>PVIW01000842.1:0-325196 GCA_004026585.1 Noctilio leporinus
GTCAGTCAACACTGTCCGGGGTCCGCCTACACTGTCCCGCCCTTCCGGGACGAGCACCCCGCCTCCAAGCCAATCAGCTCTCCGCAGAGTCTTTTACGCGGCCTCTGTGATGAGCCCCTCCCAGGCGTGGGCGGCACAGCCTTTGTCTCCGGCAATGGCGGGTCTCCCGCCACAAGTTCCCGGCTTGCCGGCTCTCCGGTTGCGTTTTGGATTTTCCCGCGGAGCCTGGGGGCCTGTGTGGCTGCGCCGGGCTGGGCCTCCCCCCTCGCAGGGGCTTCTAGCTGCTGTTTCCCCAGCGGCCCAGCAGCTCCGTTTTTCGGCCCTCTTGCCGCCCCGGCCGGTGCACTTCCCACTCCCCGCTCCGGCTTCCCGCAGGACTCTTCTCCTCTGCCTCTAGCCGCGCGCGCCGCGAAACCTCCTCTCCCTGTTGCCGGGGTGAGTCTCTCACACAGTCCCTCCCCTGCAAGAGTTCAATTCCGCGTTCCCTACTGTGTTTGCCCTCACCGCCCGCACTTCACTGCTGAGACTTCCAGTCGCCAGGGAGCCTGAAACTGGCCCCGGTCAAACGCGCCCCTCTGGGCAGAGCCGCCCCTGCCCAGAGCCGACCTCGGCCCGCCGGCCGGTCGGTCGGGAACACCTCACCTACTGTCCTGCTGGCCTCCTCTGCCTCTGGGCTCTGCTCCCCTGTGTCCAGATGCTGCCCGTTCCAATCCCCAGGGTCCTGAAGACGTCTCACGCTCCTTATCCTGTCCTCTAGCTGCTTTGGTACTTGAGAACACCATCAGCACTGCTCTCTACTCTGTCGCCATCTTCCCTCTCTCTCCAGAAACATTTCTAATATGCGTTATATATGAGCCAAAGGGGCTGACACTCAGCATTTGACAGTTTCTGCTCCTCAGGAACTCTCCCTGGGAGAGGATGTCTCGGTAAACACAACCATTAGTTTATAGGATATTTATAGGACAGGACAGTCCGAAGGAACTTTTATTTCCTTGAAGAGCCACAGAATTTCTTTGTATTAGTTGTAGAAGTACTTGCCTTCCATCACTTGCTTAGTTGTTTTTGTTCTTGCCTCATTTCTTTTGTTAGCAGCAAATTTCTGAAGAACATGCAGCTCAATGAAATTTTTTTCCTTCAGTCTCTGCCCAAGAGCCTCTTGCTAATAAGCCTTTTCTAACTTTTCCTGTCATATGTTTCATGTTCATAAATCATCTGGCTGTATCTCTCTCTGCTTCTCTAGACTAGAAATTTTTTATTGAAAAGAATTATGTTTTTATATCTTAATTCTGAAATTTCAGGTGCTGACTATTAAAAATGTGATTCTTGGATTATCCCAGTTGGCATCACTTCTGAGAAGTGCAAGGTCTTAGGGCCCACCTTAGACCAACTGAATCAAATACACATCATATCAATATCTCCAGGTGAATGTAAATAACACTGTTTTAGAGTGTATAATAGCATGGGGTTTTCAAAGGTAGTTGAAGGATCATCAATATCAAAATCATTGTGATAGTTTAGTCATGGCAGCAATGGTGGTAGTGATGATTACTTATGAGTTTATAAAAATATATGTTCCAGGCCCTGGCTGGTGGCATAGTGGATTAGGTGCCGGCATGTGAACCCAAAGGTCACTGGCTCAATTCTTAGCCAAGGCACATAACCAGATTGCAAGCCAGGTCTCCAGCCAGACCTGTGGCTGGAGGCAGGTGAAAGGCAACAATACATACATTGATGTTTCTCTCTCTTTCTGCCTCTCTCCCTGCCCCTCTCTAAAAAATCATAAATAAAATCTTTTAAAAAGCATATATAAATATATATGTTCCTTGACCTCACCTCAGAATCTGCTAATCTGCCATATCTATTTTAAAAAGAGCATTTATGCTTTTTCATTTTAAACAAGTTCTTTAAGTGATTCTTTTCCCTATAGAAGTGTAAGAAGAGTTTGGGTAAAGTGCCCAAGCTCTGAAGCCAGACAGCCCTAGTTTCTCCTTTTATAATATGGCATAGCAATAATACCAATCTATTTGACTTATGGAGCTGATAGAAGGATTGCATGAGATAATATACACACAGTGCTTAGCCCATTGCTTGGTGCCTAGTAATCATATGGTAACATTACCTGCTAAGAGCTGTAACACATACTTGGTGTTTAATAAATTTATGCCTTGCTTATAAAGTTACTGGCAATAGTAGCTGCATAGTAAATACAAGACAGAAAAAAAGTGGGTTTATAGTTGGGAGTATGTAAAACATAAAGTTTATTCTCCTGTTATTAATTATTGTATTATTTTCCATATGAACAAATGTAACCTCCTTTTGCCTATCTAGTATTATTTTTACTTCCTTTATTGTCTTCTTTGCCCAAATAATATTTTGTGATATTTTTCTCTTTTTCCTGTTTTTTTCCTGATATTTTGTTTTTATTTTCATTTTTTAAAGATTTTATTCATTATTTTCAGAGAGAAGGGCAGAGAGGAAGGAAGAAAGGGAGAAAAGCTTCAATATATGGTTGCCTTTCATCTGCCTCCAGCAGTGGACCTGGCTGGAGATCTGGCTTGCAACCTGGTTATTTGCCCTGGCTGGGAATTGTACCAGCTACCTTTAGGTTTGCAGGCCAGTGCCTATTCACTGAACCCCACCAACCAGGGCAAGACTTTATTTTTTATTACTTGCAGTACACTTCCTAATGTTTAGCATAAATAAGTTCTTTGATAAATCTGGTTACATGAAACATTTGTTGACTTTAGTAGTAAGAAAGATGAAGGAGTAACAGGGCAATGAGAGATAATACTGTGATCCCAAGAGAAGTGTGAAGAAAATAATACAGAGAAAAGAAAGGAGCAGCTTTGTAGCCAGCTTGATGAGGCAGCCACATTTCAACAGACCTTCAGCATTTTCACAGCCACCTCGTGGATGGATCTTAAAACTTTCAAACTTCATTGTGCTCCCCCATGCATTTTTCCTAAATTATTTTCAAAGCTTATGTAGTTTACATCCTCCAAGTTTTATATCATTAAATGGTGGTTAAAAGTCAAGAATTCCAAGTGGAAAGAAAGTATGAACACAGAGAAGAGGAAAGCCAAGGTATATTTTGGTAGAGCTTGTAAAACAATTTCACTAGAGCTGAAGGTTTGAAGTTAAAAGAATGATTTGGTTAAAAACATGTCAGTTTGTATGGCTTTCTAGTTAAAATATTTGAATAGGTTAATCTTGCATTTGCAAGAAAATCTGAACTTTGTTTTATAGCAACAAAGTGTTTTGAATGGTCTCCTGCCTATATTCCTGCCACCAGCTCCCTAATTCACTGCTCCAGACAGCTCTCCTTTCCAGCCCTTAAACACACCCCAGGAACTTAGTAAATTGACATTAAAAGGACGAATGAATGAATGAGTGAATGAATAAATAATAAACAGATGACTGAATACTGTGTGAAAAATGAAGAGTACTTTGATTTATTTTTCCTTTCCCTAGGTCTATGAGTACAGAATTAAGTTATAATAAATTAAAATAAAAAATGCTGTAAGATTCATAGAGCTGGACAAGGCTTGTCTACAGGATGAAGTTTTTGTCCATTTTTTTTCTTCTTCTATGAACTTGAGTCCCAATTTCTTTTTCCTTCCAAAAGAAACATTTGCTTGTATCAGTTATTTTTTTGGTATTTTAGATAGAAACCTTAGCTCAATTTTCATGAGAAAGTCTATGCCTAGGTGCATTTCAATTGGATATTTTTATTAATTTGGGTAAAAAAGGAAAACTCACCTGTTTTTCTAACTAAATTCATAGATGGTTTGAATTAACAATTAAAAAGTTACTTATTGTTATTTTTTCTTTTTAAAGATTTTATTCATTATTTTCAGAGAGAAGGGCAGGGAGGAAGGAAGAAAAAGAGAGAAACATTAATGAATGGTTGCCTTTCACCTGCCTCCAGCTACAGACCTGGCTGGAGACCTGGCTTGCAACCTGGTTATGTGCCCTGACTGGGGAATCGAACCAGCAACCTTTGGGTTTGCAGGCTGGTGCCATTCCATTGAGCCACACCAGACAGGGCTTCTGTTACTTTTAACTTAACACCTCTACATTGGCAACCTCAAATATGTTTAAACATAGAGATATTATTTGAAAAAAAAAAAAAAAAAAAGGTCTGTGTTTAGCCTTGAATGAATTCAGAAGTCACTGAAATATTTACTACAAACATGCTTTATATGATCAAATCTACTTGAATCTTTTTTCTCTTGTAACAATTCTTCTAGTACATGATCCAATTTGGGAGCAAAATAAATAAAAATAATCTTTATGCTTCTTGGACCAGCTCTTATGAAATAATGATTTTATAAACACAATGGGCCATGCTATGGTAAAGTTTAAGTTGTGTTGAGTCTCTAGAACTATCTTTGCTCCAAAGGTAGTTGGCCCATCACAAGGTGTTTGTATCCACAGAAAATGTTCACATGTCACTGAAAACTTGCTCTGTCCTGTAGTTGAGCATCACAAATAGAAATTAGCGAGATTCTGTAAACCAGATGTTCTTATTTTGTGGTAACATTTTAAGTGGTCTGTGGATAAATGTTTGAAGGTCCTTGGAACCTCTGTAATTGTATACTAAATGTTTGTATAATTAGAATATGCATTTTCTTGGAAGAGAGTCTGTAATTATTATCAGATTCTCCAGTATTTCCAATATCTCTGCAATTGCTTCTGCATCAAATGTGGTTTAGTTGGCTGTATTTCTCACTATATTTTAATAATGACCAACATGGAATTTATTTATGATTGAAACCCTGGTGCCAATCTTAGTACTTAATACTGAAAATGTAGTCAGTATTGATGAAAAGTGAATAAATGAATGTATGTTTGAGGAAATAAACAAATGGACCAGATATTCTGTTGTTAGCACCTAGCATCTTGTTACGATGGTATGAACCTTGCATTTAACTTTTCCATGGCCTAAAAGAGGGATTATCTCCACACGGGGTTTGCTATAAGTGTTTCATGACAGAAGTCTTTAATGGGGTGCTTATGCTTCTAAAAAATTCTATAATAGCACTCAGAATAACTTTTGGAATATTGCATCATAAAACTTTTTTAAAAATCTAATTTTTTGTTGTCATGAAAATCAACAAAAGCTAATAAAGTTTTACAAAGATATCTTCACTACAAAATTACTTTATATTTTTACCATGTAATCCATCATTAAATTGATACCTGGTTTGTTGTTTATTATATCAGTTGAGATAATTTACACATAAGTCATTATTCAGACTTCTGGGATCTGATCCTTTCCTTCTCTATGATGCACTTATAAAACAAATGATGAAAATATTCATACTATAATTATAGCAAAATTTTCCCAATAGTCATTGATATAAGTGGACTTAGAAACCAAAGTGCATTCTTGTGTTTACATCTATATTACAACTCAATAAAATCTGTAAAACAACATTTGATAGGGAATTGGTTTCCAGTTCAGCAAAAATTTTATGAGTCTAATGAGGGAAGGGTGTATGTATATAGGGGAAAGAAAAGTGATAATGGGGGAATAGTTTTGATTAGAACCAGGTTCATCACCAGACTTGGGGGCTTTTTAATGGTACATCAATTTCTGTATGATGAATTGAAATTAATTTTTGATTTGTCCCATTTCATTCAGCTCAGAAGATGAACCAGTTCCAATAGAATTTCCTAGTAATGTACAGCCACTAATGAGAAACTGGGTATACAGAATGCCTTGGCCTAATTATGTACTAATATTTATAAATAAATCTACACCTTAGGGGCTAAACCATTTACCATGTATCTTACATCTGATGGGCTTAAGGCAGAATATCCAGACACACAGATATGCAACATTCACATATAAAAGAAAGAACTGGGAACTGAAGGATTCTATATTTTCTCTCAAGCTATTTTTGGATAAAACTAAATTATTACTTCAGCCACAGAAGATATCCTTTTTCATTTAAAACCATCGTTATGAGCCCTAGCTGGGTTACTCAGTTGCTTGGAGCATCATCCCATATAGCAAAAGATTGTGGGTTCAATCCTCAGTCAGCAGACATAGTTAGGCTGCAGGTTCTATTTTTGGTCAGGACATGTATGGGAGGCAAATAATCGATGTTTCTCAATCACATCAATGTTTTTCTCCCCCTTCTTGTCTCTCTAAAATCAATAAATGTATCCTTGGGTAGGAATTAAAAAAGTAAAACCATTAGTATGAGATATTTCGGTAAAACAATTCAGTTGTATTTTTATTTATTTAAAATAACACAACATTTATCAACCAAGGTTGAAAAAAATGTTAAGTATTGATCATAAGCAGATTATGCCATTTCTCTCAGTTTGCTTCTATTGTTCTATTAAGAAGTGATAAAACTAGAGATATAAATCTTTGTTTTAGACAAAATGAATGATTTTAATGTAGAAACTACCTTTCTAAGATTTAATATTACATTTTTTTACTATTTTGAAAAATGCCATAATCAGGTATAGTGCTTCATAGTCATAATTTGGTGGTTTTACATCATAATATAGATATAAAAGCTAAACAAAAGGAATAAGATGAGAAGACACAAAAAGATGCTCTTCTGGAGTATATTGAGTTCGTGTTGGCCCAGCACCCATGCCAAAGGACTTCAATTAAAAAAAAAATTAAAATTACATTGAAATGAAATAACATGAATCAGCCCTATTTTAATCTTCATATGGGCAGGGGTGTATATCTCAGGGAAGAATATGATTCTTCTCTTTAATTAATGAAAAAAACAAATTCAGATAAAAAATGTTATGGACACTATCATTTGTCCATCCAAGGTCATGTACCTTGGATTTAGAGTCTGAGCTAGAACTAGAATCCTGAATTCTTTACTATACATCTTTACTGCAATGTACAACTTCTTGTGAAAATTCTCTTTTGCTTTAATCTATTACACGAAAGGGATCATCTTCCACTGTTCAAAACACTCTTCAAAATCTTTTTATTGGAATCACTATCAGCTGCCCTGCTATATTATCCTGAATCTCATTGACAGTCTGAAACCTGGTCCCTTTCAAAGGTGATTTTAGTTTTGGAGAAAGCCCAAAGTCAAAGGGCATGCAATCTGGGCTATAGTAGGGCTGAGTCACCTGGGTGATTTGATGTTTTGCCAAAAACCTCTGTATGAGGTGTGATTCATGAGCAGGTGCATTGTTGTGATGAAGCTGCCAATTCCGAATTGTCCATAGCTGTGGCCATTTTTGTCATATTGCAGCACTGAACCAAAGAAGAATATTGAAGTAGTTAGTACTCCTTATTAACTTTTTGGCCTAAAGGGGTCTACTAATGATGGACAACACCCTCTCAATAAAAAAAAAACAAAAACAAAAAAAAACATAGTTAAATGATCTTGGTCTTGCTGTGACTTTGCCATGCCTTTTTTTGGCATGCAGAACCAGGAGACTCCCAATAGGAAGATGGAGCCTTTGTTTCTGGATCATACTTGTGGCTGTAGACCCATGATTCATCTCAGGTTACTACCTTCTTGAGGAAATCTGGTTCATTGGCAGCAGTTTGAATCAAGTTATTAGCAACCGCAGCACAATGTTCCTTCTGCTCTGAAAGCAGAAGCTGTAGAACAAATTTTGCCGAGACATGTTTCATGTCAAGATCCTGCATCAAAATCTTAGAAACAGTAGTTATTGGAATCCCCAGATCAGCTTCTAGTGTGTGTATATTTTGAGTCAAATTAATGAAAGGAACAAAAGGAGGTTAAAAAAGGAAGAGAATATTCGGTTCAAGTGGTTAAGGAAGACTTTACAGCAGTTCTGGTGTATGCTTCATCTGTACCTTCAAGGTATCTGGGATGTAGATGGCTAAGGAGGGCAGAATAGGAAGAGGTTTTTTTTGAAGAAAATACTGTCGACTGAAGTTACTGAAAGAGGGAAGTCCGATAAATCATTTTAGAGGAATACTGAGAAAAAATGCTTAAAGGACATGCAATAGAATTATGGTTCTTATTGGCTTTATTTTGAAATGCAGAAGCTTAATGGTTGTGAAAATATATATATATTTTTGAAGACCTTTAACTATGGCCTCTTTAAAATGTAGGTGATAATAAGGTCAACCCTAAATAAATTTTTAAAGAATTGCCTAGATTCATTGATTTGTCTCTATACTGAGTACATGGAATTATTTTCTATCACCACTAAGCTTTTCTCTTTCAAAATCCATTTTTTTTCTTGCTTTCTCTTATTCCTCAGACTTTGGACAATCTCGGCCATTTGAGTAAGGAGATAAAACTAACTCAGACTGAGGCACACGTGACTGAAATTTCTGTAGCTCTCCTGAGGTGTTTAAGTTAAATAACAACAAAAACATTCCAGGAAGAGAATGTATGTCATTCATTACTTGGGGAAAATGAAAGCATTTTTAGGATTGTGCAGGTTCGGCAAGGAAGTCCAGCTCTGTGTATCCACTATTTTTGGACATTTACTTCGCTCAAGAGACCTCCTGGCAGGTCCCACACAGGCCACACATCAGATCAGCTCCATTCACTTGAAACCACTTGTGTTTTCTTCACTGCAGATTTTCCAGGCCTGCATCCTGCCCCAGAGCAAGACTTGCTCCAGTTCGCTTTTTAAAGAATTAGAACAATGTGTGTCAGAGGGTGCATTAGTCTGTTCAGTCTCCCGTAATGAAGTATCACAGACAGGTGGCTTAAACAACAGAAATTCATCTTCTCACAGTCCTGGATGTTAGAATTCGGAGATCAAGGTGCCAGCTGGGTTAGTTGTTCCTGAGGCTTTTCTCCTTGGCGTGCAGATGGTGGCTTTTCTCACTGTGTCCTCGTGTGACCTTTTCTCTCTATGTCTCGATGCCTCTTCATCTTCTCATAAGGACGCTGGTAATACTAGATTAGGACCCAAATGTTATGAGTGCACGTAACAGTAATTCCTTCTTTAGCACTGCTCTCTAAATATAGTCACACTAAGGATTATGATTTCAATGTATGAGTTTTGGGGAAACACAATTCATTTCATAACAGATGAATACCTTTTATTAGGTAATTCCACAGGGGAGAATTTTAAGGTTATGCTGTATCGTAGCCTGAAGAGTACAGAGTGAAGGCATAAGCACTTCAGTTTAATAAGCACTTGTTGGCATATTGTTGGCATATTGGTGACCAGTACCAGGTTAGCCCTTACACATTCTTGGGCAGTGAAAACACTCTCATACTCCTTGCTTTCTCATTCTTAACAGCTGGGACAGATATGTAAATACATAATTGCAAGGTTAATTTTATGTGTCAGTTCGACTCGACCAGCATAATACAAGGTGTTTCTGTGTTTTTCATCTTGGATGAGAGTAATGTTTAAAGCAGTGAATTTTGAGTAAAATTGACTTCCCTCCATAATATGGGTAGTTGTCATCCGTTTAGTTTGTCCTAGTGAAAGAAAGACTGCCCTTCCCTGAACAAGGAGGATTTCTGCCAGCAGACAGACTTTGAGCTTGAAGTATAATGTTGGCTCCTGTCTGGATCTCCAGCCTACTGATTGAGTCTGTCCTGCAGATCTTGATTTTCCAGTCTTCATAACTGCATAAGCCAATTTATTAAAATAAATCTTGTTACCTACATATATACATTCCTCTTTCTCTGGAGATCACTGACTGCTGCACAAAGTAAACCTCAATAAGAATGTTCCCCTTCCTTTAGTCACCTGTCCTTTCTTCTGCTGGTTTCACTTGTTCAGGCTGTGTCCCCTTGGGGACACAGGAGCAAAGGCAAGAAGCTTGATGTCAGTTTAGCTGACCACCATTCAAACTACTGAACAGAATCGGCCCAAGTGGCTTGATTTTATTGCCAGCAATTCAAACTTGACACAAATTAGAATAAATATATCAAACTATTCTTTCTGATATAATTGTACTGGCTGTAGTGCAGAGACTTCTGAATGGGAGTCTGATGGTGATTGTGCACAGGGACATTGGATGGCATACTGGGGTGGGCATGTACTTATCATAAAGTAGGGTAGGTCTGGGCCAGGGATGCACTAGGCCATGTGTGATTTTATTACTAAGAGTAGCTTGAGGCTCTGTATTTTCAGTGCATGTTTTGATTATCAATGTACAAGTCTTTTCTAGGAAGCCTCCTAATCTTGCCTGAGGGGATCAGTGATAAGCATTATTAGTTCCTTAGTGTCACCTAGGGATACTAAAATGCATGGAAGAAGATCACCTGCCATATATCCTAGTGCAGACTTTGCAGAGGATGCCACCGCACGAAGCTGTCTCCTCAAGTGTGCATCCTTGGAAGTGCTGTTAGGATTTGAATAGGCCCTTTTTGTTCTATGGAAAATCTTATTGTTATCTGTGATATATAAACAGAGAAAAAAAGCTTGCTAATGGGTCCATAAGTGATCATTATATTTTTTATTTCTAAAATGGAAAAGCCAATTGGTGAACAACTGTGTTGACTTGAATGAAAATAAAAAAGGAAGTTTTGGTAGTACCTATTGTTATATTTATTTACCATTAAAAAATATATATAGCCTCTAATGCAGGCTCCAAGACAGCTGAAGTGGTAAGCTTTACATATGTGGAGAGAAAATTTATAGGTACCAAGATGTATAAAAATCCATATTTTTATTCCTTTAAATGGATATATAAATTTTTAAAGGATTTTATTAAATATTTTTAGAAAGAGGGGAAGGGAGAGGGGCATAGAGGGAGAGAAACATCAATGTGTGGTTGCCTTTCACCTGCCTCCAGCTACAGGCCTGGCCGGAGACCTGGCTTGCAACCTGGTTATGTGCTCTGGCTGGGAATCAAACCAGTGACCTTTGGGTTCACAGGCCGGCGCCTTATCCACTGTGCCACCAGCCAGGGCTGGGATATATAATTATTAACCAACAAAATGTTTCCTATCATATCACCAAAGGCATGAAAAAAAAAGATTACATTTTAGAATTTCAGATTTTCACTACATTCTGTAGTAGAGTTGCCTTCAGGAGAATTTTTAAAAAATTGATTTCCTTGTATCCCAGAATCCTAGCCTTAGAGACCAGGCTGCTAAATCTTCATTTTGCTTATGAGAAAACAGATTCAGGTAGGTAAGATAATGCTGTTCCTTTCCAGCACAATGAAAATAATCCAAACACAAAACTACAATTATGTTTGCTACACTTTGTACAACTTTCACGCAAGCTCTATCTGATACAAATCTGGTAAATTAAACAAAAAGTAATAGGTAGAGCTTGGTGCTAGAGCTGACTACTATTCTAACTGAACTGATGGTGCAGTTGAATCGAAGCCAGCGGTTGAAATGGGCATCCAGGGATATCAAGGCTGGTGTATACTTTTCCTTTAATCATGTTCTTTCATTACTGAGGGAGTGAAAATGGCTCTGAGCCTCCATCCAGTCTTCTGAAACTATCATACATACAATAAAAGCGAGGATTTTAGTGTTAAACAAACCCATGTTTTGGTTCTTTCTCTTCTATTATTTCTGTTTAACTTTGAGGAGGTGCATTAATTTTGACAGAAGGGTAGCTTAGCTACCTTACAGAGGAGTATTGCAGATATTAAATGGTGCAATACCTAAAATAGTTCAATGAAAGATAGCACCTATTATCTTGTGATTATTACTATTATTATTAGTCATTTTTATTATGGGCTATTACAGTTTTTTCCTTTGTTTTTTAATATAATTTTTCAGTACCCTTTGTCTTTCTTGTAAAATCTAAAATGTAGGTTAGAAAAGGAACTATTATGATGATCAACAAAAAGCCCAGGGGATGAAGTATGGAGTATATCCCAGGAGGAAGGAAAGGTCAAATCTATTTGGAAATAGATTTGGAAATAAAAATAAAATATTAATGGAAATAAAAATGATCTCTGCTTAAGAGTAATCAATCTATTGTATATTCATAAAATAGAATATATATATATTTAAAGATTTTATTACTATTTTTAGAGAGAGGGGAAGGGAGATAGGCAGAGAGAGGGGGAGAGAGAAACATCAATATATGGTTGCCTTTCACCTGCCTCCAACTACAGACATGGCTGGAGACCTGGCTTGCAACCTGGTTATGTGCCCTGGCTGGGGAATTGAACCACTGACCTTTAGGTTCGCAGGCCAGTGCCTATCCACTAGACCACAAGCCAGGGAAGAATACATATTTTTTAGAAATACAATGAGCTAAGTATATCAATGAATATATCTCCCAAACAATACTAACTAACTACAAAAAGAAATTATAAAAGGATATGTATATTATTATACAATTTATTTAATTTTAAAAAGATACCAGCTATTGTATGTAGGAATACACAGATGTAATAAAACTATTAAAAAATACATGAGAATGACAATTACCAAATATAAACTAGTGGTTACCACCATCTAGAGAAGGAGGAGAATGAGCTGAGGAAGAGGACATAGTGACTTCAAGTTTATTTGCAATGTTTTATCTCCTAAACTGAGTAGTGGATATGTAAAAATTCATTATAGTTCCCTTGTATTTTTACATGACTGAACTATTTCATAGCAATGAGAAGAAATAATTTTTGATAGGATAAGAAAAACAGGAAGAAGAGTAAAGGAATGGCCTAACAGGATATCTACTCAGAAGAAACCAGGGAATTAGTAAAAGAGTGAGCTCAGGGAGAGAATAAAGAACGTTTTGTTGAGAGCCACAAAACTCTTACTCCTGCTTACCCCTAAACACTCAGCAACGTGGCAGGTACAACAATGAACACCCAGTGAACGCCCTTTAGGAGGTTCCTAACATTGGGTTCCTCAAGGCAGTATCTACTAGTCAGCAATTTGATTATCTGCTCTCCCTTCTTGGGGATGGGGGTTGGCTGGAAACCTGCAGGGTTGCACTCTAAGCACAGCAGTTCAGTCCTGCACAGGATGCCAGGAACCCCTCAGGCTGGGCAAGTTGTGGAAGGGCCTGAGGGTAGGAGTTCCCAGCATCTGATGGGAACACACAAGAGGTGTGCGCGCCTATGCATGTATATGAATCACAAGAAGTTTATCACCTTAGAACTTTATTTCCTATCAAAAGGATGGTATATAAAAGGGTAAAAATATCCAAAATTCAAGGAAATTATTATATTTCTGCCTATACTAAAGATGTGTATAGCTAAATTTTATAGACTGGTTTCCTATAGAATTTGTTCACTCTAGCTTTTTATTCTATCTCGGTGGGTCTGTAGTTTGCAGATAGCTAATTCTTACTCTTCCTTGTTCAAAAGAAAAGTTAAAAACAGTAAAACAAAATCAAGGAAAAAATATCCACAAAACCATAGCTTTATCAGAACAACGTAGCTCTGATTTTAGGTTTATTAACTTCTCAGTGACCCTTTAAATTTGCTGTCATTCTGCCTTTTAACATAACAAATGATCTTGTAGTATTAACATTTTTGACCAATTGTTTAAAAACAACTCTTTGAAATAAGCAAGAGCGAGTTGATTTGGAAACTTGATCTTCTAAGTTTTGCCTGGAATTGAGATCCAGACAGTGGAGAGTCCACTGTTGATGCCAGAGAACTTTCTTTCTGCAGATAGAACCAGTTACACTCACTGTGGCTTGCTACCAGAGTGGCTGCCTCTTAAATTATTTATGCAAAGAAGCACATTGTTCTGCTCTTTATCTGAAATTATGCCAACCGCTTAACAAGGCTAAACTTTTCCCTGAAAAATCAGCCTCTTTTTTGATTTTGTATTTTTTATCTTGTCCCTGCTGTTACACCAAGGAAAATGAATCATGATCACATAGTACAATGCTTTGCCCAGACTCTTGAGAGAGTGATAACGAGAAGCAGCGAGAGCAGATGCTGTAAGAAAAACCTAATAGGTTTAGACTTTGGTCGGCGGACTATCAATGCTTCTTGAAGTTGTACTGCTGAATAAACAAGTTTTGGGCATTATTTTTGCTCAGCAGAATACATTCTCACTCAACAATGGGCGGTTAAAAGACTGCCATCCAAAATCTTTTTGCTATAAAACTAATGAACTTTACATGCCAAAGAAAACTCAGACCTATCAGAGTTGAGATTTGGAAATTGAAAGGAACATAGCTTAAGTGGTTTATAAGGAGCATAAAATTTTAGAAAAGCAGAATTGTTTTGGCCCTTAATCACCAAGCCGAAAGCAAACCAATACATTGAACATTCATATTTGCTAGATATTGGGCTTGGTGTTTGTTACATAAATTGTTTCATTTATTGTGAGCAACCTTCTGTGTGGAAGGCACAATTGTCCAGAGTCTGACAGTAAAAATGGCTCAGTTACAGCCAACAATTAATTAATTAATCACAGGGCAGAAATGGCTCTTTGTAGTTTTACTTAGCTACAATGAGCTTCTGACAAATAACTTGTGTTTTATATTCAAGGTTTTCTGCAGTATAAGAAAGGAGTTTGATATTATTATTTTTTGCATTTCTTAGTAGTATTAACAGGATATGAATTGACCCCAGAAGGCTTTTTCTTCTTTAGTTATTCAAACTGGAAGTATGGTTAAATCTGAACTGCAAACTACATTATCTCTCAACAACATAACTTTCCCTAAGTTCACATCAGGAAGCAAAATTCTCTGGAGAGAAAGTAAACTAGAATTTAGTCTCTTTGGGAATGATTAAGCAAGCTTAGCTTTATATTTTCCTCTTACTCTCTTCCTAAGCTAACACAAAACTATTTATTCTTGTAACTTTAGAGTGCTTATACTCTCTAAAGTAAAGCTGTTTTTGTTTTATTCTATTTTACATTATTTTTGCTTTTTTTCCCTGAGGCCATTTTGCTAAATTTATTCTACTATGTTAAATATTTTTCTAGTTCTAAAAACAAAGTAAATAAATATACCTTGAGTTTTTCACTGAAATTGTATTATGCTCATATTAATTTGGGGAGAGTTAAATTTTTTATTACAGACTTTTCATCCCAAAACATATTTTCTATTATTCAGTATTACATACGATTCTTCAATAGGACTTTACAGAGTTTTCTCTCTTATGAATTAAATCTTTAATATGATTTCTATCTCTTAATTGTTCATTGCCATTGGGAATATGTTTGATAATGTTCTATCTATATTATCATCTATATCCTTTTATTACATATAGTTTTCTTATAGGCTCATGAGAATATAGAAAAAAGAAGGGATTTACTGAGGGAACTGACATAGGCTTTGAGATACCATGAATGAAAAAAACACTATTTCAAAAAGGAGACATTGATCAATAGTGCTACACATTTTCATAAGGTAGTTCTGTTTTTATGTTTTGAGCATTTTTCCTACTTTTTTCCCATTTACTGTACCAGTTTGCATTTCTGCCAGCAGTGCAAGAAGGTTCCCTTCACTCGATTTCATATTCTCTCCAACACTTGTTGTTTGTCATATTAATAATCGCCGTTCTGAGACATGTGAGGCATTGTGCATGAATAGCTCTCCTATCCCCATTTTTACTTGTAGAAAGTTTTAAACTTTGTAATGATCAACTTCAAAGTATGCACAGCATATTTTGGCCTACAGACAGCTTATGTTTACATATCCAACACAACACAATTTGTAACACAACAATGTGGGGGCATTAATTAGGATATGCCTGTATTTCCATTTTTCTCCCTGAAGGGTTCTCATCCTGTGTTGTACTAATTCTCGGGGAAGATTTTGTGTTTTAGCTCTATTGAATACAGGAGTGGTCATGTGTTTTTTTCCAGCCAATGATATGGGTGGGAAAGACCTGTGTATATTTCAAGCAGAAGGTTTATGGGCCTGTATGTGGTTTTCCGTGTTTTGCTTCTTTCTGCTAAAGGTTATCAATATTCCAGATGGAGACTTCTGTCCTGAAAAGAGATCCATGCAGCTTAGTCTCATATAGTTGGAGTGAAAATTAACCTTTACTGTCATAATTCACTGAGTTTATGGGTCACTACTGCTTCAACTTATTCTAGCTGATTTTGACTAATTAAAAATTTATAATTATGTTATTGTTTTGAATAAAATTACTTTTTATGTCATTACTGAGAATGTGTTTGAAATGACTAACTTAGGTGACCCAGTTTCTGAGTGTACTTGAGGTTTTTGCTCAGACCATTAAACATGTTTTAAACCCACAACCAATATTGTCACGATGATGAAGTATCCTGAAGAGACATATTTACCTTGTTTTTCATTTCTAGTGTCTTACATTCTTACTTAGCCAAAAAGACTTCAGGTTGACCTGTTTCATTTCCATATTGGGTCTGCTATTAGATAAAGGTCATAGTTGATAAAATTTTCTGTAAAAATATAAGTGTATTTACACATCTTGTATTACTGTCTGAATAACATAATTTGTCTCAATTTATTCCCAGAAAAGAAAAACTTTGGTGAATAAATAGAGTCAATGTGTTTAGTTATCTCCAAGCAATTAATAAATATTTGATCATCAGCTGTCTCACTGTTGTTTAAGATGACCCATCATTGACTGAATTTATAAAATTCTGGTGCTATTAACTTGGGAGCAAGTACCAGGAGTCCCCCATTTGAGAAAAACTTCGATAGCAAGTTTCCCTTATAATCTTGACTTGATGTTTAAATTTTAAATTGTCTTGTTTTGTCTGACTTGCTATGTGTGAAAGGTTTAAACTTGTTGGCACTATATATGCAACTGCCCTTGACATACTGCAGTGCCCTGAAGGACTGCCTATCTTTGGGGGTGCATAACATGGATATCCCAAAGAAGTTGCTTATTCTAACAAGATTACTTCAGACCTCAAAACTCTTAAGTTGTTTAAAAGTCTTCTTAGGTTTTATTATTGTAGTGTAGTAAAAGAACAACAATCAAGATATAACTTTCATTGATTAATGATGCATCATTAATACCTTGTTAGCAATTTTCAGTTGGGACCACCAGTTTAGAGCTACTTAAGATATTTGTCTTGATTTATACTTTAGATATAAAGTATATCTATATACTTTATATATATATTTTTTACTTTTTAGATAAGATGGTAATGAAAACTTGTGATTAATAAATGGGAAAATCAGAGACAAACTTACATTCAAAAGGCTCATGTTTTCATTAACAATGCCTTTTTATAAAAGAATCTATGCTATTCTCATTTTTACATATTAGAAATAAATAACCCTTCACTCCATCAGCAATCTCTTTTCATTTTGAAAAATTTATAAAATATTCAAGTTGGAAGGGTTGGTGCTTATAGGGCTAAATCCTCTCTGGAAGGGAGACACCCGGTGCCTTGTCAAGTGCTCCCTAGTGAACAAGGGGCAGACTTAGGAGGCCTGACTCTCAGCATAGTGCGCTTTCTTCTCTGCCAGCAATGCTGGTGCCAGTGCGCGCTGAGAAATGGAGTAATAATTATTGTCCGCATTTGGCTGGGCAGTAGAGGAGTATTTTTGGAAGAGTAGAATACACAATGAAATAGGAAAGTTGTTGTATTTGAATTTCAATGAGGAAAGAGACTTAGCAGAGGGATATAAGGTTATCTAATATGCATGCAAATATGCCACATGAGGGACGGAAGGGACAGGGTCAGGAGGTACAGGACTAGTCTTTTGGCTACAAAATCACCATGACTCTGTGAGAGAAAACATAAACTGGCATCCAAATATCTGTGCTTAGGACTGCCTTCTTCAGAATATTAGGATGAGCATGGATTGGAATGGAAGCAATTCAGGTTAGGTATTTCATATCTGATCAGAAACAGTAAAGGACTAGAAAATTGTAACATATTTTCTGAACCAGAATACAAAAATCATAGGCATCCTTGACATTAGAACAAATCCAGTTGTACAGTGGAGTGCTATTTTTTTTGCTGAACGCTTGATTAAATGGCCTTATCTTAACAGTTATAAGTTGGTTTGTTTCCTGACCTCTAATAGTGGAACAAAACTACGCATGCTATTTAATTCTAGGGTCCTTGGGAATTCAGAATGAAGTAGTCCCTTCATTCTGAGATGGTTACATAAAAGGTTAAGATACATGTAAATTTTAAGTTAGTGTTCTGTAAATAACTGAGTATGGAGCAGTTTATTCCTTGTATAAAAACACCGTGGTATCTGACTGGTGGCTTAGTTGGAGTATTGTTCCAAGCATCAAAAGGTTGTGGGTTCAATCCCTGGTCATGGCACGTAGGGGAAGCAACTGATGGGTATTGCTTGCTCTCCCTTTCTCTCTTTCTCAAATCAATAACCATATCTTCAGGCAAAGATTAAAAAATAATAAAAGTTCACAGTGGTTCTACCAGGAGAGGAAGGAACAGTCACAAGTTATCAATAGTTTATTTTGGTAAAGGCAACTTTTGTACACTGCATAGCTTTTAAGAAAAAGCTATCTCTAACATATGTCATAAATCTTTTAACAAAATATTTCAGCATGATGAGACAACAACCTAAATAGTCACATTAGTTAAATTTGATAAAGAAATATTTCTTAATTATCTCATTTTTACCCACTAGAAACAGAAGAGAAGAAGGCTCAAAAGAGCAACTGGTGCACATTTCCAAGGCACAACCCCTGCAAAACATGGAATTAATGATAAAAAACTGTGTATTTATTATTACATGTTTAAACTTCAGTCACCTTCAAACTACTCTCCATTTGGATTTGGTGCAGTACACCCATTGAAACATTTTTTTCACTGCTCAGAACAGTTTTGAACCCATTGATTTTGATACCTTTTAGTGCTTCTGCTGTTTTTTATTTCGCCTCTTCCATATTGGCAAAACATTTCCCTTGGAGGAATTTTTTCATCCAGGGAAACAAAATAAAAAGTACCTTGGGGCAAGATTGGTTAAATAAGGAGGGTAGAGCATGGGGTCAGGTCATTTTTAGTCAAAAAGTGCTGAACACTCAGTGTAGTGTGGGCAGGTACACTTGTAAATCACCCATCATGAAATGCAAATTGGCTGAAAGAACCTTTAAAAAAAGTTTACTGAAGCTGAATGCAGCCTCCCACAACAACGTTAGCTTACACATTGATATAAATGGGTTCCTAGAACATTCATCTAGTCGGGGAAGCCTGAAGTACAAGGGGACTGCCCTCCAGAAGGTAATTAAATTTTGGGGGGGTCCTCCCTTATAAGGTGAAACTTGGGGATTACAGTTTTAGCTAGTTTTTATATTGATGGTGTTAAATATTGCTGGTAGGTGTGATCTTCCCAAGTTCAAATGCTATGTTAGCTGTTTTTAATTTCATTCTGAATAATTTCACTTATTTGGGAATGTTTTATATTTTATAACCCAGCGCATCAGTGTATCGATACCATACATAATACTAAACTAGGAAATTGTTTGGATAAAATCTTATAAACTCTTTTGAGATAGGTTCATGAGAAAAAAAAAGAAACAATATGGTAGTGAGCCTACCGATAATAGAAAAATGTAAATTATTTCAATTGTGGTAACACTATAAAATAAGCACTACCACATTATTTTCTTTTCTGTGAGATTCTGATTCATGTGAGAAGAAACTTCCATATGTCATGGTTATAGCATCTTGAATAGGAATATATAAAGTTAAAATTGGTATTTTCTGTATGGAATAGTCACAAACATCAGACAAGTTGTCCATCATCCCAAAAGTTATTAAACCATGATAGATTTTATAAAGTAGATGAAAATATCACATATCACATATATATATAAACATATATACATACACACACATATATATGATAAGTATATGTATGTTACATTATGGGTATCATTTTTATTAGACATTTTAGGTTATTTTTATAATTAGAGCTACCAATAAAAGATACATTATATACATCTATTTCTCCACAGATACACATACCTACACATAAATATATGATATTATGAGAAAAATTGTTTAATTTTTAGCAATCTTTTATCAAATATGCTTGATCCATCCACTGATATATGAATTGATTAATCTATTTTTTCAATATATAGTTATTAAATATAAATGTTCTACAATTTCCAAATTTTCCTGGTTTTGAATTTATTGAATTTTTAAATTAAAAAAATCTTATCTCCTTCTCTATTCATTCCTGTTACATTTCCCAAATCATTTATACATGCAAATTCTAATCTCTATTAAATTGTCATTAAGTTAACATAGTGAATCTTAGTATATTTATTCTTTGCTAGGTTCTGGCAAATCTAAGCTTTTTATGGTTGGTGGGTTGGGGGATTCAAACTAAATGCAAAATAGGAATAGGCATGAACATTTTTCTGGAGAGAAGAAACTCAAGATATAGAATAGCTATCATTGTGTTAAATGGCATTTTCCCAATGGACCCTACTTCCAAATAATCATTTCAAAGCTTAATATAGTATTAAAGTCTTTTGTAAAAATTATTTATTTAAAAATTACATGCATGTATGTATTAGTCCTCAAAAGATAATAAATGTATGCTTTATTTCCTATTGCACTTTCTCTTATAGATTTTGATGTGAAATTTAATGCTCTGTAATGTCCTAAGGACTTTCACTGACAATATAATCTCCTATCAAGGTTATTCATTGTAGGTCATTTCCCCCTCCCCATCCCCCTTTTTCTAAGCCTGTTATATACCTTATTCTATAATTAATACTTGTTGAATAGATTCTTCTTTTAATAGGTAGTAAATTTCAGATATACTTCTATTCTCAAAGTAATAGAAAGGCTTTTTGAAATGATTGTGGAAATACCCATGAAAAGTTCCGCCTTTAAACCTTATAAAGGTGCCTCAGAATTTGTAAGAGAAAGGGTGAGGAAGCACTGAGGAAATGCTAGACTTTAAAAGGTATGATTAATTGGAATTTTAGTAAGAGTCAGCAGGGCTGGGTGTCATTCATCATAGTGATTTGATATGAGAGATCTGAGACTTCAAGGTTAGGCAAGGTGAGGTGGAAATTTCATGAAAGCAATGCTTTTCTTTATTCTCTTTTAAATGGTGGTTGTCAACCCATAATAGTCAAAAGAAAGAAGAGGAAGCCTTTCAGGAGGCTACACTTAATGGTAACAAATCCTGTCTTTGGTTCATGTTTTAAATCGATTCTTATTCTTTTTATGATTTTAAATGCATCTGAAATTTTTACCAAGAAATAAAAAGGAATAGAAAAAAACATTACTTAACTATCTTAAAGTCATGGTACTTTGATAGAAGCATGCAAGCCAAGTAAAAAAAATTAAACTGCCACACCATGTATTAGATAGAAAGAAACATTGATGTGGTTGTTGGTGTCTTAGTAGGTCAGGGAATAATCAATTCTCTCTCTGCTTGTATTTGGAAGCACTTGAGAAACAGACACGAGTTGTGCCTAGAAACCATATTTGGGAAAATATGGCTTGGCCTGTAGAAAAGAAGGACTGTTATTACTTCATGTGTGAATTGTACCTACCAACAAAGTCCCAGGCATTACTAAAAAGCCACTGGTCTCCCATTTGGAGACCTGACTAAAATTTAGGGTAAGGAGGGGAGAATTATATGCTGTGGATAGTTGCTTCAAGTCATAGAGACAACGGAGAGAAGGAGCTTGCTGGGCTCCTTCTTTCAAACTCACCAAAAAGGTGAGGGATTCCTCCCCACCCTGCAGAAGAGCAAGGAGAAAGAAAGAAGAAATGACAGTAATTTAACTGCAGCAAAGCCTTGCCAGTCTGGAGAATGAAGAATACATGTGCCCCTATTCTAGTTTACAATCTAGGAGATCTAAAATGGATTCAAAACCATCCCCAATTAAATGATGTGTTATCTTATGTTAGGTAGAGTCACAAGGAAGATTATTAATTTAATTTCTGTCACAAAGATCTAGAATGAACTTCCTTCTGTCAATATTACCAAAGGTACAGCAAAGCTTCAAAAAGATAGAATTTGAGTTGATTTCCCTTTGCTTTACTTTTTGGAGGGAGAATAAACTGTTTGCTTTAATAATTCTTAATAAGGAGGAAATTTTTACCAAAAGAAGAAAACATCTAAATTTCAGGTGCTATAATTCCATCAAATCTTAGTGTGACTAATTCTTACCATTAGGTTGTATTTCTGGAAAAATTGTACTGATATTTAAGTGTGTGTTTATTATGAGGACCTATAAGATTAATGCTGAATGTCTTCCTTGCCTTGTTTTTCATTAAATATCAGGAAAAGAACCTGCCTTCAAATAACTTACATTTTCTTAGAAAGGATGAATATAATAAACATACATACTTGTATCAAGTAGTGATGAGTGTTACGAATAAATAAGTAATGACAGGTGCTGTAGGACCAAAAGATGATATGTGGTCAGATTGGTATGTCCTCTCCAATGTAGAGGTTTAGGGCAAATACCTGAGTGAAGCCATGGGGAAGCGCATTCAAAGCTCAGGGAGGAGAAAATGCAAATGCACTGAATCAGTGATGAACATGCTGGTTGCTATCAAAAGCTGCACCAAGCCCACGTGGCTGGTATGGAATGAGAAAGAGGAAAAGCAGAAGGTAATTATGTTAGATTGTGGCCAGGGGCCAGATTGTATAGAGCATCATAAGGACTTTGGACTTTATTCTAACTGCAAAAAGAAATTACTAGAAGGTTTTGAGCTCTAATTACTTGATTTAAATTTAAAAGTATCACTCTGGCTGATGTATTGAGACTAGACTTTTGGAAAGTATGGGAGGAAGCAAGGATGCAATTCATAATGCAAAAGAATTAGTGTCTATGCCTATTTTAGGAACTGAGGATATTTGTGAATAAAAATGAAAAAGTTACTGATCTTATAAAACTTCCATAAAAGTAATTATGTGATCTACTAAGAGTCACTGTGGAGAAAAATAACATGAGCTATAGGGATAGAAAGTGGTGGTGGAGGTGTACAGGCTATTTTATATAAATACCCAAGAAGAATGGTCCAAATAAGGTAACGAACAAAAAGCAGAGGGAAATGAAGACATCCAGGTGAAGAAATCTCGAAAACGTGGCAATGCCAAGTGAGAAGGCCCCTACAGAGCATGCTGCTGAGATGAAGCTGCATGGCAGTGACTGGAAGGGGAGTGGCTGGATGAGGTCATAGGGAGAGCTCAGGGAGAGGTGCTGTAAGAGCGCCTTCTTGCCCATAGATGTCATGTTGCATGACATGAGAAACTAGTGGAGGCTCTTGAATGGAGAGATGACATGATCAGGCTCACATTTTTAAAGTAATCGTCTGGCTGCTTTATTTAGAATTAATGGTACAGGAATAAAAGTAGATGGTAAGGAGCAAGGGTTTTCTGGAAGATAGAGATTTATGCCACTTGACTCCCCTTCAGAAAGGGACTAATGGGCTGGCCAGGAAAGTGTGGTTAGCTGGTAGCCTCAGTTTTTAATTGAGGTCACATTCTTTGAGGAGTGGCCCCAGACAGTCACTGAGCAAGTACCCAGCCATTTCCACCTCATTTGGGACCCCTTTGAGGGTCCCAAATAGGCAGCCTTGGCTTCACAGCCCACTACTAGATTTTGTCACAGCAGTGTCACTGTCCAACAGCAAACTCTGCCCAGTCCTGCTTCCTTTCTTTCCCTTTCACAGGTATTACTCCCCAGGGCACTACTTGCACTCTTCATTTCATCTCAATGTCTGCCTCCTGGAGAACCCAACCTATAACAGGTGGAAAAATTAAAGGAGCTGAATTAAGAGGCTATAATGGTAATTCCAGAACATTATTTTAAGTGCTTTCGACGGGGTTGGTGTGAGACAACATCTTGAGAAAAAAGATGGTCTACTTTGAAGGTGGAATGAACAGTAATTATTAATGGGTTGCATATGAATGTGTCAGAAAGACTGGAGCCAAAGTTGACTTCAGGTTTTTGCCTTGAACAATTGGAAACATGAGGTTGCTTTCCGCCTCCCCCCACCCCCCCAAAAAAGGAGAAAATGGTAAAACAGAAGGCTTTCATGTTGGAGGAGGGGTGGCTTAGAAACAAATTGAGTTTGTGTGGCATTTTAATTTTGCCATATTAAGCTGGATTTATGTCTTGATTATATGAGTGGTCAATGAGGAAGATACGAAGTTAGAAGTTATCAGACTGTTGTAGTATTTAAGCCATAGGAATGCATGAACTAAGCTAGGGAGAGAACTGCATCTGAGGGCACTATGCAGTTTAGAGGTCAGAGAAACTAGGACAAGCCAGTCAAGAAGTCTGAGAAGGCCTAACTGCTGAGGTAGCAAGAGGCAAGAGCATATACAAGGGACTACCTTTAAAGTAACTCAAAAGTATTTTAAGAAAGAAGTATCATCTGATTCAGATGTTGTTAAAAGCTACAGTATAATGAAGATGTAAATCACCACTAATTTAGAAATGTGGAGGAGTTGATAACCTTGATAAGGGTGGTTTTAGTGAAGTGGCAAAGACTTAAGCCACTTCACTGGGAGTTCAAGAGGAGGTGCTGGATATGAAAGTGAGACAACACAAATACACAAAGCAGCTCTTTAAATGAGCTGGGCTATAATGGGAGGTAGCTGTATCGCTAAAGGTATTTATTTATGTGGTTTCTACTATTTTAATAAACACATGTATTATTGTTTTTTACAATAATTACAATGTGCCAAACATTTTTAATGTGCTCTACAGAAATCTCATTTAATAATCATAACAACTTTAGGAGAGAGACGCTATCGTTTTTTGTTTTTCTGTTTTAGATGGGAATGTGAGGACATTAACTATGTTGTCTAAGGTCACACAACTAGTGAGATGTGGTAGTGATACCACAACCCAGGTAATCAGCATTGTTCAGAATCAGCCCTTTCAACCTTGTTGCTATAAAGGGCAGTGCATTTGTATGTTGGAGTGTTATATGGGTAGAAATGTTAGTATAAGAAAAATTGTAAGAGTAAATTGCTTGAGTATGCAAGAAGAGATCTAAATGCAGTGCATAAAGAGAGTGTTGGCCTTTGATAGAAGCAGGGATAGATCATCTGTTGTGAGGACAGAAGGCTAAATATTTGTGTGCAAATGCTGGTACTGGGAAAATGAGGAAGCTCTTTTCTGATTGCTTTTTATTTACTAGTATAATGTGAAGCCAGTCCTTCAGTATACAGCGGGGATGTCAAACTCATTTTCTCCAGGGGCCACATCAGCCTTGCAGTTGCCTTCCAAGGGCTGAATATAATTTTAGGACTGTATAAATGTAACTACTCCTTAACAGTTAAGGGCCAGGTAGAAACAAGGTTCTGGGCAGGATAAAACAAGGTTGAGGGCCATATTTGGCCTGTGGCCTTGTGTTTGCCACCAGTGCTATAAATTGAGAAAACAGGTAGAAGTGATGGAAGATTGAGCAGAAAATAGAAGGTATGAAATAGTGTTGGTTTTTTTCATTTGTATATGGGAGAATAAAATGACTAGAAAAATATGAAAGGATTGCTTTGATGTGGTGAGAACCTAGACTCTACTTAATATTTGATTTCATAAAAATAAAGTCAGTCCAGGCAGCACATTCTTAATAAGTGTTTTCCTAACTCCAGTTCAGCTACTTATATACATCATAAGATGAAATAGATGAAGAAATGTTTTTTAGCCAGGTTTGAGGTTTTGTCAGGTGAGTGTTATGATGGGAGGCAAGGATGAGGCACTTAAAGTTTTATGGAAGGGATCTTGAGATATTTGTTGGTTAAGTATGGAGATGAAGACTTAATGGAGTTGATACATGGTGTTAAGTGTGTAAGTCACTGCACCCGAGATTCTAGTGTTGGCACGTAATTGATGGAAATTGGGAATATTAAAAGGAGTGAACCGGCAAAGAGCAGACTAACTCCACTTATAAAGTCAAAAGCAATGTCCAGGATCATTAGAAACCATTACTTTAATTTCTGTGTAGTGCAGTTATTCAATCTCAATCAATGAATATTCTACTGGATTCAACTGTCTTAAATTTGGTTAGGTCATGGAAGTGCTTCCATTACACAAATATTTAGTGTTTAGCATTCACTATTACTGATGATGTAATAGTTAAAGCCATCATTTGCCTCTTTTGGTGTGTGAAATTTAGATATTTAAAAAGTAATAACAACTATAATTATATGTAATATTATGAAGCACTTAAAATAGGAATGCACTATTCAAAGGCTATCAATGTATTATTAATTCATTCCTCTCAAATGCATTATTTTAACAACTTTGCAGATAAGACATTGACTTAAAAAGGTTCATAGGTCAGAATGCTATTATTAAGGGAGAGATACAAAATTCACCCATAAACTTTTGGTCCCTATAGTAGAAAAGTCCAGGGATTGGCTGTATAGCACATTTGAGTTAAAGCTCTTCAAAGAGGTCATATAACTCTTAATTTTCCCTCTGTTGGATTCATTCTCAATGTGGCTCTTCCCCAGCCTGCCCACCTCCCAAACCTTTCCCATTGTG
This sequence comes from Noctilio leporinus, assembly GCA_004026585.1. Lineage (NCBI taxonomy): Eukaryota > Metazoa > Chordata > Mammalia > Chiroptera > Noctilionidae > Noctilio > Noctilio leporinus. Next base: position 26,294 of record PVIW01000842.1, read on the forward strand.
GCTTCTATAACTTCAGACTCACATTGGGTTGTTAACCTTGGTGGGAAAAAAAAAAAATCTCTTTTTCAATAATTGTTATATAAGTCTTAAGATAACCCTGGATAGATGCTGTCTATAAAGCAGTGCAGGAACTAGTGGGATGGAATTCACTGGCTGGCCAGAGTAGTGGATAGTATTTGTGCCACCTGAACTTTATGGTTTTAAGGTTTATGAGAAATTGCATCTTAAAGAATATTTGGGATGGGAAAGGGGAGAGAGGAGAGGGAAAATGGGATGGGTGTAATACAACAACAATAAAATTCAGTTTAAAAAAATAAAATTGGGTGTTCTTATTACTAGAAAGGAACTGGATACAAGGCAGGACAATAATGACAATCTGTTCTTATTATTGACTATTCTCAGTAGGATCTAAGGTACTTAAACCAGCCTATTGAAAGATCATTGAAGGTATGTCAAGACTAAAAGTCAGAATTGTTTATATAAGATGGGGCAAAAGTAGGTTTATAATTGTTCATATGGAAAATAGTACAATAATTAATAAGTAATCAATCGCAGTATTTACAACTGTAAACGTAATTTTGTGCCATCTTATATTCATGTATGTAAAGGCTTGGTTCTACCTGAACTAAATTATGAAAATTTTGCCTTATTTTTCTTAAAACATTTTAATTGTCACCTCAAAATGGACAAGTTTGCAAGGTTTTGCTTAGTTTGTTTTACCAAACTGTGCTCCACATTTGTTTTATTTAACTTCAACTTGAATGATGCTACTGAAGGAAGAATTTTCAGTGGTGTTTGTAATAAATAATAAACATAATTTAACATATGGAGAGACTGTTCTTAAAGGTTTAATGATTTATTCCAATAGTCATATGGGCTGAGATGGAAATAGAAACAGTTTTGACTTCTTATTTTGCTTGATCTTCACTAATCAGACTTTCCTTTTAGTGATTCATTTTTCCTCTAGCGAAATGTTGAAATTTGATTTACTAATATGAATGCATTGGGTTGCCATTAAAAATCTAAACTGGGATACAAAATACCTGGTTCTGTTTGACAATAGGCAAAGATGTTAATGCCAATGCATATCTGAGAATCACTGTCTATAGTATGGAATTGTTACTATCTTACCCTATAGTTATGATGTCAGTTTTTTAAAGCTACTTTATGGAAACTTTCATATATACAAGTTCTGATTAAATTTAAATGAACTTCCATTTATATATCATTCACCTACAAAAAATGTCAACTCATGACCATTTCTTTCTTCTGTGATGAGAAAAGTTCACACTTTATAAAGTGAACACTTTTTTGTGGTACTCATACTGGCATAAATGATTTGAGATACATTGTGGAAGACAGTTTTCTCCCAGACAGAAAGGCAGGCAGAGGACATTGTTCCTTTTCTGAACACTTCCCCCACCATGATGCCACAGAACTGGCAGGCAGGTGCCATATCTGAGCAACCTAGGTAACATACTCGATCAACCTAGGTAACACTGTTTGTCCCACCTTGGAGATTCCAAGTCTCTGCTCCACACAACTAAAGGGCCCAGCCAAGCACTTTAACAGTGGTTTTTCTATATGAACAACTGATCTTGGCTCATGTTTCACAACTTCCTAAACCCTCTCAAACCAACAACAGCTGGTATCAGCAAGCCCCTAGCCTCTGCATCTCTTGCTCAGTGGCACCAGGCCTGGCACTAGCAACAGCCAGCTTAAGTTCCTAGCTTGGCTGTGCCTAGGACTCTCCAAGTGCAGCACAAGTAGCAGCTATCTCAGATTGCTTTATAGCCCAGGCAGGGTGGCCCTGGGAAAACACAGGTGGTGGCTAACCTTGACCTGCACCACCTGGGAAACCACAGAGCCTTTTCATCCAGTGAACAACTACAGACATGTTGGAGGACCACCACTTTGCCCCTGCATAGCCAATCCTCTACGGAGGGTGGAGGTCAGTGGTCAGTGGTCACAGCCAGTCCTTGCAGCTGAATGGCTTAGGTAAATTCCTCCCATTGACCTGTCAACAGCAATCAAGGTCAATATAAGAGGAGGGTATACTTGACACACACAGAGAGTGCACCTTGAGTACCAGTTTGGGTGATAGGGAAGGCTGTGCCACTGGACCCTACAGGATACCTATTATATTAGGCCATACTACCAAGAAAGGGAGTCATAGCAGCTCTACCTAATACATAGAGACACACACAGGGAGGCTGCCAAAGTCAGGAGATAAAAAAACATGGCATAAATGAAAGAACAGATAAACACTCCAGAAAAAAGAGCTAAATAAAATGGAGATAAACAATCTAACAGGTGCAGATCTCAAAAGACTGGTTATAAGGGTGCTCAAGGAGCTTAGTGAGTACCTCAACAGCATTAAAAAGACCCATTCAGAAGTGAAGGATACACTAATTGAAATAAAAAAATAATTTACAGGGAATAAACGTAAAGTGGATGAAACCAAAAATCAAATCAATGATTTGGAACATAAGGAATCAAGAAAAATATCAGAACAACAAGAAGAAAAAAAGAATCCAAATAATGATGATTGTTTAAGGAGCCTCCGGGACAACTTCAAGCATCATAGAGGTACCAGGAGGAGAAGAGAAAGAGCAAGGTGTTGGAAATCTATTTGAAAAAATAATAAAAGAAACCTTCCCTAATTTGGAAAGGAAATACACATGCAAATCCAGGAAGCACAGAGAGTCCCAAACAAAATGGATGCAAAGAGTCCCACTCCGAGATACACAATAATTAAAATGACATAGATGAAAGATAAAGAATCTTGAAAGCAGCAAAAGAAAAGCAGTTAGTTACCCACAAGGAAGTTGCCCTAAGACTGTTAGCTGATTTCTAAAAGGAAATGATGAAAGCTAGAAGGGATTTGCAAGAAATATTCAAAGTAATGAAAGCCCAGACCTACAGACAAGATTGCTCTACCCAGCAAAAGTATCATTCCTAATTGAAGGGCAGATAAAGAGCTCAGATAAGAAATAATAAAGGAATTCATCATTACCAAACCATTACTATATGAAATGTTAAAGGGACTTCTTTAAGAAAAAAAAAGATAAAACCTATCAATAATAAAAATGGCAATAAATCCATACCTTTTAACAATTGAATCTAAAAAACAAACTAAAAAAGAGCAGAGACAGAATCATGGATACAGACAGGGTTTTGATCATTGCCATATGGGAAGGGATGTGGGATAATGGTGAAGAGGTATAAATAGGTAGTTACAGAATAGCCATGGAAATGTAAAATACAGTATAGGAAATGGAGTAGCTAAAGAACTTAATTGCATGACCCATGGACATGAAAAAAAGTGTGGGATTTCCTGAAGGATTAGGGGTGTTTGGTAAAGGGGGGCAAAAGGAGAAAAGTTGGGACAAGTGTAATACTATCATCAGTAAAATATAATTGAAAAAAATAAAAAAGGAAATATATTATGGCTAGTGTCAGAAAAACATGTAGGTAGCTATTGTGTTAATCTATGTAACAATCTGAAATTTAATAATTGAAAGATTTGATTTTTAAAGAAATATATATGCAAAATACAGGATTTACATAATTTGGCTATTGGTTGGATAACTTATTCTGATGAAGGAAATATTGGTATCATTTTTCCCTTTTTTCTCCAGTTTATACATTGCTGTTATGCTACTAAACTATCTTATAATATTTTATTCTCTTTGGCAGTATTTAAAATCATAATTATATATTCATTTAATTTTAAATTAAATTTTATAATCAGATTAAAATTTGGTACAAAATTTTGTGGAGGTAAAAATGAATTTAGTTCTTATTTGATTTTCTGGATTTTGAGAGAGGATGTAGAACAAATAAGAATATACCTGACAATACAATATTAAGAGGTACTGTAGAATTGTACACCTGAAGTCTATATAATTTTATTAACCAATGTCACCCCAGTAAATTCAATAAAATAGAAAAGAATAAAATTAGGTTAAAAAGAATTATATCTGGCATAAATAGAAGTGTAATAAATGTGCTTTTGAAAACAAGTATATTGTCCAAAAATAGTTTAGATGCAACTATTTATATTAAAAAATCTCACCTACTTCTAGAAATTGTTTTGGTATGTTTGCTATATGAATAAAATAGTGTATTTTGCCCTGGTTGGTGTGGCTCAGTGGATTGGTGGCAGCCTGCAAACCCAAAAGTCACTGGTTTGATTCCCCAGTCAGGGCACATAAGCAGGTTGCAAGCCAGGTCTCCAGCCAGGTCCTTGGCTGGAGGCAGGTGAAAGGCAACCATACATTGATGCTTCTCTCCCTTTCTTCCTTCCTCCCTGCCCTTCTCTCTGAAAATAATGAATAAAATCTTTAAAATAAATAAATAAATAATAAAATAGTGTATTTTATTGGTTGGTTTTACCTCAGTAAAGCTCAAAAAAGGGAAGATACAATAGAATAATACTGTACAGCTACAAATTAAAGAGGAGGAAGCCCAACAGTAAAAAGAGAAGGAAGTAAGTAGATAACCTGGTCTTAGTTGGTTTAATTACACTCTTGCTACAAGGCAGGGGACTGGGCTGGTTCTATTATTCTATGATTTCATGAATGAAAGAAACCGATTGAATTAAATGCAGTATATGTATATATAATCAGTATTCTGTGACACAGGAGATTAAGTTACAATAGTATTTGGTTTAACACTTAGATATCACAAAGAGAAAGATAAACATGACTTGGATTTCTAACATTTTTATTAGAGTCATATTGGCATTGCAAATAAAACAAACCATGAAAAGTGACTCTGTTCCTACTACAATTTCACCACCTATAACAACATTAGAGAGGAAGAGAGAAATCCTGTGCTTTGATCATTAAAATACAGTGTCTACATGAATTGAGCTCTTAGAGGATGGCATTATGGGAGTTGTTACTTATATAAACACTTTGAGACAGATAAAGTGCAACCTTATCTTTTCACCTTGGACATTTCCTAATTCCCACTTTAAGAGAAGCTCTCCCTTCCGTTTTTGCCTTCTACCCCCACACTTGAAGAAATATATATAGAACTTTCAGTAACATGTTTGGTCACCAAACTGCCAGAAATTGGAGTGCAACACTGTTTATTTACAAATCTGATTAGTACTCTTTGGAGAGTATTCACTTCCTTGGTTCTACTTTCTTTGAGAGCAGATGGAGTCCTGAGTGAGACCATTATCACTTTGGAAAAGCATAACCCTTCTGGAAGATGTTTGCTTTTCAATGGAGCCATCAAAATAGGAAAAAATCTTATTTGTCTTATGACTAATATACATGAATAATTGATTTCCTAATATGAAATACATGATACAGATTTGAAATCATATTTTGCTCTAAATTGTGGAAAATTTATTTTAGACTTTAAACTATTACCTTTTATTATCTTCCTTTTAATTTAAATTTTGCCATGAAGTTTTTAGTCCTTTTACTTCACATACTCCATACCTCTGAATTGATTATTTTGTATGTTTTTTGGCATCAAAAAAAGGCAACTGAGGTAAACCATGGAAAGAATCTTTTTAGATTATCAATACCATTTAATACAAAAATCCTTTTCTAATTCTAAGAAATTAGCAAAACTTGAAGATTTCCTGTGTCCATAAAAGCTTTTCAAAACCGTAAGAATATTGGCTGCAGGGCAACGTGATTTCTCACTTCTATTTGGAAATGTTAATGAAACAGCCAGATGATAAGAACCTTTGTTTGGTTAAATATACTATTCTAATTAAGACAGTGGAGCTCTGGGTGACACAGAAGCATTTACTTATCTATTCCTTCATTATTTAATCCAATAAGCATTATCAATAATGTCTTATGTTGTATGTTAAAATGCTAAAGCTTTAAGTATAGATAAGATGCATCATACTTTTTACCATGCATATACCATAATTAAATCTAAAGTATAATTGTCATGGAAACCAAACACTTTTGTGTACTTAAAAATAGAATCCCAAATAAATGAAAGCCAACTGATGTTATGAAGCACTGTGCCCATAGATGTTCTGCAATAATATATTTTTAAAGATTTTATTTATTATTTTTAGAAAGAGGAGAAGGGATAGAGGCAAAGAGGGAGAAAGACATCAATGTATGGTTGCCTTTCACCTGCCTCCAGCTACGGACCTGGCTGGAGACCTGGCTTGAAACATGGTTATGTTGCCATGGCTGGGAATCAAACCAGTGCCCTTTAGGTTTTTTGCAGGTAGATGCCTTATCCATTGTGCCACCAGCCAAGGTTTAAGGTTCTGCAATAATTTGATAACAGAAAACTGATGACTGTTGTTAGCACACTAGACTGAAAAAGAACCTGTACCAGTACCATTCTCAGCTTTTCAGCAGTTGTCTCATCATATTCCATTTCTTTATCTACTTTTCTTGGTCATAGTTTCAATATATTAAACAACGACCAACAACAAATATTGTTTTTATTTTATTTTGCCTCCAGCTATGGACCTGGCTGGAGAACGGGCTAGAGAACGGGCTGGAGAAGATAACCAGGTTGGTTATGTGCCTTGGCTAGGAATTGAAACAGTGACCTTTGGGTTCACAGGCTGGTTCCTCTGGTGCCTTATCCACTGTGCCACCAGCTAGGGCTCAATAAATATTGTTAAGTGAGTGACCTAAGCAGTAAATTACTATTGTCAACCATAAAAACATGTAAAAAATTTTTTTCACCAGGAAGTATTTGTGTTTTGGATAAATGGTCTTTCATGCCCCCAAATTAAAGGATTAGGTTGCCAATCAATTAAACTCATAAACACACCTTTCTTCTTCAACATTCAGAACTAGGATATAGCCCTGGCTGGTGTGGCTCAGTTTGCAGGTGCCAACCTGCAAACCCAAAGGTCACTGGTTCAATTCCCTAGTCAGGGCACATAACCAGGTTGCAAGCCTAGTCTCCAGCCAGGTCACCAGCCAGGTCTGTAGCTGGAGGCAGGTGAAAGGCAACCACACATTGGTGCTCTTCTCCCTTTCTTCCTCCCTCCCTGCCTTCTCTCTGAAAATAATAAATAAGTAAAACCTTAAAAAAAAAAAAAGCAAAGAAAAACTAGGATATGATATAATATGAGGATATTGGAATAAATTGGAATATTACATAATCTATACATTAAATGCTAGAATTAGCTGAATTTTAATGGTTATATGGTCTTATCTATACTTAATTTATGAATTTGTTTTGGTTTTATAGTTATATGTTAGCATAAATTATTTATAAGTAATACTGTTTCCCTAACAGGAGTGAGCAAACTAACCTGCCTAGATTTACTCCCAGAAGCCTCTGTAGACTGTAAATGACAAAGAGTGACATTTATTGTGTTTACTGTTTACATGGTCTACTTTTGTTTCCAGTAAAGATTCCTTTACTGCTTTTTAGTTTTCAGAGGTTGCATAGACAGAGAGCAATAGAAATTGTTTTTCTTTATTGTTTGATTGTGATCAGAATATCAGTTTGGAAATGGAGATTGAAAGCATTAAAAACATAGCTTAAGCCCTGGCTGGTAGCACAGTGGATAAGGCGCCGGCCTGTGAACCCAAAGGTTGCAGGTTCGATTCCCCAGCCAGGGCACATAACCAGGTTGCAAACCAGGTCTCCAGTCAGGTCTGTGCTTGGAGGCAGGTGAAACCTCAACCAAACATTGACAAAAAAAAAACAAAAAACAAAAAACAAAAAACAAACAAACAAAAAAAAACCATAGTTTAAAGATGAAAGTGCTCCAAGATATAATACAGTAATATAGAGTATACTTGAGCATTAGATATGAGTCTGCCAGAATTTTAGGCACTTGGATCTAGCAGTGTACACAACAAAACCTCTGATCTTATGGATTAATATCCTTTCCTACTTGAAGACAGAGAGAAGAGTAAAAAGAATACTAGAATGGTAATTTAAAATTGTAGTGCCCACTCAGATGCTAACTAGCTTTTCAAAAAAAATGTATGTTTAAATATTTTTAATTTTTTAATTACACTTGATGTACATTATATTAGTTTCAGCTATTGCAAACGCATGACTAGATTTTTATATAACTTAAACACGATCATACCAATAAATCTAGTATCTCTCTGGCAACATACCTGGTTATTACGATATATTATTCATTATATTTGCTATTCTTTACATTGCTGTTCTTTACATTCCCATGACTATTCTGTGACTACCAAGTTGTGCTTTATATTCCTTTCACCATTTTTACCCATCTTTACTAACCTTCTCCCATCTGGCCATCATCAAAATATTCTCGGTATCTGTGAGTCTCTTTCTGTTCTGCTTGTTTGTTTATTTTTTTATTCCATATACAACGGAAGTCATCTGGAATTTGTGGTTCTCTGATTTATTTTACTCAGCACAATACTCTCCAGGTCCATCCATGTTGTTGCAGATGGCAAGATTTCATTCTTTCTTATGGCTGAATCATATTCCATTGTATATATGCACCATTCTTTTTCCATTCATCTATTGATGGACATTTATATCTTGTTTACTTTTTTAATAGTGCTACAATGAATGTATGGATGTATGTGTTTTTAAAAAAAAAATTATTATTTTTAAAGAGAGAGGAAAGGAGTGAGGTAGGGAGAGAGACATCAATGTATGGTTGCCTTTCACCTGCCTCCAGCTATGGATCTGGCTGGAGACCCGGCTTGTAACCTGATTATGTGCCCTGGCTGGGATACGAAGCAGCGAACTTTGGTTTTGCAGGTTGGTGCCTTATCCACTGCACCACCAGCCAGGGCTGTATGTGTTTTTTGAATGTAGTCTTTTGGGTTTCTTTAGGTAAATACCTAGAAGAAGTATTGCTGGGTCCTTCTTTTTCTCTTGTTATAGTCTTTTGTTTTAAATACTATTTTTTGCTTGTTTCCATTTTTATAAAGTATCTTTTCCATCTTTTTACTGTTTGTGTATCTTTTGATCTGAAGTGAATCTCTTTTTTTTTTTTTTTTTTTAATTTTATTGTCGTTGTATTACATCCATCCCCTTTTTGCTCCCCTCTGTCCCCCTTGAAGTGAATCTCTTACAGATAGCATATGTAAGGGTCTTGTTTTGTTATTCATTCAGCCATTGAACATCTTTTGATTGAAGCATTTAGTCCATTTGAATTTAAAGTAATTGTTGGTAGATGTCAATATTAATTGACATTTTATTATTCATTTATTCATACTTTTTCCCCCTTTTATTAAAGAGGACCCTTTAACATTTCTTGTGATACTGGTTTGGTGGTGATGAACTCCTTTAGCTTTGTGTTTTTTTTTTTTTTTTATTTTTTGGTCCAAGAAGCCCTTTATTTGTCCTTTGATTCTAAATTATGACTTTGCTGGGTAGAGTTCCTTGGTTGTAGGTCCTTGCTTTGTATCACCTTGAATATTTTTGTGCCAATTCCTACTGGCCTGCAAAGTTTCTGTTGAGAAATGAACTGTCAATCTTATGGACTTTCCGCTTTTAAGATTCTCTCTTTATCTTTAACCTTTGGCATTTTGATTATGATGCGTCTTTGTGTGAGCCTCTTTGGATTCATCTTGTTAAGGACTCTATCTGTGCTTCCTGGAATTGCATGTTTATTTCCTTCACCAGCTTAATGTAGTTTTCTGTCATTTTTTTCTAATAGGTTTTCAGTATTTTGCTCTCTTCTCCTTCTGGCACCCCCATGATGCAAGTGTTGATTTGCTTGAACTTGTCACAGCAGCTTCTTAAACTATCTTCAATTTTTCAGTTTTTTCTTTGCTGTTCTGATTGGGTGTTTTCTGCTTTATCTCCCAAATTCCTGGTTTGATCCTCTACTTTATCTACTCTACTGTTGATTCCCGGTAATGTAGTCCCCATTTCAGGAAGTATATGAATATTCTTTATTTTTGTTGTTTTTTATGTTTTATATTTTCATATTTATGTTTTCTATCTCTTTGTTAAAGTTCTCACTAAGTTCCTCTACTCATCCCCTGAGTTCATTGAGCATTCTTATAACTAGTGCTTTGAACTCTGAGTCTGGTAGATTGCTTGTCTCCATTTTGTCTAGTGCTTCTTCTGGAATTTAGTTCTGATCTTTTATTTGGGACAGGTTTCTTTACGTCTTTATTTCAGCAGCCTCCCTTTGTTTGTTTCTATGTATTAGATAGGACTGCTATGGTAGAGTGGTTTTATATAGTAGGTATTTTCTAGGACATGGCTCAGCCTCTCAGTTCACCTGAGCTGGGTGGTCCAGGTACATCCCAGTGTGGGCTGTGTGTGCCCTCTTATTGAAGTTAAACCTTGATTATTCATCAGTAGGAGGAATTTACTTCTAGGTCAATTATCTTCAAGGACTGGCTACAACCACCATGGAGAATCTGCTGGGCTTGCTTCAGCATAAGTTGGTGATCCCTGAATCTTCCCCTGGACTATGTCATTTTTGGAAGTGGTTGAGGGGTGGTGCTTTGGTGTGGTCTGAAATTGGCCACCAAGTTTGCTGGACTGGGGTCTTCTGAGAGATGCAGGCCAAGGTCAGTTGCTACCTGTGCCCTGCCACCTGGCATGAGCTTCAGAGTAATCTTCAGATGGCTGCTACTTGTGCTGGGTTTGGAGTGGCCTGGAAAAGGCCAAACTCTGAAGCAAGGTTGACTGCCACGAGTGCCAAGCCTGAGGCCATGTAGCAAGAGGTTCAGGACACATCAAGGTCAGATGCTTCTTGTTGGAGTGATTTTTAAAAAGTCAGCAGTATGCACATGACAGGTCTTTTCTATGGAAAAGCCATTGAGAAGGCTTGGGTGGGCCTAAAAGTTGGGTGTCATGGTATCTAAGGGAATCACCAGGGTGAGGGTAAACAATATTAGCCAGGTTGATGGAGACTCAGATATGGTGCTTGCCTGTATTTCTTTGTGGGAGAAGGGCTCAGCAAAGGAATGGCGGCCTCTGCCAGCCCTTCTGTCTGCAGAAAAGTTGCCTCTCTAGCTGTTGCTCTTCTCCTAGATAATTCAGTTCCTCTCCTTCACCTTTTGAACAGCTGCCTTGCTGCTGGAGCTCAGGGCACGTGAGTCCCAGTAAGTTTGTGTGCAGGTCCTTTAAGTAGGATGCCTGAGACTTTAGAAGCCCTTCATTGCACTCAGCCACAATCCTTGCTGGTTCTCACAGTTAGATATTATGGGGATTTCTCTTTCCAGCACTAGAACCCTGGGCTGGGAAACCTGGTGTGGGGCTGAGACCCCTTATTCCTTAAGGGGGACCTTCAAAGTGAATATATCCCTTCCAATTTTTAACTGCCACATGTGACGGTGGTACTAGCCCATTCCATGTCATGCCTTCAGTGGTCTCCATGTGGCTTCTTATATTAGTTATAGGACTTTTGTTCAGCTAGTTTTCAGGCCATTGTGATTATTGCTCTGTAGTTTTGTTGTTAATTTTGATGTGGTTGTGGGAATTTTTGAGTACTGTGTTTATCTAGTATATTGTATTTTTTTTTTAAACCAGAAACCACTAACCAGCTTTTTCCTATTGGCAGACCTTTTTCTTTCACTTCCTTTTCCATAAAATATGATAAAGTAATACTTACACATAAATGTTTCACCAACTGTTACAATGTTTCATTTTATAGCAAAAGGACTCATTCCAGGAGCACATGTTCAATGTAGTTGTTACCTCTCTTCAGTTCTCTTCTATCTGGAACTATTCTTCAATCCTTGACATTCATGATCTTAAGAAATTTGAAGATTACCAAAAAATGAAATTTGAAGATCAGAGCCTTATTATTGTGTAGAATTTGGCATAGTCTGTTGCTTCTTTTTCCTCAATTCATGTGATAAATGTCATAGCAGTGATTCTGTTGCCCTTTTCCCTGAATTCCATCAGGTGGTACTTATGGTTATTTTTTTCTGTGACTGGTAACCTTAACTTTGATAATTTAAGTTGTATCTTCTAGATTTTTCTACTTTAAACTGTTCTTTTTAAAATAATTAACATGTATTTCATGGGAACATGCTTCGACTCTACATAAATAACCCATTATTTTTTTAAATTTAATTTTGTTATGTTTAGAGAGAGGGGAAGGGAGAGAGGCAGAGAGGTAGAGAAACACCATTGTATGATTGCCTTTAACCTACCTCCAGACACGGACCTGGCTGGAGACCTGGCCTGCAACCTGGTTATGTGCCCTGGCTGGGAATTGAACCAGAGACCTTTGGGTTCACAGGCTGGCACCTATCCACTGAGCCACTAGCCGGGGCTGAATATCCTATTCTTTATTCAACTTTAACCACTACTTTTGTTCATCTTTCTTGCCTAAATTTATTATTATGATTATGGTTGATAAATAGCAATTTTCAAATTCTACCTTCTACATTTATTAGTTGTACTGTATGAAAGACTTTACTATTTATGTATTTACTTATTTTAGAATATAAATTTATTCAGTGGGATATAATCTGTTACTGAGTCTTTTGATACTGAATTCTCTCAGTTTTGACCAGGGGGACCAACTTCAAGCTAGCTAATCATTCCATATTTATTTGTACATATCCCTTAATTTCTGGAATAACACATCCTAGGCTTATTTTGTAATTTGTTCTAGTCCTAAGAATTAGCTATTGAATCCAAGGAACTCTGGTAGGTCTTAGTGATGTCTACGCTGACTGTTGTTTCCAGAACCTCTCAGTGTCCAGAGCTAATGCATATATATCTATAACTAATCTAGGTTCCCATCTTTTCATATTTATACTTCCTTCTCTTTCAGTGAGAAAGCTGAATTTACTCATTTGTTTATTATTTATTCAGTTTTCTAATCCCAGTGGGCTGCATCCCACTTAGAGTCCGTCCTTCCTTGCCTCCATTTTCTGCCAGGTCTTTTCCCTTTTGTGAATGGAACTGGCTAATAGCGCTTTTATTTTATTTTATTTTATTTTATTTTATTTTATTGTTGTTGTATTACATCCATCCCCTTTTTGCTCCCCTCTGTCCCCCTCTACTAATAGCTCTTTTGTCTGAATTATTAAAGAGGCAAAAAAAGTTGGGCAGAAAGGAAATTTTTAATTTTTAACAAGGAAAATAATGGCTATAGAGAATATTTTAAAATTAGGATAAATGTGCAATTTTTAATAATTTATCAGAGTAATATAGATTGCTTGGTTTGTAACATGATATCCTATTAACAAAGTGAAATACAAAAACTATTTTTAATTGTCATATGTGTATTGTCAGCTGCCTGGTCTTTTAAAGTCTTTCTTTTCTAATGACAATAGCAGTACCTTCAGACTTCACATTTACTATTTACACTGTTTTTTAAATCTTTAGAAGGGAAAATAATACATGGAATTCTTTATTTCAGTTGGCCAACTAGTAAGGATTATGCTGTCCAATATTTTGAAAAAATGAACATTTTAAATTAAAATATAAGTAAATTAAAATAAACTTTCTAAGGAGAAGAGAATCCAGAAACTTTCCATAGTTTGTGAGCCTTGAAAGGAGTTAACAATGCAAATATCCTGACATTCTTATTTTGAAGTTAACATAAAAGTAAAAGTGACCTGACAAACACAGACCTGATTAGACATTGGGCCATAACATCACAGAAACTAAAAGGCTGAAACAAATAAATCTGAAAAAGATGGGACAAGGCTGTGGGTTGTAGGCAATGTTCTCCCAAGGAAAAAATAATGAGTGGAAGCTAAATGCATTTCAGTGGTCATTTATGATTAGATAATCCTCTGGCGAGGTAGACTGCCATATTTAGTGAGTGTTATAACTAATGAAAGAACCACAACTTGAAAAAATTGCTTCTTTGATATTTTTCAGCTATTACTCATTTCTATAATCTTTCTAACACCTGGAAACATGCCACTTTTGACTCATAAGAGCATTTTGTTTTCAAGATTTTTCCATGACCATTTCTAAAATTTTGAATTCTTATTTTAGAAGAAGCTAGTTTTAAAATACGCAATGGGATTCTCCAGTTGTTTTTCAGGATATCGCCTCCTGATTTTCCCCTCTGTCATGATGAAGATGTATCACCAAACTTGTTTTTACACTGGCTGGTGGGTATCAAATTTTCCAATAAAATCTAATCAGTTATCAAACAGCTGTCTTTAGAGCACCCACTATGTGCATTACCCCAATTTGACAACACTGCCTCATAAAACATAACTATAGTCATGGAAATGATTAGAAAATACCTCATTATAGTATCCTAGAATTCACCTTGTTGTTTTGGTTATTTTAATATGATTCTTAGCTATAACCAACATAAACTAATTCTGCTTAACTTGACTAGAGAAGAAAAACTCTTGGAAAGAATCAGTGGAAAGTCTTAAACACTCAGCAGAGGAAATTAGCAGGGAATGCAGCCAAGATCTAGATAGAGTGAATCTGGGTAATGGGTAGCTTATCTAGGGAGAACTGGATCAGGAGAGGAGACAATAATGTGATTTAGAGTTACCAGCAATCCCACCAACAGCTTGTTGGGATATGGTTTTAGCGCTGAAAATCCCATGTGCTAGGACATTCCTTAGTCTCAAGAAAACTGAGATGGTTGGTCAACATTTCAGTAATGTTTGGTTGAAATTCTATCTTGGTACAAAAATGATATTTAAATATCTCAAAATCATGGAAAGTTATGCTTCAGAGTCAATATATAAAACCCTGTAATTGGTGGCAATGAAGACAGGAAAGTCTGTTAAAATAGCAATTTAGCAGGTTTTTAAGTTTGTCAATATAGTTAGCTTTTTAATCTATAATTCCATGTAGGCACAACCACAGTGAACTTTATATCAATTTTTTGCATAAAAAATTGCATGATCCATATTAAATTTTTCATTCATCTACTGTATTTCCATCTTCACTGGGAGCTTTCTTCTACTACCATAGTTTATTAACTTACAATATATATATGACATTACTCTGTCATTAATTTGTTGACTGATATCTTCTCACAAGGACTTTGTTGAGTTCTAGCGACATTATGTCATTTATTTCTCACAAAACTCTGTGAGATACTGTGGTGTCAGCATTTTGCAGATAAAGCAATTAACTCTGGTAACATATCTAGTAACCAACAGAACCAAAAATCAAATGAACATTTATTTGACTTCAGAGTATATGCTTTGGTAACTTTATCTAAAATGTCTCTCAGTAGTCACTGATCTTATCTTTTCAGAGGGAAATAAACCCCCTAACAGTAGGTATATCTGCTGCAATAGTTGCATTTTGAATAAACAACAGCGTTCTTAGGCCAAGGGATCTTTTAAGTCTTGGTACCTAGGCTTTTCCCATAGACATTCTGATGGAATGTGTTTGGTGTAGATACTGGCAATGATATACATAATCACCAGGTGATTCTTATGTGCATCCAGGCTTGAAAAACCACTTGCATAATGTATTAATTAATATGTCTCTAACTAAGAGGTTATGAACCATTTAGAACAAGGAGCTGAGCTGATCATAGGGAAAATGAGGCATCAGGAAGGTATCTGAGTAAACTTGTAGAGACTTAAACTTGGTATTCAAATGAAATGAATATATAAATATACATCAAGGTTTAGGTAAGCTACTGGCCCAAAGCCACACAGCTGGGCAAAAATCAAGCTAATCAATTTTCTCATCTCAATAAATGGATTATTTATTACAGAAAAGTTAATAATTTGACATTTTTTGGCTCAAATTGTTTTTAAACAAACACATGTCTTATGCAAGATTAAAATATCATTGATTAAACAGCATTTGATTACACCAATGTTTTCCTGAAGAATAATAATCCTTTTTTTCACATTAACACCAGCGCTGTATTGATTTTAACTGTCCTCACATTTTATCATATCCCTTCCCTTCATCATCCACTGTCTAAATAAAAATGCACAAAACCATTGACAAAAGCAACTTATTAGCAACCCAAACCCACAATGTTGCTCTCTTTAATTAGATATTTTCTGTAAATGAAATTGTATTATATCTGATAACGAGTGAGCACAATGGAAATCCCATTTCCAGCTTTGATTTCTGAAACTCTAGTTCCAGTTTTGAACTCTTCCCAGGTGAAATAAATGTGACTACAAAAAAAAAAAAAAAAAAAAGGCCAAGGGGAGTATTCCAAGTCTAGACAGCTGGGAACTGGAAGAGAAGTCAAAATTCCAGGCAGATATGCAGGTGATATATAGGCACTGAAATAAAAAGCAAGATAAATAGCCAGCAAGACAGCAATAAGAATCCGAACATTTTTCATAGCATATCCTTTTTTTCCTAGGGCAGCAGCAGTTCTGGAATCCTGTTAAAGCAGAAGCTGATTCATAATTTAGCTAGTTTGATTGTCAGGTTGAGTACTTGATTGTTGTGATCTGAGAGATGGTAGGAAGGAAGTGATTTTTGACAGCGTAACGGATGAC
The DNA here is from genome assembly GCA_004026585.1 of Noctilio leporinus. Taxonomy (NCBI): domain Eukaryota; kingdom Metazoa; phylum Chordata; class Mammalia; order Chiroptera; family Noctilionidae; genus Noctilio; species Noctilio leporinus. Next base: position 42,640 of record PVIW01000842.1, read on the forward strand.
CCCAAATCCTTTTTGATTGTATTATGTCATTATCAAAGATAGGGCTGTTATACACTCTTAAAACAATTAACAACTTACACTGAATCATCTGTGTAACTGGTGATGTGTGATGGTTCTTTGCTTTAAAAAAAAAAAGCACCTTACATTTTTTGCTTTTATTCTGGATTTGAAATGACCACATTGTAATCTGAGTTGAAAATACTTTCTAGTATAGGACTATATATATCACTTTATAGGAAAAACACAAACTTGCTGTGAAAACAGATGTGGTCCTTCGGCATAGCACCAACAGGGTAATATAGTTGTTCAATTGGCTCCGAACACCAGCACATATATTTAAAAATAAAAAAGGTTGACAGAGAAAACATATCTCTTGTGAGTGTAGGCCAAACCATCTGTCAAAGGAAGAATTGAAACCATATTTCCATTAGAGGTAGCCATTGATCATTTGCTAAAGATTTCTGTAGACAAATTATACAGACCATGTCATCTTCCACTATCTTATCTAACTATACAGACCTCAGGCATTCCTCAAGAAAAGGCAACTTGGGGCTCAGCATTTGAGCAGGATGGTTAAAAATGTCATTGCAAGAAAGGAGCTCTATAGATTATCAGTGGAGAAAAAGTAGTTGGAATAAACAAACAAATTGTATGGTGGATCTGGACACCAGTGAACCAGCTATAGTACTCTTATAGGCTGAAGCCCAGAAATTAACTTCAATTTAAAAAAATTAAGAAGGTAATGATGTTTTTAGTAGGTAAGGGTAAAGGAGAAACAAAACCTTGTAAATAAATTAACTGAAAAATGAATGGAGACAGATCTAATTTTCTTTTGAGTATGGGGAGCCCTAGACATAAACATTACCAGATTAATATAAATACCTTAATCATGTAATGACCTTTTCAAATGTAAATATTCACACAAGTAGTATATTAATAGCATTATTATCCTTGAGTGCCAGTAGAGAAATAAAATTATATACTAAGCCTTCTGAGAAAATTTAGCTACCTGATAGTTTCTGTAATAAGTTTGGGTCTTTGTTTAAAAACATGATGTAAGTCTTAGCACTTTCCACATTTTAAATCTCCTGTATGTATGATATTCAATATTAATATTTACTCCAGTATCTATATAGTATTAACATTTCAAAGATTTTCACACAGATCAAATAAGAAATGATGTTTAGACTAATCTGTGTTAATATATGATTATTACTTAACTTTCCTCATGGATATATTTTGCTGTCTCCCTAAGACCTAGATTCCTAAAAAGGTGTGGATGGCATGACAGGCTTCCATGTACTCTCTATTACATTTAACACAGTGCTGTACATCTGGCTTGTGCACATAGTTGTTACTTTTCTGAAATACACAAGTGAATTTTAATTATTCAATAAATACAAAATTATTCATGGAATTATTAGTTAATCCTACACAAACAATTTTCTTTCTCTTTCTACCAAGGTTCAAAGACACCATCAATCACTTAACAGATGATAGTTTTTACTTTTCCCGATGAGTTTGTCTTAAAAATATTTGCAAAGCACTTAAGCCTCTACCCCACTGTCAGTGAACTTACAACATAACACATATGGAGAAGAGTAACTTTTTGCCTGAAAACAACATAACTTGCTAACCCCTGATCCTCACTGAGAGTGTACACAAGTATTTCTGTCATGGCTCTTCACCAATGTCTCTATGCACAAAGCAAACAGAGCTGCATGCATTGCATTTGGCAGGAGGTAAGGGTGGGGGTAGGATGAGGTCAGAAGAGGATGAAAAGGGAACCATTACAGCATCTTCCTATAATTGCTGGCTAGGTGCCCTCTTGCTCTCTCTACCTGTCTGGGTTGTGACTGACAGAGTTTTAACTGTGTTGCAAATGTTTTTAATCTTTGCCATATTATGAAGGACCTTAGAGATAAATGTTTCCCGGTTGGATTTCAGTGATCAGTCTTGCTTGTATATATTCATCATGTCTCCATACCTTGGTAAGTCAGAGTGTGTTAACTTCAGGAAGAAGATAAGGAAATTACATCTGGGGTTAAATACAATGCTAATTTGGAAGTGCTTGCCTGATCATAACTTTGACCTGGAGTGTCAGAGTAAGAGGTTTCAAATTATTCAAAGTCAAATAATTTAACTTATGCAATTATTTTCACAAATCCTGTAATATGGATTGTTTCCCCATTCTATCTTCCATTACTTTTAGCCATCTGCATACACAGGAAGAACATGAGATATCAAAATGTTCATGTTCAGAGTTTGAAGATCTGGATCATTAAAGTCTCAAGAATTCTTGACACTGGCATTTTTCTGTTTCATTATCAAGTAGTTCTTTTTGCTTCATATTTGAGCATTTATGAAATGAGCAAGCTGATCTTTTAAATTATATATAAAAAAGATTCCAATACATATCCATCTTTCTTCTATCTACTTCATCACAGACCTTAATAATATTTCTAAAAACCCTTTTGATGATGTGATAATTTCCATTGTTCCAAAATTTTATAGTTGACTATAGACCTTAGTGATTAATTGGAGTGTTTTTATAAGATTGCTTCTCTCTGTGAAATAAACTAAAACATGGTTAATATTTCTCCTCAAATACTTAATTTCTTTTCATCTTATAATAAAGAACACATTTCTGATTATTTCAAAAATTTCTTTTAATTCATTACACTATTCCTAAACTACTACCACTGGCTTTAGATAAAATTTTACTTCCTAACATTTTTTTTTTAAATATAATAATGCCAGAATTTCATGCTTAATGTTTGTTTTAAGCTCAAGGCAATGTTTTACATGGAAATGGATTTTTAGTCCTTGTTGAAAATGACTTCCTTACAGTTTTAATAAAGTCTAACATAAAGAATGGATTCTTTCTGATAATTAGTTAATACAGTTAAGATGAGTGAGCATCATCCATCTGTAGAAAATATAATATGAGTTTATATTTTCACCCAGCTACCTGAACTATACAGAGTGATTCCAAGATAATTTAAAAACCAAAGATTTAAAAGTTTTCAAAAATAATGTAGAGTCATTTTACTTAGCTATTCAAAAACAAAAAGCTTTTCATGTGTATTTTAGAGCTTCCTGAATGTAGTTAATTGTAAATAAAGGAGTTTTAGAAAAACTAAGCAGCATTATTATTATTCTAATGATAAAAATGCCAAATCTAAAGATGCATTTACACAGTCAAACCAAACAATGTTTCACTGGCTGACTTCAGACAAGACTGTCAGGGAATGTCTCTTTGGGAGAAGTCCGTTCCATGGCTCAGGCAAATGTATTCCCTTTTGAAAGGCTAGATCCTGATGATAGAATAAAGCAATAAAACATGACCAGGAAGAGCCTTTTTCTCATGCTGTGATTAACATCCATCAGAAATCCCGTCTTTCTAAATATGACTTTCAAACTGACTCCTTCCCATCATACAAAATTATTTATGACTCCATTCACGAAAACAGGTTTTTGGTTTCCCATCAATAAGTGGCAACGTGTTTTTACCAATCCAACCAACAAGTCAGTCTATTTTCATTCTGATATAAAACGCATTTTTAGCCAGTGAAATCATTTACAGGTAGACAGCAAGAGAAAAAAGCTCAAGTAGACAGGGGCTAACTACATTTAATCCACCGCGAATGTTGGACTCTCCCAATGGAATTGGATGTAAGCATTTCCCTCACTAAGCCTTCCTTCACCATTTTGAATGGAGCTATGAAGTATGTTTATTTTGAACTTTTGAACTGTCTGAACTTATTCTTTCCTCTGAAATATTGCCTTGAGAATTTCGTTTTCAGCTAGTCACATGACAGCTAAAGCTGTTGTGCTCTGTGTCATTCAGCTGGAAGGTATTACTCTGAGAATTACATTTACTAGTATTAGCCTGGGTTCCCTGAAAATGGGTAAGTTGCATGAGGAATGATTAATATTGGCAGAGTCTTTAGAAACCTCTGCAGATAGGCTATCATACTCTACTGGAATACATCCCAAGTACAGAGCAGCTTTGATTTAATTCATTGTCCATTCCAGATTTGTTTTTCTTTTATAAGCCTGCCCTCTATGCAAGTCATCATATAAATAAAATTACTGTTTCTGGCTTGAATCATCACTAGACTTGAGTTAATGGCTGCATGAAAGGGTAATTTAAACAACAGGCAGGAAACTGCCTTATATAGAAGACAGGAAGGAGCTTTATCCATGAACATCCTTGGCAGTAATACTATGTCCAATTAGAATGAATCATATTCGCATTATATGTAAAATATATCATATTAAGGTAAACTAAGAATTTGCTCTCCTAGATTCAAGAATGAAAGAAAGCTTTGAAGGTCATTAGTCTGTCCTTTGGCTTTTTGAGGGCTACAATTAAAAAGTCCTGGAGAATTATCTGCCAAGTCCTTAAAATTATTCAGACAAGTAGGCACCACAGTCTCCTTCTGTAAGTCATTACCAGGTCTGCCAGCCTTTATAGTTAGGAAAGTCTGCTTGCTATTTAGCCCAGCCATGAAAATAGTCTCTGGCCCAAGTACAATGGTCCCAGAAAAAGATAGGCAAGGGATCTAATTTTAAAAATGAGATGGGAATAAAATAACTTATTTTTTCTTCTCCTACTTCCAGAATTCTTCCTTTTGGTTTTCTTGGTAATCAGTCTTTGTGAAAAGCCTCAGCCTATTAAACTGGTGAGACAGGCCCTTACTACAATGTGGAACTTGGGACCTAACTGTGCCTCAAATCAAAACACATGTCCTAAAGAAGAGAACACCGTGAAGAGCAGCCGGACCATGAATCCCTGTCTGACCCCACAGATACAGTGAAACAATAATCATTTACATACTGAGAATTTACTACAGATTGGGCATTGATTTAAGAACTTCTAATGTAGAAAATCCTCACAATATTCTATAAAATTAGTCTTCCCTTTTGGCAAGTGAGAGCATGACGTTCTGAGGAGGTCAGTAACTATCCAAAATCCCATTAGAGTGAGGCAGCACTTGGGTCTGAACTCAGGCATTTTGCAGTCAATGTCTGTATTTAACCAAAAGTAAATGCCAGTTGATCATAAAAATGTAAACATTTCCAAGCTTTGAGAGTACATTGAAATAAACACAGAGTAAACTGGAGAGTGTCACAGTAAATAGTAGGGATTCATAAAAGAAGAAAATTAATTGCCTACATATTTCTAATAGGATTCTGAGAGATCTTTTGATAGGATAGGAAGTCACTTGGCATGGAGAGTAAGGAGAATTGTAAGTATTTTTGGCAAACTGTAGCTTATCATTTATTTTAATTTTCATGATTCCTGAGCTATACGATTCATAGAAGTGGACAAAACTAAGGTAAGATTTTAAATATCATGAATCTTTTTGTGGTTTTGAGGAGGAATATCCCAAAAGGGAGTGACTCATTCTTGAATCTAATAATCTCTATTCCCAAATCCATCAGTGGGTTACTTTACAATGTCTCCATTTTGGCCCATTTCTCAAGTTAGCAATCTTTTTCCTAATTTTCACAAAATGTTTCAAACCTTCATTCTCTTCAAACCCTTGACCCTGCATCTCCCCCTTCAATTTCAGCAGATGGCTGCATATCCTATCTTAATGAGAATAAAATGACTTAAAAATAGAAACTCGCTCTTTCCCATCACTCAAATGACAAACATGCTTATCTCTGACTTTCACTTATCCTTTCTAATGTTAATCCTTCCACCTGTTTTTCTAGTAACCAGGTTCTATGGGTTTCTTACTCTCTTTTTCCATTCCTTCCTCTGCTTCTTTTTTCTTTGCCTCACAATGCCTCAATCTGTAAATAGGACTGTCTCATAAAACTACATAAGTAAGCAAAATAAAATAACATCATTTTGACCTACTGTCTATCTCCAGATCCCTCCCAATGTCTCTAGTTGTGTGAACTTTCATGAACGAGTTGTGAATTTACTTTCTTAGCTGGTTAAACTTATTGTATTTCTTTCTTTTTTTTTTTAACACTACCTGATTTTAGTCTCCTAGTGTTCCATTAATATTTCTATTTTCAAAGGTGCCACCTCCATTTTAGAAAATGCAATGAGTATTTCTCAGTCACCTTTGGCACCATTTAGCATGTGGATTTCTTGAAACACTCTATTCCCTTGACCTTCCATGTTACCACACCAGCTTGTTTTTCTTGAGGCTGCTTCTCTTTGGGGGAAGTAACCTCCACCCCTACTACCCTGAAATTGCATCTAACATCATGACTCTAATTTACAACTATATGCTAATGATTTTTAAGTAAATTTAATCAGATATTTCTCATTAGCATCAGATCTACTCAGTTGACTTCCTATAGAACACTACATATGGTTATTCTAACCCTTCAAATTTAACACACAAGGAAGTAAACCATTGCTTTTCTCTACAACTCTCTTTTCTTCTTGTGTTTTCTGCCTCAGTAAATGGCAAATCTTTACTAGCTGCCCAATCATCAATTTGGGTGTTATTCTTCTTCATCCATTCCGTCTCAGTATCCTGTTTGATTAGTCACCTACAAAGCTCTCAAACCACTCCTCTTTTTTTCCCCATAGCTAAAGGACAGGCTTGGGTTCCTACCATTTCTCACCTGGATTCCTGATATAGTACCTCAATATTTTTCTCAACATCTTCTCTTGTCCTACCCCATTTTCTGGATTATATCTTTCCAAAAGGCTTACGTGATCATGTCATGCTTCTGCTTAACATCCTTCAATGGCAGCCCATTGTTCTTACACTCAAATCCAAATGTTTTTTTTTTTTTTTTCAAATGTATTAACAGAACTTACAAACCACATCCTGGCAGAGCCTCTGCTCAGTTCTTCAGTTTTGCCTTGTGCCAAACTGAACTGATTTTATTTTCTTGAACATATCATATGTCTATGAACTCTGGACTTTTTATCCACTATTTTCTTGATTGTGAACATCCATTTCTCCAAATTTCTTTGTCCTTCTTGTACAAGTTCTTTAGATAAGCTAAAAATTTTCCTTGTGAACTTTTTCCTCAACAATTATATCTGGGTTAGGCATTGTTGCTATGGGTTTTCAATAGCATCCAAGTGTTTGTTTCCTCGTAAGACTTTCATTTTTTTCCTACATACTTCATTGATAGTTATCTTAAATCATCAACTTACTGAAGTAGGAAAATTATTTGGGTTCTTAATTTATAAATTTAGGGTTTAATACAGTTTCAGGCAATCTGTATACTGAAACTTACTTACTGAATACAAAACTCAATAAGAAAAGCAACTTTGCCCTGGCTGGTGTAGCTCAGTGGATTGAATGCTGGCCTCTGAACCAAATGGTTGCTGGTTTGATTCCCAATCAGGGCATGTGCCTGAGTTGCAAGCCAGGTCTCCAGCCAAGTCCCCAGCCAGGTCCCCAGCAGGAGTCAGGTGAAAGGCAGCCATACATTGATGTTTCGCTCCCTTTTTTCCTCCCTCTACTTTCCTCTTTCTAAAAATAATAAATAAGGGGGACAGAGGGGAGCAAAAAGGGGATGGATGTAATACAACAACAATAAAATTAAAAAAATAAATAAAATAAAAATAAATAGAATCTTCAAAAAAGAAGTGACTTCATCTTTGGAAAATAATATTTATTATAACAGCGAATATGTATATGTCTTGCTATATTTGCTGTTTAAATTAATTTAGTAATAATTTATAGTATGATATATGGATTTGAACTGAAATTATTTGAAACTACAAATTATGTGCCATCATAATTCATATGAGCCAGTGATTCTAAAGTTTAAATTTCACCAAGGTTGAAATGAGAAATTTGAGAAATCAGTTAATTTTTAAAAATTTATTTTTAGCCCTGGCTGGTAGCACAGTGGATAAGGTGCTGGCCTGCGAACCCAAAGGTCCCAGGTTCGATTCCCTAGCCAGGGCACGTAACAAGGTTGCAAACCAGGTCTCCAGTCAGGTCTGTGGCTGGAGGCAGATGCAAAGCAACTATACATTGATGTCTCTCTCTCTCTCTGCCTCTCTCCCTTCCCCTCCTTCTAAAAATAATGAAATAAAATCTTTAAAAAATTATTTTAAAATTATAGTTACTAAAATAAGTTTTAGGTGCACAACATAATTATGTATGTGTGTGCCTGTGTGTGTATCACCACAATATAAGTCTAGTAACTCTCCATCACCATACATTTTTGGATATTTGAGCTCTCTGAAAAATTTGGCTAGGTCCCTGGAATACAAAAAGGAGTCAGGTGACCTGGTCTAAATGTTTTGCTTTCTGAGTAAACATACTAATGATATTTGCTAGAAAGTAAAGCCTTATGTCTGAAAAGCTATTTTCAGGATATTCCTGGCAAAACCTTATCCCTAGAAAGTAGAGCGTAGAACCTAGAAGGTGCGGCTACCTGTAGAATTCTATGTCATCCATGCAGTTCCCTAGGGATATAAAATGAAGATGTTTCATAATTGAAACCTAATTGAAATACCCCCAGTTGTGTAGAACCCAAGAACCTCATCTAGGAGCCACCTCTGTTCTAGGCCAAAACACCACATCTGACACCAAAAGGAGGATCTGAAGAACTGTTTTCAATGTCTCAAATCTCCTGCTGCTTCTTTTGAGACGTTGATATTTTTTGCAGGCGCAAAATCATTGATGATTGTAAGTCTGATTTGACAGTCTGATTTCTGTGGTAGCTTGGACTCAACACTTCTTTATACTAATTTAACAGTTTTCTGTTGATATTTATAACAGTACTCATTATCAAGGTAGCAAGAGTCATGTCTCTATTCTCATTTTCTAAATTCCTTTAGTAGAGTACTTGAACATACTTTATATTTACCATTTGATTATGAACTGTTTGAAGAAAAGTTTGAAATCAACTTTGTCATCCATGAGTAACCTTAATAATTAGTTTGTACATTTAAAGCAGATTTTGATTGGATAACTTTTTTTTTTCAAAAAGCATATATGTTCTTTCAGAGAACAATACGAAGGACAAATATGGCTACTTGCTGAACTGAATATTACAGACGAATAATTTCATTAGGTGTTTTAATCAAATATCTGTGAATAAAGCTCTTCATCTCACACTTTACTTGGCGTTATAGTATCAAAAAGCTAAAAATCCATTTCTTACAAATGGGCTGTGGCGACATTAGCTGTTCTGGGCGTTCTTGAAAATATGGTTATTCTAGCTACCGCTTATGGGGAAAAATGGATATTTACAGCCTCAGAGGCTGTGCTGAGTAAATGGAGGAAGGGAACGGAATAGAGCGAGCAGGGGCGAGTTATGAGCACAAGATGAATAGCCATGCTTGCCGCAAAGGCAGATTGGACACAAGTCTCAGCAGATAGCATATAAATCAGGACATTCTGACATCATATAGGAAAGGTCTTTTAATGGAGCTGATTTCATAATCTTGGTGAGTCATAAAAAGTCTATTTGAAAAACTGCAACAATAATTAGACATCTGCCAAGTTTTCAATGTTGACATTTGTTGGAAGACTGAAAAATTTCCTGAAATCTAGATTTTTGGGTTTTTTTTTAAGATATTTTCTCAGCTAATCACAAAAGGTTGCTTTTAAAAAAAAAAAATCAGGATATCCTGTGTGAACCTTTTAAACAAAAAATATGAGCACTCTGAGGAGGAAGGGGAAATGTGGGGCAGTACCCCCTTGGAATTTCTGCTCAGTTAAAGTCAGGAGAGATTTCAACTCTGTCAACATGCAGTTGTAGGTTTAAAATACCCAAATTGCTATAAGTACTTTAAAAGTCCTGAAGTGGTCTGTAAAATTTTGTTTTTTAACAATGAAATCTGAATTGGAATCTCTCAGAAATAACTTTTATTGTATTAGCAATTGGGGTGAAAAGAAACATTTTGGTTCAATACAACACAACCCAGCAAAAATTATACTAAGTGCACTGTTTTAAGAAGTGTGAAAATTCTATTTTGCCATTCTATCCCCCAATTTTTTCATTCACTACTTTAAACAAATAAATAAATTGGGCTTTTCTGAAATATCCTCAAGGAATGTTCTCATGAATTAGGGTCCTGAGAAGGAAATTGTTTTCTCTGCCCACTCACAAGAAATTACCATCTTATTTTAGTAGCATATTTTGATTTGTTCTTATGTATGTGTACAATGTATTCAGAGATAATGAAAGATATGCTGATCATAGTTTAAGAACATTCTGTGAATTTAATAACTTTTTTTTTTTTAACTCTAACCAAAAGGCTGAAGTAAATGTGTAACTAGTGTGGTTTGGGCTTACAGGTGAACCCTGAAGTGCTTCTCCAGCACAGTCTTGTTGTCAAGTTCATGCTCTTTTTTTTCCTCCCTATAGCTTTAGTCTAAAAGAGATGTGAGCTCTTTAATCCTCTCAGAATGAGACCCAGACAGGTAATTGAAATGAACAAAGAGTCACTAACAGAAGGGACAGCTAGCTCCAAGTACTATCTGAGGGTGCAACCTCCACTCAGCTCCAGCTGATGGTGCAGCTCAGACACAGTGTTGGAGAATCTCCTGTTTCAAAAACATTCTTGAATAATCACTGATATGGTTACTCTATTTTTAAATGTGGCCAGACAAATCATAGGTTATCTGTGGTCCAATATGGGAAGTCTGTATTGTATGTCTTTACCAAGCAAAAAACCAACAAACAAAAAACACAAGAAGAAAACCACTCTGAAATGCACACCTAAACTTAGCTTATTTTCTTGAAGTAACATCTTCACTGGTTTGTATTGTTGTATATTTAGTTCTCATTGAGAATTTATACACAAGACAACATTATGAAGAATATACCTAAGTATGCTGCAAAAATTATCAATAGGCATGATCTATTAGCTGTTAAATGTTACTTCTATAAAGATTCATAAGACAAATTAATTGTAGAATTTAGTACAGGTAAAATATGTTACAATAATGGGCATCACATAATACATCATCTCTTTTAAGAATGAGGAAATAGACAAAAAGGAAGTGCCTTCAAAATTCAGTCTCATTCATGGTAATTATTTGAGGTGAAGAGAGTGATTAATTGCATCTTTCTAGATGTATAGAATTTAAAATTTCTTGTTCTCTCTTAAAAGCTTATTGTGTGTATAGTAATGCACATATGTATATCTATTTATGAGTGTGTTTGTATGTGTTTATGTATTTTAAGCCCTTTAACTTATTCTTTGGAAGGTGGGATAAAATTTGAGTACTAATATAAAAAGACTGTTAAGCTGTTTGAAATCTTTCCATTATTAAACATATATTAAATTGTTTTAGAAACATATTGATACCAGAAAAATATATTATGTATTACTATACCTTTGAAAAACTTTTATTGATAAACTTTATTCCACAAAAAACACAGTTATCATCTGAGTAGTTTTTTGAATAATTGCTTCCTTCTTATATTTTTATCACAATGGAATTAGATAAATAATATGTAATAATTTTCATATTATGGCCAGTGTGGTGAATCATTGAAATGTTTATAAAGTATAATTAGAATACTATAAATTGGTCTTAAAAAGTACTAAAACATTGTACATGTCCAAATTTGGGTCCCATGTCTACATTTCAAGTGCTTTGTGTTTGTTATTTTTGCACATACTTCTGCAAGGACCACACTGATAGTCTGACATTTCAGTGACAGCAGAAAGAACATTTTTTTTCAATGAATCAGTGAAAATGTTTTCCCTAGTAATGCTAATCTAGTACATTAGGATAGGGCTGTGTGTGAAAGAGAAGTTATGTATTCTATGTAAGAGTTTGTCCCTGTTCTGAGTGAATAATAGGTTGCAATATGGAATTGCCAGCTTTTCTCTCCTTCCTCTCCTGCCAATTCCTAATCTTCACAGTAAAAAAATATGTGCTTAGGAAAAAAGCTCAGTAGCCTTTAGTTTATATCACTTCAGAAATTAATATAAATTATATTTTTAGATTTCCAAATGGCTTCAATTTTGAGTATTCCTAGGGAATTGATAGAGTGCATGGTAATTAATATATCCCAAGTGTTACTTATAATTGAGACCAGTTGAAACAAAGACCCTCTTTTCACAAAATAATTTACATTGTTCTTTCATCAGTTTGGCTGCTTAGTGCTTTACTTATCTTCACACATTATCTGAAGAATATTGCACTTGAACTTCACTGTTCAATTCCATGTTTCTCTGCCAAGTCTCATCTAGGTTTCTGACATATAACAAGCAGATACATAATGGTGTAGACTAATAGCTAATGAATAATTTCTTTTTCCTGTTCATTCAGTTTGAAGAGCATTTCTGAAGTAAAATATGCTATGGTTGTCAGATCATAGTAACATATTGCATGAGAAAAGGCAACGATTGCATAAACTCATCATTAACATCAGAAAAGTCATGATTTTCCTGCAAAACTAAATTGAGAGCTGGATGAAGAGTTTCAATTTATTGTTTATTTGGGGGCTCTGCCCTGTATAGTCTGCAATTCATATATATTGCATTTTTTATTTTGCATAATGAATAAGGCAAACTGTTCATTGAAGATCTCCATTTTCATCTCAGCTTAGGTTTTATTTACATACTGCCTTTCAGAGCTTGGAGAAGTCATGACTGCCGCAAGCTTTTGCTTCCTCAGTCATACCAATCTCCCTTCATAGAATCAACAGGAGATTCCAATGAGATAGTATATATCAAATTATTTTGTAGTCTAAAAAATAGCATATAAGCCCTGGCTGATGGCATAGAGGATAAAGTGCCTGCCTGTGAACCCAAAGGTCGCTGGTTCGATTTCCAGCCAGGGTGACATAATCGGGTTGCAAGCCAGGTCTCCATCCAGGTCTGTAGCTGGAGGCAGGAAAGAGGCAACCATATATTGATGTCTCTCTCCCTCTCTGCCTCTCTCCCTTCCCTTCTCTCTGAAAATAATAAATAAAATCTTAAAAATAAAAATTAAAATAGCATCTAATTATCAGGACTTTTGCATTGTTGTTGTTGTTATCTATTGATTCTCTAAACATTCCATGAGATAAAGCAGATTCATTAATTTATTCAAAAAATTATCTATCACCTACAGTGTTTTTGCTCCTGATCACTCAACAGTGAGTATGTAAGTTAATCAGAGGCTCCTGCCTTTCTAGGCACTTATCCTGGTTCCAGGACTAGTCAACATGTAGTTAACCCAATCCTAAGTGAAGATCATTTCAGTCACCCATAATGGCACACATAATAGCAAGATAAAACAGGATGGTGTATTAGTGACTACTTAAGATATAAATGAGGAACTTTGACTCTAAAGAGTGAACATTCCTTGAGATTCAATTAATGAGAGGGAACCAGCTAGTTGGAGAACTGAAAGAACATTCAATAAAGAAAAGGCCATAAGTGATGAAGAAATAGAAGGCTTGTGGAACTGAGTACAGTGATCTAGAGGAAGGGTGGAAGGAAATGTTAGATGTCACTTCTTTAATGAAATCTTCCTTGCATCCCAGCTCCTAGATCTTCCTCAGCATGTCTACTACGCATTTTGCTATAGCCCCTATTTCTTTATAAGATCACAGTCACTTGTAATGCATGTTTAATTATCTGCTATTCTCATTAGACTCCAAACTGGGAGAAAGTTAGTAATATTTTTTCTCACTTGTTATTTTGCACCCTGCACCCATAACAACTTAGATCCCAGTGAATGTAGAAATTATTTGATGAAGGGGAAAATTATATAGTGAATTATTGTCAAGGTCATGTAGGTTCATCCTCCTCAGAATGCTTAGTGCAATATTCTCATTACTTCCTACTACCTTCATTAGAAAAAAGTGATCTGTATTTTAAAGGTCTGACAGATATATTCTGTTTTCTAATTCAATATAGACGAGTAAGTATATGATGTGTAAGTAAAATTGTAAACATTTTTTCACTTTGGGTAGCATTTATGGAGAACTTCAGTGGAATAAATAAGTTACCATTAAGAGCAGATGCTTTTACCTGGCTGGTGTGGCTCAGTGGATTGAGCACAGCCTGTGAATCAGTCAGGGCATATGCCTGGTTTGCAGACCAGGTCCCTAGCTGGGGGGCATGAGAGGCAACCACACATTGATATTTCTCTCTCTTTTCCTCCCTCCCTTCCCTTCTCTCTAAAAATAAATAAATGAAATCTTTTTTAAAAAAGCAGGTGATTTTATATGTTATATAAATTAATATGCAGGACCTGGTTAGTGGCTCAGTGGTTAAGTCACCAGCCTGAGAACACAAAGATCACTGGTTCGATTCCCAGCTAGGGCACATAACCAGGTTGCAAGCCATGTCTGTAGCTGGAGACATACATTGATGTCCATCTTCCTCTCTGCCTCTCTCCCTTCCCCTCTCTCTAAAAAATATTAAAATCTTAATAAATAAATATTCACAGCATCCTTGAGTGACAAGTAGACCAATGTTTAAAAGAAGGAGCAGAATGTTTGAATTACTTATTTTAAATCATAAAGCTGCACATTACCCATGCATTTCAAACCAAGGTTTGATGACTTGAGTAACATTACTGCTTCTACCCCACTTATCTATGCTGTCCTTTGTATTTGCTTAATAATATATGCTATTATGGAACCATCATCAAAAAGTCACATGTTTTTTGTGTTGTCATTTTATGATTACATATGTGTGGATGTTGATTTATTCATTTCTACCTTCCTGCAGGTTTCCTTAATAATTTTTTAAAGATTTTATTTATTAATTTTAGAAAGAGGGGAAGGGAAAGAGGCAGAGAAGGAGAGAAACATCAATGTATGGTTGCCTTTCACCTGCCTCCAGCCACAGACCTGGCTGGAGACCTGGCTTGCAACCTGGTTATGTGCCCTGGCTGGGGAATTGAACCAGTGACCTTTGGGTTTGCAGGCTAGAGCCTTATCCACTGTGCCACCAGCCAGGGCTCCTTAATAATTGTTAAGATGAACATCACTAGATGATGGGGTTCCAAGACCTTGGAAAGATTCTAGTCATAAATGCAAACAAACTGAAGTGAAATTTTACACTATCATCTTTGACTTACTAACATCAAGTTCTCATGAAAGGAAATGTGGAAGACAAACAAATTTAAAGTGCATATGGATGGAGATGAAAAGATGACTTCTATTATTCCCCAAACATATAAGAAACAGTGCTGAAGGTCTGAAAGAAATGCAGAAAGTGATATGCAAGTAATTTTTTTTTTATATTCTGGTTGCTACCTAGCTATCACTTTAATTTTAGTCATTTAATAATACACTATGAAGTGTAATTTATATAGTAAACTTATTATTTATAATTTCTTTTTTGCTGAAGGTCCTTTATAACAAGTAAATCAGAGAGATACAAAACTAAAAAAAGAAATTTTTCTTGTTACCTTATCACAAACTGTTTACAGGTTTTTACTTTCACTTTATCTATATTTATAGGAAGTTCTTTGCCTTAGAGTTAATTGGAAAAGAAAAATTGGTTATACAACTTAAGTTTTGAAATTTGCAAAGCACAGATTTAAAATCAGAGCTGGGAAATATGATTAATATAACTCTCATTAGATTTCAGGAGCTAACTAAAGACACATACAATAGCTAACATTAACAATATGTAACATATTTAATGAAACAGTTAACTGTTACCTTCCTTAAAATTCATAGTTTTCAAAGTAATTGTCTTAGAATAATAACCAATTTGGTCTTTATAGGTTTTAGAAAGGTAATTTTACCTAGAAAAATTAATGTAATATTATATATGCAATATAACTGTAAAATTAAAATTAATTTGGATAATAAAATTACTATCAAATAACTGATAATAATATACAAAGATTTTCTAAAAAGTCCTGCTAAAAATACTTCCAGCCAAAAACTCTGAATCACAAATAAGAAGGAATGGGGAAAGATGAAAGTACTAACCATCTTGCATTTGTGACAGAGAAATTATGCAGTAAACATCAAAGAGATTAAAGTACATTTATTGAATGGGAATTTTCCAATTTATATTGCTGACTACACTTCAAGAGACAGCCACAAAATATTCTAATTTAAATTTATAGTCAAAACTTATAAGCTATTTTCTTAATGATTTTGTTTAAAGTGAACAACAGGGAAAGTAAAAAAAAAAAAAAAAAGTGGTGAATTTTCAGAACATCAAGAAATATTTCTGCAGTAAATAGGAACAAAGAAAATCTTTAACTTCCTTTGTGGCTAAGTGCACAGACCTTTTTGATTTTTCTATCATAAGGCTTTTATGTTTGAAGTAGTATATCATCTATCTAGTAAACACAGCTTCCCCCATCTTACCTGATACATATTTAAAATTAAAAAAAAATTTTTTAACTTAAAATTTTTTCAATTACAGTTGATGTACAATATATTAGTTTCACATGGACAACATAGTGATTAGACATTTATATAATGTACAAAGTGATTATTCCAATAAGTCTGGTACTCACCTGAAACCATGCTTAATCTCTTTTACCTTTTTCACCCAGACCTCTAACATTCCCTACACCTGGTTTGCTGTATTATGATTTTGTTGTCTTGCATTTTTCCTGTTTTTTTAGATTCCACATATGAGTAAAATCATATGGTATGTTTCTTTCTCTGACTTATTTTACTTAGCATGATGCTTTCTATGTCTATACATGTTGTCACAAATATCAAGATTTAATTATTTTTATGGCTGAGTAATAGTCTGTTATATGAAAGAACCACTTCCTCTTTAATCATTTGTCTATCAATGGTCACTTAGGTAGTTTCCTTATTTTGACTATTGTAAACAATGCTGCAATGAAGACAGGGTTGCATATAGCTTTTTGAATTAGTGTTTTGACTTTCTTTGTATAAATACTCAGGAATGTGATTTCTGAATCATATGATAGCTATATTTCTTTTTTTAAAAGATTTTTATTTATTATTTTTAGAGAGACAGGAAGGAAGAGAAGCAGAGGGGGAGAGAG
Source organism: Noctilio leporinus (assembly GCA_004026585.1). Classification (NCBI taxonomy): domain Eukaryota; kingdom Metazoa; phylum Chordata; class Mammalia; order Chiroptera; family Noctilionidae; genus Noctilio; species Noctilio leporinus. The sequence goes on from PVIW01000842.1 coordinate 59,541, forward strand.
ACATCAATGTGTGGTTGCCTTTCATCTGCCTCCAGCTATGGATCTGGCTGGAGACCTGGCTTGCAGCCTGGTTATGTGCCCTGGCTGGAAATCGAACCAGCGACCTTTGGGTTCGCAGGCCGGCGCCTATCCACTGTGCTATCAGCTAGGGCTTAATGGCTCTATTTCTAATTTTTAGAGAAACCTCATACTATTTTCCATAGTGACTGAACCAATTTGCAACCCTAAGAACAGTGCAAAGGATTCCCTTTCTTCACATCCTCACTAATACTTGTTTGTTGATTTGTTAATGATGGCCAGGCCATTCTGACAGCTGTGAGATGATATCTTATTGTGATTTAATTTGTATTTTTCTGATAATTAGTGACACTGAACATCTTTTCATATGTCTCTTGGCCATCTGCATGTTCTATTCAGGTCTGCTGCTCATTCTTTAATCTGAATGTTTGTTTCTTTTGGCATTACATTGTAAGAGTTCTTCATATATTTCATATATATATAACTTACCTGATTTACTATTGGTAAATACCTTCTTTCAAATTGTATTGTAAGTTGTGTTTTTGTTTGTTGATGATTTCCTTTGCTGTGCAAAACCTTTTTAGTTTGATATAATCCTATTTGCTTAATTTTTTGTTAATAGGTACCTGACTGTTGCAATTTTTGGTTTCTTCCTGATTCGGCCTTGGAAGATTTCTAGGACAATTTAGATGAGATAGATATGGAGTCATTATTGATCAAAGAAAAGTAATAGTCTAAGATATTGAGCTCAATTGCCTCAGGCCCTTTTGATTGGTCCCTGTTCTCGGACTTAATGACCTTATTCCTTGTTCCTTGTTCTATTTCATCTTGCCTATTAACGTCATGTCTCACTCTTGCCTGAACTACAGTAACAGACAAAAGATATCCTCTCTGCTGTTATTTGACTTCATATTTTCACTGACTGGCCGAATGCACCTGGAAACATTAATTTTATGAGTCAACTTCACTTGGTGAAGGGGCATATTATCTCTGAAGTGTCTGTGACAGTTTTTCCAGTACTTCAAACTAGTAGAATTAGTAAAGATGGTTGTTCTCTCTCTAATGCAGGTGGGCATTGAGCAATCCATTGATGGCAAGAATAGAACAAAAAGGTAGAAAAACATGAATTTACTCTCTCTACTTGAACTGGGGCACACATTTTCTTCTGCTGTAGGGCACTGGCACTCTTGGATCAGGCCTTTGAACTTGAATTGAAACTGACATCATTAGACCTTTGGACTTGGAATGAATTATATCATTTGTTTCCTTGGTCCTCCAACTTACATGTGTTAGATCTGGGTCTCCTTAGATTCCATTGTTGTGTGTACCAATTACTATAATAAATCTTTGTATACACATTTATATCTTTTCTGTTTATGCATCCTGTTGGTTTTGTTTCTCTAGAAAACCGTAACTAACACAGCACCCATATCTAGTCCTAGACTATACACCAAGGAAGAGATAAGGCAGAGTAGCCAATTAGGACACTGTATAATCTGTTCAATGTTCAGTTATCTTCTCTAATTTGGTATATTTGCCAGTTTCCATGGTTTAAATACTTCCACCATGTAAACCTCAAGATCAAAATAATGCAAAATAGTAAAATGTAGCAAAGTAGAAAGTGGTAAATATACATGTGTCCATATGTATGTGTGAGTGTGTGTGTGTATGTGCGCGTGTGTGTCTATAATTGTTTTATTAAAAACCAAATGGCCCTGGCTGGTGGCACAGTGGATAAGGCGCCAGCCTGTGAACCCAAATGTCGCTGGTTCAATTCCCAGCCAGGGCACATAACCAGGTTGCAAGCCAGGTCTCCAGCCAGGTCTGTAGCTGGAGGCAGGTGAAAGGCAACCACACATTGATGTCTCTCTCCTCTCTGCCTCTCTACTTGCCCCTCTCTCTAAAAATAATAAATGCAATCTTAAAAAACCCCAACTGGAATAATTTCTGGCAATTTAACAAACAACTCTCATAAACTGCTATGAACAGGCTTTAGCACACAGCCAGGGGAAAAGTAGATAATATATCATCTGCAAGGTTGTTGCCTTAAACTAGGAACAGAATAATTAGAGTTTGGATCATATAGTGACAGAAATATGGAAAAGGAGGGAAGCTTAGGAGAGGATGCAGGAGAAGATCAAGAAACTATTTAAAGGATGGGGGTGTCTAAAAGGAAGTAGCACATTTTAAGGGAAAAAAAATCAGAAACAAGAAGGGCTCTTGAATTAGAAACAAAGTTGGAAAGTCCAGATTGGTTTGGATCAAAGTGCTGTTAAATTTCCAAGAATTTTGTCAGAAAGATAACATAAAATTGAAGACACTGGTTTAAGGAAGAAATAAGTACAGCAATTGATGTTAAGGTACCATTTTAGTAGCATGGTACAATTTACTGTGAATTTAATTTTTTTAACTTAAGATAAAAATCATTGCTAAAATGAGGTTTTTCAAATATGATGTGGCATCATTTGGAAATGTAATAATTAATAGGAGCATATTAAAAAGGACAAGTCCAGGGAGACTGGAGAAGCTGGCCTGATGAGCATAGGTTTTTCCTCTTCTTTTCCCTTTATCTCATAATGTAAAAGTGGGTTCCATTAAATACTAGCTTTTAATTTTTTTATTAATATATTTTATTTATTGTGCTATTGCAGTTGTCCCAATTTTCCTCCCTTTGCCCCCTTCACCCAGTACCCCATTTCCTCCAGCAATGCCCCCCTTAGTTTATGCCCATCAGTCATGCATATAAGTTCTTTTAATTTATAATCTGCTCAGTATCACATTCTTTCATTCTTAAGAGAGTCCTGACATTTTACCTGGTTTTGAGATTTAAGAAAATTAAAATGGAACTCAGAGCTATGGAGTCATTTATTGGCCTACACATCAAAAGCAAAAATCTAACTTAGTTTTGGGGAACCCTGGAGGCCTGGTGCTGTGAGGTCGTCTGTCTTCTTTCAAAGACGGATGCTCCACATCTTCTATGATTGAGCAAGAAAGTGACAGCAGGCAGGTTGTAAATTTACAGGTCAAAAACAGCTCAGTGGTGTAAATTACATTACTTTGAAGTCTACATCTATTGCTGATCCCTTTGGAAAATTAATTTTACTCAACAAGTCCCTTCCATCACACAAATATTATTTTCAAAGAAAATATGACATGACTTTAGAAAATAGAAGTGTCCATAGGAAAATGTGACAGAAAAAATAATAACTTTATTCTAACTCTGTGTTGAAGGGCATATATATATCTTTTTAGGGACTGCTGAATCCATAACCAAATGAGTTTATCACTTCTGCACACTATGAATACAGGAGTGTGTACAGAGCAAGGGACGGTACATACTGACATATTCTATTAGAATGATAAAAAGTTATTTAGCAATTCATGTCAAGAAATTATGATTGAGATATTTGTATAGACCCAGATTCTATCTGTTTTCCTTTATGCATTGATTTTTATTCAAAAGTTCTAATTAATGCACATTTTGCTGGAAGCATGTTACAAAGGAAGGGCAGTTAGCTATACCTTGATTTCTTTTTTTTTTTTTTTAAGATTTTTTTAAAAATTATTTTTAGAAAGAGGGGAAGAGAGAGAGGCAGAGAGGGAGAGAGGCATCACTGTATGGTTGCTTTTCACCTGCCTCCAGCCACAGACCTGACTGGAGACCTGGCTTGCAACCTAGTTATGTTGCCCTGGCTGGGAATCGAACCTGTGACCTTTGGGTTCATAGGCCGGCACCTTATCCACTGTGCTACCAGCCAGGGCCCTATACCTTGATTTCTAATGTGGAAAGAGAGAGGCAGAAGTGTTGGAGTCTGTATTTTCAGAAGTCCCTATTGGTACTTCTTATGAGTTGCAGGGAGATACATTGGGCAGGTTAGGGAATATGGTAGGTAGCGTCTAAGATGTGTCCCAGTGATGCCAGCTTTCTGATTCTCACGTTCATGTGTAATTCTCTCCACTTGATTGTGGGCTGGACCTACTGACTTGCTTTTGATGAACAGAGAATGGCAAAATGATATATCACTTTCGACATTGAGTTACAAAATGGTAATGCCTCCTGTTCTGTTTGTCCTCTTTTACTCTCTAACTTGCTTTCTCTGACCATTGCCAGATGCCATGTATGGTCTACCCTATGAAGAAGTCCATATGACAAGAAACTATGGGTAGACTTCCACAAACATATGAGCAAGGTTGGAAACAGACCCTTTCCTAATTAAGCCTTAAGACTGCTACAGACCTGGCACCTATACTGTAGCCTGTGTAAGACCTTGAGCCAAAGGTCCCATCTAAATTGTACCCAGATATCATACCCACAGAAATTAAGAATTCTAATTTTTTTAAAGCCACTAAATTTTGATATGTTGTTGCAGATAATAGTGAATACTGAGATGATCCCTTTTGTATTTATCCCATCCTTGTACAAGTAAGCACTGATCCAAATTAAACTCGCTAGAATGGTTGTATCAACCAGGAGCAAGGTGGGAAATACATGGCACCTCACAGAGTTTAACTAAGAATGGTTGAAAGGACAATTTTCTGAGGGGCAGAAAAGATTATGGCAAAAAACAAAAGATGATGAAACACTAAAAACTAGCCTTAGTATGTAGTTGTCAATATCAGTTGGCTGAAGGATTTAGAGGAGGAAACTTTTTTTTTTTTTTTTAATACAAGAAAGAGAGATTGGAGCTTTGGAAAACTGACCATCATCCAAGAGCTCTAGCTTTGGAATAAAGCTGCCTCTAGAGCAAAAGCATGGCTGGGAGAGTGAGGAGAGGTAGACAACACATTGACCTCTATATTCCTGCTTTAGATCTTCTCTCTCCAGGTCCTATGAGCCAAACCCAAGCAGAAGTCAGAAGGTAAGCAAGTGTTGGTTATACCACTCTGAGGTCAGTCTCTCAGGACACAGACTAAGACGGAGAAAGGGTGGGTTATGGATCGTTAGGGATATGAAAAAGACTAACCAGCACAAGAGATACTCAAACATGGAGATTCTATGCCCCCTTACAAAGAGGGAGATGGTTACAGTAAAGAGGGCGGGAGTATATTGGGGGAAAGCGAAATATATGGCCTCTTCATCCTGGAAACAAACTATGCCACTATTTTGGTGTTCCATACTCAAAGTCTGGCAGTGAAAATCAAGTAAACTTACCCTACTTCCATATCTGTCTCATAGAAACCATGTATGCACTTTGTTTTATGCTGTTCTCTACTTTTTATTGTGCTGAATGCTGCTCCTGAGAGGATACTTTGAAATTCAACTCTTGATTGTGGTAGATTATTCCCAGAGGCATGGGTTCCTTAATGATTGTGTGGAGCAGAGCTTACCATAAATCAGAAACAACTAAGCATTGTTATGAAATATATGATTTTGAGAGACATATTGCTGAGCATTTTCCCCTCTTTCATCCTAGCCTATCTAAACACAAGAGGAGTGAGGGAGCAGTTCCTTAATAGGGCTTTCTATTCTATACAGGTAGTCACTGGCCACTTTGCCTCCAAGTAAGGCTGACTTTCTATATAAATTTATTTAATATTAGCTAAGAGGGATTAAGATTCTGAAGATCCAGTGAAGACCCTCCATTTTAAAATGACCAAATGCATAAACAAAATTCCTGTTTGGCTGATTGTATTTTCCTAAAATGGCTAAAACATTATATACAATTCCGCATGCTTTTCTTAAAATTTGTCTTTAATACTTCTCCCATGGTGATATACAGTCTAAGATATTTCCTCTCCTGAAATCTGGAGATCTTGTGGCTACAAAACAAATGATGTGCTTTCCAAGGCTAGGTTGTAAAGGACAATACAGTTTCTACTTGCATTGGGATATTTATCCTTGAGATCCAGCCACCATGTTGTGAGGAAGCAGGCTGAGGGAACTACTCAGCTGTAAATATGCACAATTTCTTACAGAAAAATGAAGATTCAGAAGGCGAAGCCCAGAACCAAAATGGTGGAACCAAAGCTTAGGGGGAAGAGACAAGATCCATAGAAAATGACTCTGGCAGTTGACCTTGGTTTAATTAAGAAACACACTAGATTGCGAAATTGGTATGGAGCAATGCTTACAATGTGTTTCTTATTTTTGCCCCTTTTTAAATAGGAATGTCTATAGCGTTTATCCTAAGAATAGCCACCATGGTGGGTGTAGGTAGGTCAAATAATTTTTGTTCACAGGTTTTCAGATTGAAATCAATGGTACTAAAGAAGCTCTGTCCAGGGAATTACAGTTGAAGAGCCCCATCTGCACTTGGGCCTGATTTAGATACCACATGATTGGGTTATTGCCTGTTGTCCCAGCAAAATTAATAATAATAATAATAACGACATCTTTGTAACACTCAGAAATGCGATAGAATTGTACATTAAATCAGCGTTATAAATTATGAGTCATCTCATTCTTGTACTTGTTCTGTGATCATGTAAAATCATTTTCTTTAGGTAGTAATTAAAAATAAAGAATAAAGAATGATGAATACCATTTCTTGAAGATATTTATTATTGTATTAATGTTTTCCTGTGCCCTGAACAATAGTTTATGCTTTCTACTTGCTGTTTTTGTAGAATATAAACTATTTCTTCCTGCCTTAGGGATGCCTTATATTGGTGAGAGCAAATTTGCATTTTCTGTTTTGCTGTGAGCTCCGTGCATTTCAAGAGGATGGTGATCTGCAGGGAAAAGCCCAGTCAGATAATATTGTCTAAAGGACAATACTGAAGTTGCTAGTTTGAAACCTGCATCTGAATATGGCTTACCAATTAGGATTCTTCGGACCAAGGCATAGGCTTTAGTTTGTTCACAGTATAGGTGGGCAATTAGATGTAAGATGCTCAGTTCCACTTCTTGCCCTGAGGTTCAGACATTTTTCCTCTGAACTTAGTCAACGTGCAGTGACTGAACATAATAAGCCATGCCTCATTTCATCTTTTTCTCTAGTGGGACATTCTGCTTGAGCTGAAGCAAATTTAACATACAATATTTCGGAGGCCTGCTGAAATTGTACACAAGGGATCCATTTGCAGGAATGCTGATGGAACCTCCCACGGAAGTATGTCCTGCTCAAAAGAAAAATAAAAACAAAGTCAAGCTGCTGGAGCTTGCTCAGGGCACAGAGAGGGACCAATATTGTGTGTAGCATCAGCTGTGTCTCTTTCCATTTCAGGTATCAGAAACTCATGTCCCACCAGCATTCATTTCTCAGCTGGACTCAGTTGTGTGCTGGAGCCTACTGGTTTGAACTTCCTCCACTGCTTAATTTATTACCACAGCAATAGTCATCGTGATGACTTTTAACAATCAGATTATATCTGCCCACTGCTTAAAACTATCCAATGACTTCCCATTATACTTGTGTAGCGCATTGCACCGTGTCAGCTAAGTTGGAACGTTATCTCCCAGAATTCCTTTCCCTGCATAGTTCGGAGCTAACATTGGTGTCAACACATTGTCTTAGGTTAGGAAGGTGGAAGTAAAGAGGCAGCCATAACCTGCCCAGGTTGCCCTTAGCGTTTCCAGTGTATCCTTGCTCTTTTGCATGAGTTGCAATTCGTCCTTTTACACCTCCACTTGACGCATATTTTTTCTTCTCAAATACCTGCTCTAATGACCTCAAGCCCACCGCCAGACAAAGAAGCAAGAGCTAGGCAAATTGTTTTACCAACTTCCACAACTGCATTGAGATTTCATTTTCAACATCGTTTCCACTGGTTCTGCTTATCTGATCAAACCCTAACCGATGCAGCTTAGAATGAAAAAAACGAATTTATCTCTCCAGTTTATACACTGTAGTTGAACAGGCCTCTGTATTCATCTCTGACGGTGTTGCCACGTGCCTTCTTTCTGTACTTAGAATGTAGCAATTGTTACCATGTTACAGCTTTGTGTTAGCTTCTTCCTCTGCCGGATCGGGCAACTTCTTGGCTTGAGCTTTCAGTTCAGAGGTCATCTTCCAAGGAAGGTTCACCTGAACACCCAAGTTACAGTCTAAGTTGAAGCTACTGTAATTTTTTTCTGCAAAGCCTTAGTTCTCTCATATTTTTCTGTTATTTATTTGATTATTATCTTTCTTCTATAAGCAGAAACTAAATACCTCAAAAGCACAAATCTTTCTGGTCTGGCCAATAGTAGATGCTCACTAATTACCTGTTTAATACATATTAATAACTCCTTTATTCTTGTTTTACATGTTATGGAAAGCAGAGTGAAGGTAATTTTTTATTACAATTCTTTTTGGGAAAGCACATTTAATGAAACTGGCTTAATGACTGCGTGTGGAAAAGAGAATTAGAGAGAGAGGTGAGAATGTTAAGAAAAAAAGAAAACTAGTGTTAGGAGATTCCTATTCATGTCTTCATTAAAGATTAACTCACTAAAATTGACTGAAGACAACTTTTTCTCTAACTTGAAAGTGAATTCAGTCTTATATCCATGTTAGCTAAAAAGCAAAGTGAAATTTAAAGATTTTAGAGCCCTGAATCAGGAGGAATCAGAGGAACCTAAGCCTCTGGGCATTAAAATTCTTCTGTAATGGTTTATAGAATTAAAACACTTGGAATATGGAGGGAATGTTAGTTCTAACTCTCCTGTGCCAGAAAGACTTCAAATAGTATCTACATCTCAGAAGTTAGGGAGGAACTTGACCTTCATAGTTAAGAGTGTTGCCTTTAAACAGCAAGTGCTGGTGAGGATGTGGGGGAAAGGGAACCCTGGTGCACTGTTGGTAAGAATACAGATTGGTGCAGCCACTATGGGAAACAGTATGGAATTTCCTCAAAAAAACTAAAAATGGAACTGCTTTTTCACCCAGCAATTCCACTGCTAGGATTATACCCAAAGAACTTTGAAGCACCAATTTAGAAGAACCTATGTACCCCTATGTTCATAGCAGAGCTATTTCCAATAGCCCCATGCTAGAAACATCAGTGGATGAACGGATCAAGAAACTTTGGTACATTTACACAATGGAATACTACACAGCAGAAAGAAGCAACTCCTACCTTCTATGACAATGTGGATGGAACTGGAGAGCATTATGGTTAGTGAAATAAGCCAGTTACTGAAAGGCAAATACCATATGATCTCACCCAATGCAGGAAACTAATGATCAAAACAAACAAGCAAAACAGAACCAGAGGCATGGAAACAAGAAACAGACTTTCCATATGCAGAAGGGAGGAGAGAGGGGGAGAAAGAGGCAAAGAGGGGGAACAGTTTAGTCAAGGAGCTAGAATAGATGACCCATGGACATGGACAACATGTGGGACTGACTGGGGGTGGGGTGGGGAGGGTGGAGCAGGGGAGAGCAGAGAGGGAAAAATTGAATGAATGTAATACAACAACAATAAAATTAAAAAAAGAGTGTTGTCTTTAGATCCAAATTTGGATCCATATTTTCTGTACCACTTACTGATTCTGTGACCTTAACTATTAAGTTATTTATACTCTCTATGCCTTAGTTTTCCTGTCTGGATCTTAGAGCTAATAATAGTACCTACCTCCTAAGTTTGTAGTGATGACTAAGTAAATAAAAAATACTTAAAGCACTTAGAGCGATGTCTTACCCGTAATAGTCAATCATTGAGTTAAGTTATTTTAATCTAGGTTAACATAACTGTCCTTTATTTGATGTTGGATATTCTGTATTATAGTTGTGCTTTTCATACTTCCCCCTATTCTATTTCTATAATAACCAGACAATTGTTTATTAAATCATATGTTTTATAATCAACTTTACTGGCATTCATATATAATCACTATATCATAGTTTGTAGGTAGTTATATCAAACAATTATTTTTGCATACATTATGAAGAGATATTCTGTGTGTTCAATAATATTATATGCTACAGATTTTGTACCATAAAAAATCCTTTTCGGGTATGATCTAGACAATGACTCTTTCAAAAATTTAAACATTTTAATTATTATCATTTTTAAAAAAAGACATAATACCTGTATGTGATACAAAATTCAGGATATAAAAGCTCTTAGAGTGAAAGATCAGCTTTCTTTCCATACTGGTTCCCCACATCTTAATATCTTCCTTCCGACTATGTAACCACAGTTATCTTCTGGAAATAATTTGTGCTTCCCAGCAGCACCCAGATAATGACTGCAAGACATAGGCTTTTGGCTTCCCTGACTCAAATTATGATCGGTTGACTTTAGAAATTCAACCATATGTTCATGTACCCCTAAAACTCCTCAGAAAGAGGAATAATCAGGTAAAGGCCTGAGGTGGCCTCTTGCCCTGTTCTAAATACATGACAAATGTAAAAATCAAAAACATCAACAGAAAACCTATTTCATATTAAAGCTAGTTGCTTTCTACGTGAGTCTTCCAGTGAAATGATCGAGAGAAATTTCTATTAGTTCTCAAGGAACTACAAAACCTGAGGTTTATTAATTTACAAAATTAAAAATTTGCATTTATTCAATTATTTTCATGCCATATAGTTATACTATATGAAATGGAAATATTATAAGGAATACATGAAAAATGCTAGCTAATTACAATGTGCTAAATCAAAAGTTCCTGTGGGAGCTTCTATATATGGTGGTAGGGTAACATCATCACACTAGCGGACTGTTTTTATGTAAAATTTTATATTTAATTAATGTATTTTTATGGACAAATTATTCACCTAAATAGAAACTTTTAATTCTTCTACTTTTTTCTAAATATAAAAAATTGCATGCTCAGTATAAATATACTTTTTAAAATGCTTCACATATATAATTCTCTCTTTTTAAAAGTGAAGAACCTAGGGCATAGAGAAGTTAATCACCTGAAGGGTTATAAAGTGGTGAAGGCAGGATCCCACCAGTGGTAGTGGCCTCCGTAGCATGTACTCCTGATCACTGCACTAAACTGCTTTATTATGTTTTTTGTTCGTTTTGTTTTTATTTATTGATTTTTAAAGAGAAAGAGGACAGGAGAGAGGAAGAGAGAGAGAAGGAGAAAACATTGTCTTGTTTTTCCATTTATGCATTCTCTGGTTGTTTCTTATGTGTGCCTGACAGGAGGTGGAACTCAACCTTGGCATATTGGGATGACAGGCTTGCAATATGAGCTTGGCCAGGGCATGCCTTAGAGGAGAGAGTGAATATTAGAATTAAAAGCAATGATGCACAGGGTAAGAACATGTTAGATAATGTTTAGGCAATACTTTGCTTCTTTTCAAAGATGTTTAGTTGTGGTAAAGTACACATAAAATTAATCATTTTCAAGTGTACAATTTAGTGATATTAGGCACATTCACAGTGAGTAATCATCACCATCATCCATCTCCAGAACTCTTTTATTTTGTAAAACTTCAACTCTGTACCCATTTGCCCCTCTTCCCAGCACCTGGCAACTCCTATCAAGATTCATCCACATTGTAGCCTATGTTGGAATTCCTTCCTTTTTAAAGATGAATGATATTCCATTTTATGTATATACTGTATTTTTTAAAAATCCACTCACCCATTGATGGACACTGGATTGTTTCCTCTTTTCAATATTGTGAATAATGCAGCTATGACTGAAATGACTATATCATATGGTTATTTTATTTATTTTTAATTGTATTGATTCAATAAAGAGACAGAGAGAGGGAGGAAGGGATGGACAGAGAGAGAAACATTGATGTGAGACAAATATTGACTGTTTAGCTGCCTCCCACATATACTCCAACTGGGCACAGACATGCAACCTAAGTATGTGCCCTGATTATTAGGAATTGAATCCTCAGTCTTTGGTGCATGGAACAATGTTCCAACTAGCTGTGCCATACTGGCTGGGTAGTAATTTTATTTTTAATTTTTTGAGGAACTATCATACTGTTTTTATAGTGGCTGTATCTAGCATTTTTACATTCCCACCAGCAATGCACAGGCATTCTGATTTCTTAATATAATTTCCAATATTTATTATTTCTTTGGCTTTTTTATAGTAGCTATCCTAATGGGTATACAGTAGTATCTCATTGTGATTTTGATTTGCATTTTCCTATTGATCAATAATGTTAAACATTTTTTCATATGCTTGTTGGCCATTTGTATATTTCTTTGGAGAGATGACTATTCAAATTCTTTGCCCTTTTAAACATTTGCTTGTTATTTTTAAGTTGTAGAAGTTCTTTTTATATGTGGATATTAACCCTTATCGTAAATATGACTTGCAAGTATTGTTACTCACTTCATTATATTAACTGTGTCTTCATAGCATAAAAGTTTTAAATTTTGATGTAGTTTAATTTAGTTATTTTTCATTTGTACCTGTGCTTTTGGTGTTATACCTGAGAAATTATTGCCACATTCAGTGTAATGAGGCTTTTCCCTTCTATTCCTTTCTAAGAGATTTATGATCTGAGACCTTACCTTCAGGTCTTTAATCAGTTTTTCTTTTTCTTTTCTTTTCTTTTCTTTTTTTTTGCATATGGATATCCAGTTTCCTTATTATCATTTGAAAAATTGCCTTTTCTTTCTTGAGTAGTTGTGTCACTTCTGTCAAAAATCTTTCTGACCATACATGCAACAGTTTGTTTCTGGCCTCCCTGCACCATTCGGCTGGTCTAAATATCTGTCTTTATTCCATCATCACTCAGCTGTGATGACTGTCCTTTTGTAGTAAGTTTTGAAATCAGGAAGTATGAGACCTCTAAATTTGTTCTTCCTTTTCAAGATTGTTTTGGTTATTTGGGTCACTTTTAAATACACATAAATTTTAAGATGGATTTTTCTATTTCTCTTAAAAATGGCACTGGAATTTTGATAGGAGTTACATTAAGTTTGTAGATTGCTTTGGGTAGTATGGACATCTAGAATATTAAGTCTAATCCATGAACATGTATATCATTACATTTATTTGTATCCTTTTCATATTCTTTTCAGTAACATTTTGTAGTTTTAGTGTCTGAGTGTTTTATCTCCATGATTAATTTCATTCATAACTATTTCATTATTAGCGATGCTATTGTAAATTCATCTTAATTTCCTTTTCAGATGGTTTATTGTTAGTGTGTAAAATGCAATTATTTTTTTGTATGTTCATAGGTACAAAGAATATTTTGATAGTTGTCAGATTGTAGAGGAGTTGAGGGAGGATGGGAGAAAAAACTGAAAGGATTAAAAAAATACAGATTGGTGGTTACAGAATAGTCATGGTGATATAAAGTACAACATTGGAAATTAGTCAATAATATTATAACAGCTAAGTATGATATCAGATGAGTATTAGAGCTACTGGGTGGTCACTTTCTACATTATATAAATGTTGAATCACTGGGCTGTACATCTGAAATTAATATAGCATTGTATATCAACTAATTAAAAAATGAAAAAAATTAAAATATAAAAAATAAAACTAGCAAAAAATGTTTCATTAAAATTATTTCGTATATTGAGTTTGTGTCTTTCGGCTTTGCTGAATTTTAACTAGTTCACAACTTTTCATTATTTTTATGTATAACTGAAATTTAATAGTTTTTAATTTTTAACTATTTCTAAATTAAAATTTTTTAATAAATGTTAAAATGAATATCATTATAAATATGTATATCTCACTGCATCTTTAGTAAAAATTTCTAAAGTTGAAATTATTTGAGCATATGGCCTGAATATTTTTATGACTGTTTGTAACTACTGCCAAATAATTTTTTAGAATATTTTGTTAAAAGATAAATTTCTGAAAAAGGTAAAATCACAACTATCACACATACATAAAATGAACCCATGTTACATAATCTTGTATATAAGAAATGAGGCAACTTGGCAAATGTTATAACCATTTTAAAGGGAAAGTCAAATAAGCACACATTAAAAGGAGTAAAGAAATGCCTAAATGAATAGCAAATGGAGACAACATTGATTTTTCTACAAAGTTGGGAAGCCAATTAAAATCAATGGTAGACAGGATAACGCTTATAAATCTAAATTAGTTAACTACAACTTACAAAGGGTTTCAAAATAACTTCAAGACAATGAACAATGATAACATATGATAATCCAACAGAATGTGCTAAAGGATAGTTTTCCACTGAAAAGCCAGCAATATTTCCTATATATTATGCCAATTTATATTCTTTAATTAGTATAGTTGGTATAAAATATTATATAATTTTCAGGTGCTCAACATAGGGACTTATATGGAAAATAATGCAATAATTAATAAATAATACAATACTTTATAAATAATACAAGAAAAAACTGTGTTTTGTGTACTCACAACTGTAAACCTACTTTTGACCCTCCATGTATATCTTGCTATACAAACACCATACTAGATTTACTCTCTTAGTAGCATTTTATGTTAGGTCATGACACCTTCTTCTCCTGCCATTAAATATATATTATAATTTTGGTATCTGTTAATAGAAGAAAAGGCATTACATAGTTATTGACTTATTTTGCATGTATTTGTTGAAGGTTTGAAATGGATACAACTTTTTTATAGGAAGAAACTTAAAAATGAAATTCTGAAATTGTTGCATACTCTTGAATCTCATTTTATAAAAGAAGGGCAATGGAACATAAATTTTAAAGATAATTATGTTGAACAACTTGTTCATTGTTAAATAACAGAAATTTTTAAAGATGAAGTTAAATATTATAAATATAAAATATCCATTTACAGCCAGAAGTTTAAAAAATATTACTATGCCAATTTAATTATCTTCACAATTCTCTCTTGAAATCTTGAAACTGAAGATCCATTTTTCTTTCAGAGTCTACTTTATTGTAGAAAGCAGACTACAGAGTTAGGCACAGAATATTGAATGTTTCGTAAAAAAAAAAATCTTTGTAAACTCATTACTAAGAAATTACTTTAATACAATCCACTTATAATTAACATGAATCCTATTATACATTCTAAATTTGTTAAAAGAAAAGTGATTCCCCTGGAATTTTAATTTTTCCTGTGGTATTTTTAAGTTGCGTGAACTTTGGATAAGTTATTGGACCTTTCTCTTTATTAATATAAATGGTTGTCATATCTCTATCCAGGACTGTTTAAGAATTAAATTAGCTCTGGCTAGTGTGGCTCAGTAAATTGAGTGCCATCCTATGAACCAGAGGGTTGCTAGTTTGATTCCCCAGTCAGGGCACATGCCTTGGTTGCCAACCATGTTCCCAGTTGGGGGCATGCAAGAGGCAGCCACACACTGATGTTTCTCTCTTTCTTTCTCTCCCTTCCTTCCCTTCTCTCTAAAAATAAATAAATCAAATCCATAAAGTAGAATCAAAGTAATCAATGCATATGAAAGCACATACAAAAATAGTGCTTTAAAGAGATATGAGAAAAATTTTAATGTAATATTTCTTATATTATTTTTACTAACCTTGTTGTTTTCCTCACATTAAATAACTTCACTTTGCCCTCCTCTCCCCAATGCCATTTGAGGAATAATGATGGAATGATGGCTTTCCCTTCATACTTATAAGTAAGGGGGACACTAAACACCCAACAAAAATTTAAGTTCTTGGCTTTTGATCCCTTAAAAAGATTACTGGAAAGCTCTGGGAAAGACTCTACCCTGAGAATCATGGAATCCAATTGTATGGGGAACCTACTATCTGCTGGGAGAAGACATATTTGCCTGTCTGGTTTTAATCCCAAAATCTTTGCTTTAAACTTTAAGTATTAAATCCTAGCCAACCAAGAGCTGAGAATACTGGGTGTGCACAATCAATTGACAAAATTTTAGTAAAATAAACAGCGTACCACAAAAGTGTATATTTTGATATAAATTTATTCTTATATGTAAATACATAAACATAGTCATTGTTTTTTTAATTGTTCAAAAAAGTCTCCATTTGCTGCAATAATAGACTCAATTCGACTACAGAATCTTGAGTACAGTTTAATTAACTTTTCTTTATCCATGGACATCATAATGTTTTCATTTTTAGCTTTAACAGCCTCTTTATTGGAATGAGGTTGTTTATGAACTTCTCTCTCACAAATGTTCCATACATAATAGTCAAAAGGATTTGCACATGGTGAACTAGGTGGCTAGATTTCCTTTGACCAGAATTCAGGGACATTGACACTGAGAAATTCTTGCACCATTTTGGCATTATGTGCTGGTGCACCATTTTGTTGGAAGATAAAATGGTGTCCATTGGTGACTTGCTTCGTCTACAGTACAACTACTTCTCTCAAAACATCAAGGTAAGCATCCTGGATCTTCATTGATGATCTCCTGGATTCTGTGTACAATATCTGGAATTGTGTGACCTTTGCGTACCTTATGCATTTTCCTTGTTGGTTTAGTGACATCAGGATTAGCATCATACACCTCTTCACATTGTAAACTATACATAAAGGGATGTTATTGAAGTCTGCAGTTTCCTTTGCAGTTTGCCCTACATGCAGTCCAGAAATTATGGTTGCTTTAACATTGTATTCCTTCAACATGATGATTGCTCTCAGAATTTAATATTTTATGTCTAAAACAATGATGTTAAATCATAACCTTAGAAACATAGTTTTTCAAAATGAATAAGAAGCATGTGAAATAAGGAGATGCAAAGTTATTGCCAATTGGTCACACACCTTGTATACTCTATAAACCTTAAAAGATAAACATTTTCAGAATATAAAAGCCCCCTATTCCCAGTAGAAAGCAGTAAGCTAATCAGAAGGAAAAAATGGGTTTAAAAGAAGATCTAGTGTCTGTTTCCTATGTGAAAGTTAGGAGAGCAATAAGATAACAGGAAGATGAATGAAAACAGCAGAAACATTTGGGAAACCATCTTTTTTGGCACATAAAACTATTGTGTTGTAACCTGGTCATAAGGAAATGTAAAGGAGTGGCCAGCATGTCTGAGAATAGCAGGGCGGAGTCTTACTCCATGTCACATTGCTACCCCTAGGAAGGGTCCAGAAATGGCTAACAGGGCTGGATACCTGTAAGAGACATCAGAATGTAGTTCTTTTTTGACAACTATAAGTTAGGGGCTACAGCAAACATAAATATTTTCATTTGGGACAGATGATACATAGGATGATAGAGAAAAGCTTAGCAGAGGCCAGAAATGGCAGAAAATCACCTTGGGCTAAATGTAGAGATATTGCATTTACAAATGGACAATGGCCAAACCTTAGATAGAGCTCTGACCCACAACCTCTGCAGTAACTGGTCCAAGAAGTGAAACCATGGCATCTATAGCAACCAACCCCAAAAGGTTAAGACTTGGGTTAATAAGACCTGGCTGGTGGCACAGAGGATAAGGTGCCAGCCTGCTAACCCACAGGTCACTGGTTCAATTCCCAGCTGGGGCACAATAACCAGGTTGCAAGCCAGGTCTCCAGCCAGGTCTGTAGCTGGAGACAGGTGAAAGGCAACCATACATTGATATTTCCCTCCCTTTCTGCCTCTCTTCCTTCCCCTCTCTCTAAAAATAATTTTTAAAAAATCTTAAAAAAAAAAAAATTGGGTTAATAACTTACCCTTTTCCTATTATTTGCTCAGACTACCCATTGACCCACTGACCCACTGACCCATCTGTTTTTAACTTAGGAAGAAGCCAAGTATGCTCCACTAATCAATCACTTAGGATGCCCTCTATTAGTTAACCCACCTTCAGCTTCCCCACCACAACTATATCCAATTGCAGCACACATGAAGCATTCTCATTGCTTCTCTAGAAAGTTTTCCAATCCCGCTTGACTTTGAGTGTCTGCCAAATATAAATGATGATGGCTGACTCCTTTGCTATAGCAACCTCTTAATAAATGTACCAAAATGTACATTCTCCCCTGATGCATGAAATTATATGTGGACTTATTCCAAATCTATATGCTACTTGGGATAAATCAAGAAGAAGCAGTGAGAGAACCCTAACTAAGATTTAATATAGAAAAATGGATTTTTACACAAAATGAATCTGATTTTCTCACATTTGTAAGATTACATTTTTTGAGGCTAAGCAGAAATTTAAATATTATGAACCAAGATTAGTTTAGATAAAAAAATAGATTTTATGTATTTTTTGGAATGTTTCAACAGTGTTAAATTTATGGTCCTGCACCATATTATGCTGGAGAAAATAGTAATTATATGGGGCACAATTGCCTTGGTCATTTATTTATATTAACTGATGGAAACATAGCATTCATTATTCATTGATTCTCACTTTCTTGAGATTTTACTATTTTCTGGACATCATAGTTACAAAGAAGAATAACATAGATACTAGGTGGAGTAGCAGCCCTGGTGGGAACACTGTCTAACAGGGTCTCCACACACATGTTGTCAGTTAATTCAGCTTACCATCTTTTGACAGTGAATTTAAGAGGGAAAGCAGTTCAAGAATTTACTTCCTAAATCCACTGTATTTAATCAAATGTGGCTGTCTAAAATAATTAGGAAACATATGTAATTTACATAAAATCTGCTAAAGCAGATGTTTTTCTTTTTATGTGCATGGGACAATGTGAAATTTAAATGTGAGATTTTGGAGAATTATACTCCTTCTTAGTCCTAACGCAAGCTTGCTTCACCAGGTGCTCTGAATTGCCTTTCTCTTTTATTTTCTCCTTGATTGACTCCATGTCTTCTCCTGTGACGCTGTTCACTAGAATGGAAAATTATTGAGATAAAAGATGTCATATTTCAGTATAAATATCACATCCTATAGGGATTGCAAATAATGGTTAAAATAATATAAAATTCAGAACATTTAAATGTGTTTCACCTGTTTGAGCACCTGATATAAGCAGATATTGTACCAGATCCTGAGGGAATACAAATAGGAATGATTTGCCCTATTTCTTGAGAAATTTATGGATCTATATGAGAGAAAAAGACAGCAGTTGTTTTATTTATCTTCTTTAATTTATTTGAAACTTTTACACATAATGCATTAGGTATCCTTAGAAATTGACGACTCTCTTGATGCTATTATAGAAAAGGTGTCATCTAGAATTCCACTTTTTATTTGCTTCTTGTTGGTATATAGAAATACTATTGATTGTTATATGTGGAAAATATATATACAAATACCTTATTAAACTTATTCATTTTGTAGACTCTATTTTAAAAGATTTTATTTATTATTTCCAGAAAGAGAGGAAGGGAGAGAGGCAGAGAGGGAGAGAGACATCTATGTGTGGTTGCCTTTCACCTGCCTCCAGTTACGGACCTTGCAACCTGGTGGCTTGCAACCTGGTTATGTGCCCTGTCTGAAGAATTGAACCAGCAACCTTTGGGTTCACAGGCTGGCACCTTATCCACTGTGCCACCAGCCAGGGCTTCATTTTGTAGACTCTTAAAATACATATATCTGTAGATTCTTTTGTACCATGTTTTTTGTGAATAAATACAGCATAGTTTTTTTCTTTGATCCTATACCTTTTATGCCTTTTTATTGCCTTGCACTGTTTAGAAATTTTAGTATAATATCAAATAGAATTGGTAATAGTTGTCATCTTTACTAGTTCCCATTCTCAAGGGACATTTTTCACAATATTACTATTGAACATATAGGATATGTATCGTAGGATTTTTTTCTTTTTGTAGGCATTATTTATCAGCTGAAGAACAACTTATCCTCTTCCTAATCTTGGGGCAGTCTAGATAGATATTTCAGATAGATATTTTAAGCGGCACAGTCTATTCTTTTGACTTTTCCACGTTCATCCATTTATACCCCTGTATCTATTCTACATCTTTCAAAAAGCAATAATCAAGTGCTCCTAACTAATGCAACACAGTTTTCCCTTGTACGAAAGAAGATGCCTTTACTATTTCCTATAAAGAACTTATCAGTCATTGTACCTATTGCTGGGTGAGTAATGTTATTCCTATAGTTTCTTTATTGTCATAACTTGATATTTTCAACAAAAATTTATTAACTTTAATAAAAGGACTAAATTATAAAGTTAACTATCATCAGCATAACTAATGCAATGTATATGTACTTGAAAGAACATTTTTCTGTGAATAAAATAATGGGTAATTATTTCCATCCTTTTCTAGAACTGGTCATGAGGCTGTTAGTTTCCATAATTTCCTTCTTCAAGACTATACCATTATCATTAATAATTATTTTGTGATAATTTTGGTTGTTTTCCTGGCATGGGGCCACATGTCTGTATTCCTCAGGGATCTGAGAGCCCTTTTTCATCTGTATCAGGTTGCTGTGACCTCTTGTTAACTTTTAACATTAGTCATGGAAAATGTAGAAGGCAACAGACACAAACTGCCCTCCCTTTTCCTGCCCTGCCTCTGATTTGGTGGTGGTAATATTATTTCCTTATGAAATTCAGAATCAAACCAATAGGCATCATTGTCATCTCTATTTTCTTGTTGTTAATTTATTGATACATGGATCCAAAAATGACTATGTGGAAGTCTAAAATACCAGTTTCATGAAATAATTGCTGTGTCCCTGGAGGTCCTCAGATTTCTAGAACCAAAAACTTAATCAGCAAAAAGTTCTATGGACAGAAACAAATTGTTGCTGGCCTTTTTGGGTGCAAAAGTGGGAGGCAGTACTCCTACTTCTTTAAAAAAAATGTAGAGCTCTGGCTGGTGGCACAGCGGATAACGTCTGTTTAAGTATTTACCAACTTTTAAAAACTCGTTATAAAAAATCAGCTTTTGATTTCATCGATCTTTTATATATTTTTCAACTCTATTTTGTTTACTTCCACCCTGATCTTTATTATTTCCTTCTCTTTACTTACTTTGGGCTTTGCTTATTGTTCTTTTTCTGGTTCCTTTAGGTGTTCCTGTATTTATTTGAGATTTTGCTTGATTCTTAAGGTTGGCCTGTATTGCCATGAATTTCCTTGTCATAAGTGCTTTTACATCCTGGCTGGTGTGGCTCACTGGTTTGAGCACCAGCCTGTAAATAAAAGGGTCTCTGGTTAGATTCCTGGTCAGGACACATGGCCTGGGTTGCAGGCCAGGTCCCTGGTTGGGTCAACTACACATGGATGTTTCTCTTCCTCTCTTTTAATCAATCAATCAATCAATCAATAACTATCTTTTTTATAAATCTGCTTTCACTGTGTCCCATAGATTGTAGATTGTTGTGTTTTCATTTTCATTTGTCTCAAGATAGATTTTTATTTCTTTCTTGAATCCATTGTTAACCCATTGTTTAGTAACATGTTATTTAGCCTCCATGTATTTTTTTCAGTGTTTTTGTTGTTGTAATTAATTTCTAGCTTCACAATATTATTGTGGCCAGAGAAGATATTTGATATTGTAATTTTAATCTTAAATTTATTGAGACTTGTTTTATGTCCTAACATGTGGTCTTGGAAAATGTTTCATGTGCTTTTGAAAAGAATGTGTATTCTGCTGCTTTGCAGTAAAGTGCTTTAAAAATATTAATTAAATCTATATCATCTAAGCCCTGGCTGGTGGCTCAGTGGATTGGTGCCAACCTGTGAACCCAAAAGATCACTGGTTGGATTCCCCAGTTAGGGTACATAACCAGGTTGCAAGCCAGGTCTCCAGCCAGGACCTTAGCTGGAGGCAGGTGAAAGGCAACCATACATTGATGCTTCTCTCCCTTTCTTCTTTTCTCTCTGCCCTTATTTCTGAAAATAATGAATAAAATCTTTTTAAAAAAGTCTATGTGGTCTAATGTATCATTTAAGGTTGCTGTTTCCTTATTGATTTTCTCTTTGGGAAGATGTATATATTGATGTCAATGGGGTATTAAGTCCCGTATTTTGACTGTATTGTTGTTGATTTCTCCCTTTACCGTAAAAATTTGCTTAGATGTTTAAGTGCTTCTATGATGAGTATATAAATGTATGCAAGGGCTATATCCTCTTGTTGAATTGACCCCTTTATCATGATGTAGTACCCTTCTTTAAATCTTATTATACACTATCTTTCAAAGTCTATTTTGTCTGATATTTCTACTCCATCTTTTTTTCTTTCTTTTCTTTTTCTTTTTCTTTTCTTTTCTTTTTTTGCCCTCATTTGCTTGGAATACCTATTTTTTTATTCCTTTACTTTTAGTTAGTGTGCTTTTATCTGAAGTGGGTCTCTTATAGACGGCATACGTATGTATGAGGCTTGTTTTCTTATCCATTCAGCTACCTTATGTCTTCTCATTGGAACATTTAATCAATTTACATTTAAAGTGATTATTTAATAGTTACCTACTTACTGCCATTTTGTTATTCATATTTATATATACCCTTTCCCCCCTTTTCTTATTTTCTTCTTCTTGTTAAAGAAGCAAATTTTGAGGCTTGAATTCTCTGTGTCCATCAAAAATGGAAAAAATAAGAAGCCTGGTAATGTGGGATAATGAAAACTTGTATTCATTGCTGATGTCATTCAGGATGACATGGGTGACCTTCATTTTTCCTCCCTCTCCTCTACTGCTGGGCTGCATAGACTTTTAAACCAAAGATCACCGAAGGAGCTTTACCAACTTTATGTTCCCCAAGTTCTTTACTGCCATACTGCTCTTGTTCAGAGTTTTTTTCTTTTTGCTCCTTTTACTTCATTCTTTATCACCTGAGAAATAAAGTATCAGGAGAATGTGAATTGCCAATGCTGACATCTGAAAACAAACGTCTCTCATCCTGAGTCAGTACTGCTTGCTGGAGGGAGGCCATCGAAGAGCAGAGAACCAACCGCTCAGCTCTTCTTTCCCCACAGCCAGGTGCAGTGAGCACTGGGGCCCTGGCAGGTCCTCAGACAGGTCCACGGCGGAGTGTAGGTGGCTGCGGCAGCAGATATGCAGCTGGAAAGCAGTGGTGGCCTCCATTGGCAGTGGGAGGGTCTTATTTCTAGTTCTTAATTCCAAGTTCCATATTTTTTTTCTTTTTTTATTACAGTTGATAGTCAGTATTATTTTATGTCAATTTGAAGCATACAGCATTCTCTCTACCCAATAACTCCATCAGAAATTGACAACTGGTTCAAAGCTGATTGCAGCTTGTAGAAAGGCTCCCAGCCACACAAGGTGTTATCTCTCAGTTGCTGCAGCTGATTCATCAATAAAACCTTAAACTCCAGCTGCTTTGGAGTTTTCAGGTATATGCTGACACTGTGAATCTTCAGGGAATCAGCCTATTGGGATACCTATGCAGTTTAATAACTCCCACAGTCAGATGTAAGACACCATGAAGAGGCGAGCACTGAGCAAGCAGTATTGTTCCCTCTCAGACCCCTCCCCCACATACAGCACCTTACATGGTATGGTCAATGAACTGCCCCTCACTGGCAAATACCTAAGGCTCAACCCCTTACAATGTAACAGGAGGTACAGCTCTACCTAAGACACAGAGGCAAACACAGCAGACTGTCAAGTTGAGGAGACAGAGAAGTATGGCCCCAAAAGAAGGAACAGATGAACATTAAAATGACAACAAACTCACAACTATCAACAACAGAATCTAAAAAATAAAAGCAAAAGCAAACTAAGAAAACAACCAGAATAGGATCAGAATTATAGGTATGGGGATCATTTAGAGGGTTATCTGTTGGGAGGGGGAAGGAGGAGAAATGGGGAAATGGTGCAGGGATCAAAAAGCGTAATTGGTAGGTACAAAATAGACAGGGAGATATTAAGAATAGTATAGGAAATGGTGAGGCCAAAGAACTTACGTGCATGGCCCATGAACGTGAACTAAGGGGGATAGGAGTGCTTGATGGAATGGGGGTTTTGGGTGGAGGTAAGCAAAGGGAAAAATTGAGACAACTATAACAGCATAACCAATAAAATTTACTTAAAAAAATAAATGTCCTGAGACATCTAGAGAATTAATGACTAGGTCCTATATGGTAAATCTATGTCAATAAGTATACCTTCCTAAGTTTTAAAATTCATTCCTTTATGTTTTACCAAAGAAGTTCTAAAACCTGAATTATTAAGCCTAGCTCATAGTGGAGTTCAAGTTTGATGTAACACATTGAACAAATATTAGAATCATGTTCAATTACTCTAGCACATTCAATTCAGAATTTCTGGTAAGTGTAACTGCATAGTTAAATTTGGCCTGATTTAAATTTACATTCTTCATTTTTTGGACTAGCATCCTTTGAATCCATTTCCACATATTTTATTCAAATTTCTAATGATGCATATTAGTAAAATAATCATTCTTTTGGTTTATAAGTTTTAGGATAAAATTTGACTGTGGATGAAAACAAATACTCTAAAGATGACATATGAAATGTAAGTTTGTATTAAATAGCAATATATACAGTCTATACAATGACAATGTATAAAAGGAAGAGTAGGGACATTGAACTGGGCAAAATGAAATAGACAAAGCTTGCTAAAGTGTTTACTGAATTTATAAAAAGAGGATTAGGAGTATTTTGCATACATATCAGATTTTAGGACCTACCTTTCCCTGACCAATTTGTAAAACCTTAAACACACTAAGTAATGAAAAGAACAGAGCTTTGGGGGTAAGTAGACCCATATTTTAGCCTTGCTTGGTCACCAAGTATCTGTTTAATTTTGGATAACCTACTTTATTTCAATATGCTTCATTTTTTTCAGTTCTAAATTAAAGACCATGAATATATGGAATCCAAAGTGCATGCCCACTTAAAGTTACCTGATTATAATGTTTCCTAAAGCAATAATAAAATTATTTATGATGCATCTTGATTTTTATCTATAGGAAATCTCTTACAGTTAAATATTTTAATAATAATAAGTAAAGAAGGAAGAAACATATGATATTTTGAAATGTTTTTTCTTTTTCATAAATGGAAGGAGCAGGAATTTTCCATATTTGGGGATAATTTAATTATAGATAACTGAGTGTAAGTAAAGACTTGAATTATTTTTTCTCAAGCCTTTACTGTCTTAATATTTGACATGTTTATATTCTTATACAATTTAATCCATATGCTGGAATCAAATACTTATAATCAGTAAAATGATTTGTAAGAACTGTTTGAAGTCCTAAATCTCTTTGAATTCTCTTTAATCAGCTAAAATTTTGTTCCCTTAGATACTGAAAAGTATGTTTTTGTAAAAATTATGTCAACACAATATATTTTCAGTATTTTGGCTTAGGAAATAAGACTCTGAAGTGATTCTGAGTACTTTCTTATAAATTCTTATTTTCCTTGCTTACTAGAATAGGTATTTATTTTTATAAACTGCTTAATAGAACTAATGGTTAAAAATAATAACTGATTAATCTACATGAGAGAGTGTTCAATTTGTTAAGAAATTTAGAGATTGCTGAGGGTGATAGGCTCCCACTAAGGAATGTAAAGTCTAAAGAAAATAAGTAAGATTTGAGATCACTCAGCTAGTTAGTGGAAAAGTTAAAAATAAATCTAATTCTCTTTACCATAGTTTTGTAAATACTGCCTGTTATGGACAACTAATTCCCTGGCTATGAAAATATCCTGTTTCTCCCTATAAGTTCTTTTTTGTGTTTTATTGATAACTAGAGATTTACATAGAAACTTTGTTACCATTAGGTTTGTGTTTTAAAATAAGTATATTAATATTTAACAGTCACCTTTACAATTTTTTTTACATTAGATTAAGTCACGTATTCACTAATTTTAAAGGAAAACTCTTTTCTATAGTTCTCTCCCTCCAATCACTTAATCTTTGCATTGTCTGCATGATGATAGGAATAGTAAAGATATGTATACTATATCTATATATAGGTCTGTCCTGAAAGCGTCAGCCACACAAACTTTTAATTATATTGACATTGGCTCGATACTTTTGGGACAGACTATGTGTGCTTACTACAGATTTGGTTTATGTGTAGTATGATCTCAAGGGAAAGGAAAATCATTGCTGGACTCCTGAGTTTTGGCAAAGCCTGACCTCTTCTGAGAAGCATGGCTGTGGTCAGAGGAGTGTTTGTTCCCAACTCCCTGGATGTTTGCGAAGCACCAAATTTAAGAGCTAGGATTTTTTCAGGGAAAGAAAGGACTCTAAACGGTTTCATCAGAAGAAACAAAAGAGTAGACTGAAAAAATGAGCTTAACCTCCAGTGGAACAGGCTGGAGGGACTATTCCTGTAATCTCTTCATAGAGTCCATATTCGGTTACCACTTCTCGTGCACTCTCTCTTGTAGCATCTCTGTAAATGAGCAAACTGGAACTGAGAGGCACGCGATGGCTTCCCTTGGTTCAATATTTTTAACAAACAAGCCATCTGATATGGAAATGAACATTGTAAGAGATAAAATTTCCAATTTTATTGGGAGTCAGAACTGGATGATCCAGAGAAAACATTCCTCTGGGGACCTTTCTTTGAAACTTGTTTCTGATGGAGTGAGACGAAGGTGTCAGCCCAAGCCAAATGTTAGTTTGTTAGCATCAGGACCAAGAACAGACATCAGTAGTCATATTTTCCATTTATCTTTAGGACTGAATTTGGGCAGGAAAAGTCTGTTTGTGGCACTAAGGCATCCAGCTGGGGATAGGCAGCCACCAAAACCACTATTTTCTTAGGTCCACTGTGTAATTTTCAAAAGTGAGAATGAGGCAAAGAAACTGAATTATAGTTTTAAAAGTGTGGTCCAAATATTACGTAAAGTATTGGTTAAAATACAAATTCTTGAGCTACGTGACAGAGCTATTTAATCAGAATCTATGGAGTTCAGACCCAGAATCTGCAGGTTTTATTCTAACTTCCTAAAGTTTGTGAACACTTTCCTAAAGGCCTGATCTAGCATGCTTTTTAAGAAGAGTTTTTAAAAGTCCCTCCCATTCTTTAAGAAGTTACCAGTGTTCTTAGTTCATATTTTTTCCTAAATATATCTATTCTCCTCTGTTGGGATCATCTGGACACCAGGGGAATTGATTTTATCTTCTTACCTAATGTGCTAAATAGTGATAATGCTATTGGTGATAATTATGAATACTCTGTATAAAATTTTACTGGAGGCTTTTTTCCTGAACATTTTTCTCTAAGGAATTATAGGTGACATTAAAAACTAAGTGTTGAGGAAAAAATAAACTATATCTGAAAAAAATAAACATTTCATTTGAATTTAGGCAAACTAATGTTAATTCCTAATACTCTTAAGCTTAAGTTCAGATAGCTTAGTATTTTTTTTTTTTGTTTTTTTTGAGCTTACACTTTGCTTCTACCTGTAGATGCTAAAACTTTCCTTGATTAAAGAAACTCAGAAAAAGCAACGGAATGGTGGTACAGGGAGAAACAAAGGCACACTCTTTTGTTTGTATGTGAAATAAATGTTGAAGTATCCATGAGAATGCAGTTGTCTTAGAACTGGCAGATGACAGTTCATCTTCAAGTAAATCTTGCAATTTTTGGTTCTTTATTCTTTGTAACAGATCTCTTCATAAAAAGTATTTTATTAGAATCATTAATTAGTTATGGGGCCAAAAGAAATTAAACTGCCTGGCCACTGTCTATTATTTTCCAAAAGAGGTTATCTGCAGTCACCTGGGGTACATGTTAAGAATACTAATTTCTAGCTTGCTTCTCTTCCAGTTCTGACCCACTTATTCCAAGATAACTTTAGGGAAACTGGACTTCTAAAAATGTTATGATCAGGTAATCTTGGAAATATTATTCTAGCATATTTCTTGTTTTTGTTTGTCAAATTTGTCCTTTTAAAGATGGAGAATTAGGCCCTGGCTGGTGTCACAGTGGATAAGGCACCGACCTGCAAACCCAAAGGTTGCTGGTTTAATTCCCAGCCAGGGCACATAACCAGGTTGCAAACCAGGTCTCCAGCCTGGTCCATAGCTGGAGGCAGGTGAAAGGCAACCACACATTGATGTCTCTCTCCCTCTTTGCCTCTCTCCCTTTTCCTCTCTCTAAAAATAGTAAGTAAAATCTTTTAAAAAAGTAAATTAAATCCCTTAAAAAATAAAGATGGGTTATATTTCAGAATTGACTGATTCTTATAATTCGCGTATCAGTTCTGTCTTTCAGTTATTGAGCTAGTTTGCTGGGAATGAAAATCAGGAGTTCTGGTTTTATTCCTGCTTCCTACATTTAATGTGAACTAAGGCAAACCATGTAATTGGCTTTAATTTCTTCCATTTTCTACCTCAAATATTCCTTAAAATTAAAAAAAAAAAATCCTCATCTGAGGACTTTCATTGCTTTAAGAGAGAGAAAGAGAAAGAGAGAAATATCAATACAAGGAAGAGGTATCAATTAGTTACCTCTCACATGCTTCAAGGTGGTAATCATATGTGCTGGTCTGGGGGCCAAACATGCCACCTGGGTATGTGCCCTTACCAGAATTGAGCCTGCAGCCTTTCAGTGACAGGATGATGCTCTAACCACAGAGCCATGCTGGCCAGGACTCAAACATTCCTTTCTTCTCTTACGTGATGGATGTTTATCAAAGGGAGGAATCAGGACAGATAATCTTTTTGGTCACTCAAAAATTATATTTGCAAAACTTATTTTTTTTCTATCCAAAGTCATTTCTTAAGACATGATGGACTTCACCTTTTCTTTTAAATTAGGAGAGTATGCAATGGCACACTCTGGGCTTATAACCTGCAGTTTATTTCAATGATTCTTATATCTAAATAGTCTAATAGCTTCAAGTGGAAGTTTTTTTATATGTGGGTTATCTTTTGGACTATAAACTCTTGTATATCAGAACTTTGTTTCACAGGAAGCAATTTTATAGTGTGTTTATGAATCAGGAAGATAAAATGCTTTTCAATTCTCAAATTTGATTGTTATTTCATAATTATCCCAATTCAACATTCTACATGATATTGTTTGAATGTTTCTGTGCCAAATGTACTGGTGATATAAGAAAGTAAAATACAGAAAGTAAAATAAGAAAATAAGGCCCCTCTGCCTTACCCCAACCTCCATTTTTAAAAGGCTTATGTTCTGCTGGGGAAGTCAGGCAATACATTAAAAACTAAGAAGCTATCTTGTATTAGAAGATATACAGGCTATTAGAAAGAAAGTAACAGAAGAGGAGGGTAAGGAGTGCTCAGGGGTAGTTAGGTGAGGTGCTTGTGGCATTGGATTGTGTCACTGAGAAAATTGCTTCAGCAAAGGCTTGAAAGAGACAGGGTGTGAACTACATTGCTATTAGGCAAGAATGTTCCAGGTGGAATGAGGGACAAGTGTGAATTCCCAAGGAGGGAACTTGGCAAGTACTTAGACCTTCTAGGATTGCATTGGGACTGAAGTAAGGAAAGCAGGAGCATGTATAGGGCACAAGGTCAGAACACTAATGGGGTCAGGTCATGTAGGATATTGTAGGTCCTTGTAAAGATTTCAGCATTGACTCCGAGGGTTGTGCAGCTCTGGCTAAAGACTGCTAGTCAGCTATATTGCTAGGTCTGCCAGTGCTGTGTTTCCACATCTCTGTCCTCTGTGATTCTGTTGAGTCTTTGGGAAAAATGAGAAGCTAATGACAAAACTTAACAGAATTATTTCAGCTATATCATTAAAATAAAGTCATGTGACAGTGGTACAACTGATGGCATTAATAGATCAGTTTTTCCTTTACATAATCACTAATGCATCATTCATATATGCATATATGAATATATATTTATATTTAAATTCATTTTATTTTAGTGGATCTCTTGGTTTGCCACTATTAATGATGTATATTTTACTACTTGAATTTTGTTTCTATTTGGTTGCATTTGTGATTTAAAAAGTGAGAAAGTAAAATAAGAACTGAAAACCTCTGAAGTTTGTTTTCAAATAAAAACATTCATTTGCATATATAATATTTTAAATAATAAATACCTGAATATTTTCATGACAATATTTTAGGCACAATTTTAAATGCTTTTAACATAAGATTTTAATAATGATAAATAATTCAATCAGATTGATTTAGCAAACATTTCATTTTAAATGCTACCAGAAATTTAAAAAGATATTTCATTGTGTCCATGGCATCCAAACTAAGAAAAATTAATATTTATTTAAAATAGAAGTTTTTCTTTTATTTTAAAAAATGTTATTACCAAAACTTCTTAGTAAGCATTAGTAAAGGCATATTAAATTTAACACAAGCTACTGGATATATTTTAAAATCTATAGAGCAATAAACTTTAATATAGTTTCCAACTTGAAAAGCAAAATCCTATTTCTATATAAAGTTTAATAAAAATATTTGTTAAATTTTACAGAATGAAATCATTTCATTACCATATTTTTTCATTTTTACTAGAAAAATCTTATATAGGTTTGTATAATGACTCATTTAATTAAGAAAAAATATTTTCTTTGTGAAACCACATCTTTATGAACCATTGTATCTACTAAAACATGTAAGAAGGCATATAACACTATTTTTAAATTAAAGCAAACATCCAGGAAACTTAGGAAGTTTGTAGACTTCATTTCCATTGTTTAGTTTTAAAGAATAATAGCTTTTTATCTTTTTTTTTTACCCCTTCTGACATTAACCCCTCTTGCTTTTAGCATAAACGTTTTCATCTATTTGGATACCAAAACTAGATATAGGGAATATAAGTTAGTAAATCCTACCAGTAAGGTAAACTGATTAAACTATGTAGACATAGAAATACACACTTTCTAGGAATACATCTTCTTGCACAAATATTGTCTGATTCTGCCATATGTTGTTTAAACGCAAAGCACATTTTCCTGTCTGATAGTTCCTAATCTTACTGCAAAAAAGTCAAATGCTTCCAATTTTTGTGAACTTCAGAGAATGCTGTTCAGAAACACCCAGTGATTTACTTTTACATTATTTTGCAGTACAGCAATATTACCTCACCATTGTTAACAGATGTTTTCATCTCAACAACAGTGTGCTGTTATTTCATCAAACACAAAGAAATGCAATAAGAAATGTATATTCTTTCCCCTCATAACATTTATCACAATCAATACAGTATTGGAGCAATGCTAATACTGCTGTGGTCCTTGGAGGCTGGGAGTGTTTGTAGTGCAGCAGTGGTGCTGTGAGCTGGTGCCAGGATACAGTCATGGAAACACTTAACGATAATACTGCTTCAGTAGAGGCAGTAATGGTATAAACAGGGCAGAGGAAATACCAGGATTGCAACAGATGCAATTGATTATATGCCTTGGGGAATATTCCACTCATTTATTTTAAGTCCAGTCCTTGTAAATCAAGGGACTGTGATGTTGTCAGTAAGACACATCACAGACATGGTAATATGCTGTGACAGTACTCCTGCTTACTGACACAGCAGATCATGCCTTTGGACCAAAGAATCTGTCTCAAGCGTATAGCTCTTGCACCGTCAACTGCAGAATACAACCTGACTTCAGCATCTGAATTACTTTGAACAGTGATATGGCTCGTTCCAAAAATAAAGGTGATAAGACTGCTTTTGGTAGACTAAACTTACATATTTGAACTAGGTCTTAAATCTCTCATTAAGGAAACAATACTTTTCAATAATACAGGCGTCCATCTACACTAGAAAAGTACATTTTAGGCACTGCAATAGGCAGCTATACATAGAAATAACTCTAAAATCAGAATTTCAAATGTTCTCAGCATAGGCGCTTTCAGTACAGAAGTTGCTTCATGAAGCCCAAGTATCTTATTCTTATTCCTTTCCAGTCATTAAGAGCATATTTTCAGTGTTAAAATTTTCTCTTCCTCTGCCAGAGCCAGACTTGGGCCAGACTAAGAACACTATGCAGCATTTTTCTAATAAGATGCAAAGATAGTACAGAGATTAGGTAAAACAATTTGCATTTCCTTTTATCTCTTACTGATTGAAAGCTCCAGCATATCCCAGATTCACCTTGCAAGTATGGGAATGAATGAGTGGTTCTTTGAAAGCTGGTGCTCGAAGGGAATTGCTAAGCATTTTAATAGCTGTAAGAATTGGATGTCTCATGATTGATGATAATGCATAGCCTCACTTCTATGAAAATGCACATTACATGTACATTAATTATGATTACCATTACTTCAATGGATAGCAAAGAAAATTATAGTGCTGTCATATGTTCTTTTGTAAAAAAAAAAGTAAAAGGGCTTAACTCCCTCAATAGATAATAAAGGGATGCTAAATTTTGTGTTATGACTCCTTTCACTAGATAGCTCATAAATGAGGAAGCAGTGAATTATTTCATTTCAGCTCTGCTCCTTTTTAAAAAATCACAACTTAACTCATGACTTTGAAAAGAAACCTATCATTTTTTTAAAGTGGAAAATAGAATACAATCTATTTGTATTTACATTTGATCTGAAGACAATATAAGCTCTTGTGCAGTTTTGCAGTAACCTGGGAATTGTGGAGGTAAAAGTTTGAAGCTTTCTGTACACGTTACTAATAATATTCATATACCTTATTTCTGCTCATGTGCAATCATATTGATATATTACACTTATCTGTTATGAATCACTGTGTCTACTATATTCAGATGGTCAGAAACTGTCATACACACATATGCACATGTGATTTGGTCTGTCTTGGAGCTCATAAAAAAAAAAATTTCAGCCATTTGTTTATGGGAGAAAACTCCCTTCTTGGTGTTGTACAAAAATCTGGCAAACTGAAGGCCGGCCTCGAGTTGTCAATGTAGTTACCGACATATTCCTTGGTGATGCTTGGAGGTTAATCTTCTCTGTTGCTTTTATCCTAAATGTGGGCATGGGAATCTTTTTGAGTCATTATTTCCCTTGGTAGGTCCAACCTTCCCAAATGTAGCCCACACCTGAAATCCAGCCACATAATGGGGACAGGAACAGGAGATGGGGTGCCACTCTTCTGTCACTGTGGGGTGCCACAGTGACTTCCATCCTGCTTAGGTGTGGAGCTCTCAGCATTGTTTCTCTTATTTTTGTTTGTCCTTACCCCTGTCAAAAATATCCTTATATTCTTTATCTTATCATTACCTCCTCATTTTTTAAATCTAGTTTTCAAAATATAAAAGCTGAAAAGGACTCTGCAGTCGATTAATGTTTTGAGCCCTGCAACCACGAGCCTCTTCCAAGATAAAGGAACAGAAAGAAAGACCTGGACAACTTATGGAAATGTGGGGATGAAAAAACATAGTGAGAACAGAACATAAATGAAAAGCTCAATAAATTACTTTGCTGCATTGCTTTAAAATTTCTACCTGGAATTTTAAATAAATCATCACCCGTAGTTCATTTTGGAATTATACATTCAAAGGAAGAAATGAAACACACCCAAAGGGGGAACGTTGGTTCATTTATTTCCAATCCAGAGATTGTGTGTTGGATTCACAGAATCACCTCAGTAGGCAAATGAACCACGCACGAGGCTAGTTTGTGTTGTTTCTTCTAATATGCACACATTTCTAAATGAGCTGTGCCTGTCAGCAATCCTGATTTTATTACCGGTTTCATGCCTATTGAACCATATATTATGATATCTATTACTAGTAACCCATCATCCAATGTCCATTGTATTCAGACATCTGTTAATAACTTTTCCTTTGAAATAAATTTGGTTTCACAGAGCATTGGAACCTTAGCTGCCAGTTTGATCTGACTTTACTTATACAGCCACTCACCACTGGGGCATAATGTTCATAATACATTCTCACTTCTTACTATAAAAATATTCAAAGCACAAAATGGAGACCAGAAATAGGAGACTGTAAGAAATGATGGTCTGAGGGTCCCATCAGTTCAGTAGAGTTGTGGTAGCAGTAATGACGATGACTAACACTTACATGGTGGCACTTTGTCTCAAGATGCTTCTAAGGACTTTATAGGTGTTGTCAGGCCAGAGGAATTTCTCAGTCTATGCGTGGCTGGACTTTCCCTCTGGGTCAGCTAGGGAGATAGGTCCCTAGAGCACTGAGCCTCAAGGGTAACCAATTTAGCAACTCTGAACAGACTAATGTCACCTTGGGGTATACAACCTCTTTGTTCCAATGTGTATGTAAGATTGCCCTTGCTGTTAAGCTCGGTGTGCACTACTGTTGTGAGGGCGGAAAAACCGTGATGGCATCACTGATACCTTCTGCGTGGCAGCGGAAGAGTGGGTGTAGAGACATCTGACTCTCTGCAGTCATTAACCTAAGCACAGCTGTGCTAAGGGTGGGCCAAATGTGCGTGAGGACGCTTACACTCTTAGCTGCTCGGCCATGTGGTCGTTAGCCTGCCACTGTAATAAAGCATGTAAACCCTCCTGTAAGACGTTCTTTGCCACCAGGCCAGAGGCCTCCCTGCCATCATCACTTGCTGGCCCTGCACCAGAGCCCATGGGACCTGACACCTGGCATCATGAACCAGATAGTGAGGTGCTGGGACCTGACAGGTATTAACTATTTTAGTCCTTCTAACTCAATAAGACTACTATTGCGATCACTTGCATTATATGAGAAAGAACTGAGGTGGAGACATTCAGTGATTCTTCTAAGTTCTCATCGCTTGTGGAAAGCTGATTGGTATTAGGACCTGGTAGCTTGACTCCTAAGTTGCTCTTGACTTCTTTGCTAAACAACATAATTTCTTAGGATGTAAGGAGGATACTTTCAGGTTTATTCCCACTCTCCTCCAACCCAATTTATAGTATGTATATATAAATTCTATTTAAAATTAGCATATTTATGGTAATTGCATAAAGTATATAAAAGTATACATATGATATTTAATACATATTTCTATTATGTAAAATTAAGATTATAAATAAGTACTATGATGAGGTCTACTTTTTCATTCAACTTTATATCATGAGAATTTCCAATCGAGTAGTCCTTAAAATATAGGCTTATATTATAAAGTATATTTATATCAAGTTTTAGATTATTTTATTCTCTCATAATTCTGGATAAAGATAGTAAAGTATTTTTATATTCTTATGATTACTTTCTTAAAACACATTTTTCAAAGTGAATCCCTGGGATAAATTGTGTAAACTCATATAAAGTTTTGAAACTGCCAGATTGTCCCCCACAAAGCCTTGCTTGATAGTACCACAGATAGTACACAGGTGTTCTTTGTAATGTCAGCATAGCAACACTGGGCATTTCATTTGCATTTCTTTGTAACTCTAAAAGGAAAAAGGTTTGCTCTATGTTATTGGAGTCTTTTATTTATTTTACTTTTTATTATTTTTAAAAAGATTTTATTCATTATTTTCAGAAATAAGGGCAGGGAGGGAGGGAGAAAGGGGGAGAAGTATCAATGCATAGTTGCCTTCCACCTGCCTCCAGCTAAGGACCTGACCTGGCTGGAGATCTGGCTTGCAACCTGGCTATGTGCCCTAACTTGGGAATTGAACCAGCGACCTTTGGGTTCACAGGCAGGCACCTAACCCCTGAGCCACCAGCCAGATCTATGGAGTCTGTGAACATTTTTCTGTGAACATCTATTTTCCTTCGCATAGGAGGTAAACATATTTTTCTTACTGTTTTCCAAGTACAACTTCCATAATAAGAATATGCAACCTTTAGCTTTCCCACATAGTACAAATATTTTATCCTAGTTTGCTGTTTGTCTTTATTTTGCTTAACATGATTTTGAAATAGAAGTTTAGAAATATAGTTTCAATACATAAAAAATTGCCTTTGCAGTTTCTTTCTTTTTTTTTATTGTTTCAGTTTCTTTATTTTCATGTTGTGAATAGCTGCCCTTATTTTAATTTTGGAGAAATAATCAAGTTAATATCTTCTCTAGTTATTTTGGTCTTATCTTTTAATTTTTCATCCATAATTTGGAACTGATTTTGGCAAAAATTGATACTGAACTAATTTGCATATAATGACATCTTAATATTGAGTTTTCACATCAGTCTATCAATACTTTCTTTTGCTTCTAAGTTTCCATAGTTTTCTTCATTTTAAGTCCTCTTGTATTTCATTTTTATTTAACATATTATGTATCTTTGATACTATTGTCAATAAAGTATACTGGTATTCTTTTTTTATTCTAGATTATAGCAAGATATGAATTACATATATACATGTTACATATTGCATACATGTGTGTATATACACCTATAATATTTAGTTGACCAGCTTATTGAATTCCCTAATTAACTTTAATAGTTTTTTAAATTCTACTCTTGTAGGTTGTACAAAAGTTATAGATTATATAATATGATGGCCATAACCAACTAAAAAGATATTATCCTCTTCCTTTGTAATTGTTATATGTCATTGTTTTATATTATATCACATGTAGAATGTCTAGAATATGAAATAGTGATAAAATTGGTATCATTATCTTGTTCCTTATTTTAATTGTTCACTCTTATTCAGAATATTGGTTGCTACTGAGATAATTTACTCCAAAGTATTTATGATGCACCTAACTTGTGCGAGGTACTCTTGGAGATTCTAGAGAAAGAGGAAGAAAATAAACAAGATAAATTAAAAAATTTATTCAGTTATTCAATGGTAAATGTTAAAAATAAAAAATATCCAAGCAATACATAAAGTATTTGGGTAGGTTAATTTTTGGTAGAATAGCCAGGGTAGAAATAATTGAGAAGATTTTTGATTAAAGACCTTCAGGGTGTAAATGAGCAAGCGCTGCTAATATCTGGCAAGAATTATTCCTGGAAGAGGAAAGAGGAAATGTAAAGGCCCAGAGGTCGGAGTTTATCTGAAGGATTGAACAAAAAAGAAAAAAGAGAAAGAAGAATTTATGGACACAGATAATAGTGTAGTGATTGCCAGGGAAAGAAGATGGGGGAGGGGAGATTGGGATGGGGGAAAATGGTGATGGACAAAGAATTGATTTGGGGTGGTGAATACACAAAACAATGTGCAGAGGATGTGATATAGATTTGTGTACCTGAAACCTATATAATTTTGTTAGCCATCGTCACCCTAATACATTCAATAAAAAGGGATAAAGAATAAAGTGCAGAGAAACACACACAAACACCAAAAATCTTCAAAGCTTTGAAAGTTAATGAGGCACCAGAATGTAACCTAAGAGGTCATAATAAGCACTTTGGTTTTTATTCTAAGTGAGGTGGGAAGTTGTTAAGAAAGGGTTTTTGAACGAACCTGATTAAGTGATTTTTTCATTTTTTAAACATTTTAAAAATTATTTTCTTGTTTTATTACATTTATCCCATTTTTTCTCCACTGCTCTCCCTTTCCTCACCTTCGCCATCACCCCTTCCACAGTAAGTTTCCCATGTTGTCCATGTGGATGGGTCATCCATGCTAGTTCCTTGACTAAACTATTCTCTTCTTTGCCTCTTTCTCTCCCTCACCCTCCCTTCTGCACACTGAAAGTCTGTTCCTTGTCTCCATGCCTCTGGTTCTGTTTTGCCTGTTTGTTTGTTTTGTTCATTAGTCTCCTGTATTGGGTGAGGTCATATGGTACTTGTCTTTCACTGACTGGCTTATTTCACTAAGCAAAATACTCTCCAGTTTCATCCATGTTGTCCCAAAAGGTAGGAGTTCCTTCCTTCTTTCTGCTGTGTAGTATGCACCAAGGTTTTTTGGTCCATTCATCCACTGATGGGTGCATAGGCTATTTCCAGCACTTGGCTATTGTAAATAGTGCTGCTATGAACATAGGGGTGCATAAGTTCTTCTGAATTGATGTTTCAGTGTTCTTTCAGTGTAATCTTAGCAGTGGAATTGCTGGGTCAAAAGGCGTTTCCATTTTTAGTGTTTTGAGGACATTCTATACTGTTTTCCATAGTGACTGCACCAATCTGCATTTTCACCAACAATGCACCAGGGTTCCCTTTTCTCCACACCCTCTCCAGTGCTTGTTGTTTGTTGATTTGTTAATAGTGGCCATTCTGACAGGTGTGAGGTGATATCTCATTGTGCTTTTAATTTGCATCTCTCTGTTGGCTGGTGATGTTGAGTATGCTTTTGTATGCCAATAGGCTCTTTGTGTGTCCTTCTCAGTGAAATGTCTGTTCAGGTTTTTTGCCCATTTTTTAATTGGGTTGTCTGTCTTCCTGGTTTTGAGTGTATAATTCTTTATGTGTTTTGGAGATCAACCCCTTGTCTGAGATATCATTGGCAAATATGTTTTCCCATATAGTTGGTTCCCTTTTAATTTTGCTGTTTTCTTTAGCTGAACAGAAACTTTTCAGTTTGATGTAGTCCCATTTGTTTATTTGTTCCTTTATTTCTCTTGCTCTTGGAGAAGTATTGGTGAAAATATTGCTGTGTGGGATATCTGAAATTTTACTGCCTATGCTTTCCTCTAGGACTTTTATGGTAGTACAGCTTATGTTTAAGCCCTTTATCTATCTTGAGTTAATTCTGGTGTATGATGTAAATTGGTGATCTAGCTTTATGTTTTTTGCATGGCCCTGTCCAGTTCCCTCAATACAACTTGTTGAAGAGGCTATTTTCACTCCATTTTATCTTCTTTGCCCCTTTGTTGAATCTTAATTGACCATAGAGTCCTGGGTTTATTTCTGGGTTCTCCATTCTGTTTCATTCATCTAAGTTTATTCTTATGCCAGTACAGGACTGTTTTGATGACAGTGGCCTTGTAGTATAGTTTGATATCTAGTATTGTGATTTCTCTTTATTCTTCTTTCTCAAGATGGCTGTGGCTATTTATGGTTGTTTTTGGCTCCATATAAATTTTTGAAGTATTTTTTCTAGACCTGTAAAATATGTCATTGGTATTCTAATAGAGATTGCATTGAATATATCAATTGCTTTGGGTAGTATGGACATTTTAATAATGTTATTTCTTCCCATTAATGAATATGTTATATGCTTCCATTTATTTTCCTTAGTTTCTTTCTTCAGTGTTCTGTAGTTTTCTGAGTACAAGTCTTTTACCTCCTTTGTTAAGCTTAT
This sequence comes from Noctilio leporinus, assembly GCA_004026585.1. Lineage (NCBI taxonomy): Eukaryota > Metazoa > Chordata > Mammalia > Chiroptera > Noctilionidae > Noctilio > Noctilio leporinus. Next base: position 98,221 of record PVIW01000842.1, read on the forward strand.
TACTAAGTACTTCATTTTTCTTGCTATGGTAAATGGGATTTGTTTTCTAGCTTCTATCTCTGATGTTTCATTCTTGGTATACAAAAGGTCTCTGATTTCTGAATATTGACTTTATAACCAGATATTTTGCTAAATTTGCTTATTAAGTCTAGAAGGTTTCAGTGGAGTCCATTGGATTTTGTATGTACACTATCATGTCATCTGTAAATACTGACAGTTCTACTTCCACCTTTCCAATTTGGATGCATTTGATTTCTTTTCCTTGTCTGACTGTTATTGCTAAAACTTCCAAAACAATGTTGAACAGAAGTGGAGAAAGTGGGTAGCCTTGTCTTGTTCCTGATCTTAGGAGGAAAGCTTTTAGTTTTTGCCTATTGAATATGTATGATTTTGGCTTCAGGTTTCTCATATATGGCCTTTATTATCTTGAGGTATGCTCCCCATATTTACATTTAGTTGAGTGTTTTCTTTTTTATCATAAATGGGTGTTGTACTTTATCAAATGCTTTTTCAAATCTATTGATGTGATCATGTAATTTTTGTCTTTCATTTTGTTTATGTGGTGTATTATGTTTATTGATTTGCAAATGTTGCACAATCCTTATATCCCTGGGATGAATCCCACTTGATCATGGTGTATGATCTTTTGAATGTATTGCTGAGTCAGGTTTGCTAATATTTTGTTGAGAATTTTAGCATCTATGTTCATCAGAGATATTGGCCTGTAGTTTTCTTTCTTAGTTGTGTCTTAACCTGGTTTTGGGATTAGAATAATATTGGCCTCATAGAAAGAGTTTGGGAGTCTTCCCTTTTTCTTGGGTTTTTGGAATTGTTTGAGAAGGATAGATATTAGTTCTTCCCTAATTTAATGGTAAAATTCACCTGGGCAGCCATCCAGTCTGCGGCTTTTGTGTTCTGGGAGATTTTTGATTACCACTTCAATTTCATTAGGTGTCATTGGTCTCTTCAGGCTTTCTGCTTCTTCTGGATTGAGTTTTGGTAGATTATATTTCCAGAAATTTGTCCTTTACACCCAGGTTGTTAAATTTTTTGTTGTATAGCTGTTCATAGTACTTTTTTTATAATCCTTTGTATTTCTGTGGTATTGGTTGTGATTTCTCCTTTGTTGTTTCTGATTTTGTTTATTTGGGTCCTTTGTTTTTTTCTTAATGCGCCTGGTTAAAGGCTTGTCAATTTTGTTTATCTTTTCAAAAAAATCTAGTTCCTGGAATTACTGGTTCTTTGAATAGTAATTTTAGTCTCTAAGTCATTTAATTCTGCTCTGATCTTGATGGTTTCCTTCATTCTAATTTCTCTGGTCTTTGCTTGTTGTTGTTCTAGTTCTTGTAGCTGTAGGGTTAGATTGTTTATATGAACTTCTTCTAACCATTTTAGGTAGGCCTGTATTGCTATGAATTTTCTTCTGAGAACTGCCTTTCACTGTGTCCCAAAGGCTTTGGGCCGTTTTGTGTTTCTTTTTCATTTGTTTCCAGAAACATTTTGATTTCTTCTTTAATCTCATTATTAACCCATTCATTACTTTATAGCATGTTATTCAGTCTCAATAAATTAGAATTTGTTTTTTTCCCCCTTGAGGTTGGTTTCTAGTTTCAAGCTATTGTGATTTGAGAAGATGCTTGGTATGATTTCAATTTTCTTGAATTTGTGGAGGCTTGTCTTGTATACTACCATGTGGTCTGTCTTTGAGAATGTTCTGTGTGTAGTTGAAAAGAATGTGAATTTTGCTTCTTTGGGGTGAAAGGTTCTGTGTATATCAGTTAAGTCCATTTCACCTAGAGTTTTGTTCAATGCTACAATATGCTTGGTGGTATTTTGCTTGGAAGATCTGTCCATTGTTGATAATAGGGCATTAAAATCCCCTACTATTAGTGTGTTGCTGTCAGTATCCTTCTTGAAGTCCTTCAAGATTTTCTTATATATTTGGATGCTCCTATGTTATGTGCATATATATTTACAAGGGTTACATCTTCTTGCTGGATTGTTCACTTGAGTATTATGAAATGTCCTTCTTTGTCTCTTTTTATAGCCTTCATTGTAAAATCTGTTTTGTCTGAAATAAGTATTGCTACCCCAGCCTTGTTTTCATGTCCATTTGCTCAGAATATGTTTTTCCTTCCCTTTACTTTTAGCCTGTGTCCATCTTTTGTTCTGACGTAGGTCTCTTGTAGACAGCATACATGTGGGTCTTGTTTGCTATGCATTCAGCTATCCTGTGTCTATTGATTGGTGCATTTAATCCATTTATGTTTAAGGTTATTATGGACAGGTACTTATTCATTGCCATTTTTCCCCTTTGTACCTGTGTTGCTCTCTGTCTCTCTCTGTTTCTTTATCTTTTTAAAGCAGACCCTTTAGCATCTCTTACAATGCTAGTTTGGTGGAGATATATTCTTTTAGCCTTCATTTGTTTGGGAAACTCCTTATTTCACCTTCAATTTTGAATGCAGGCCTTGCTGGGTAGCATATTCTTGGATGAAGGCCTTTGCTTTCCATTACTTGGAATATTTTTTGCCATTCCCTTCTGGCTTGTAGTGTTTTTGTTGAGAAATCCATTGATAACCTTATTGGAGCTCCCTAATACATTATTAGCTCTTTCTCTCTTGCTGCTTTTGGGATTCTCTCATTGTCTTTGAAATTTGCCATTTTAATTATGATATATCTTGGAGTGGGCCTGTTTGGGTTCATCTACATTGGGACTCTGTGCTTCCTGAACTTTTCACTCATCAGTTAGGGAAGTTTTCTCTCATTACTTTTTCAAACAGGTTTTCTCTCCCTTGTTTCTATTCTCCTGCTAGCATCCCAATGATATGGATATTATTGTATTTTATGTTGTCCTGCAGTTTTCTTAACACCTCTTCATTCTTTTTCCATCTTTTTTCATCCTGTTGCACTGTCTGGGGATATTTTTCTACATTGTCCTCTAGCTTGCTAATCTGATCCTCTGCTTCCTCTAGCCTGCTGTTGATTCCTTCTACTATGTTCTTCAATTTGGAAATTGTATTTTTCATTTCCTCCTGGCTCTTATTGCTAGTTTCTATGTCCTTTATAATGCTGATGAATTTCTCAGTAAGTTCCTTGTAACTTCCCTGGAGCTCTTTATAGGTCCCCTGGAGTTTCATTTAGAAGTCTTTCGGGGGATTCCTCCTTTCCTTTTGGTGATGGACTGTTTCTTTTTCTTCCCATTTTAGGTGACTCTTCTTATTTGCTTTTGCTTTTTAGATTGGGTTTTTTTTGAGATCCTGTCTTTGTGGTGTGACCATCTGTCATGTAGAGGTGTGCTTGCTTTACTTCCTGATCCATCTCTGGTGACTGTCAGATCATCATTCCATAGTCTGGTCCTAGTCAGCCAGTCATGTTGTGATGAAGCATCCTCCTCTGTTCTGTCTGTGGTTATAAGGCTTCTTTCCAGCTTGTGTTTTGTTGGTTATTATGGATGTTTTTTCCCCCAATTAAGTTATAATTCCAGATTGATCCTAGGAGGAGATTAACGTAGCTCCACTTATTCCTCTAACATCTTAGAATCTCCTCTGCAAGCAGGGGACTGTTGCCCAGGAGAGGAAATGTCTTAGTCTGAGAGCCACAATGGGATGTTTAAGAGATTTCTTTAATTAGAAAAGAATTTTGAATTAATGTTAACATGAAAAATTTTATTAAGAGAATTTGCTCAAAAATTTTAAGCATTTCCTATATCTATAATATAAAAGTAAAAACAGAAAATATAAGTGAACATTAAGTAGATTATTAAGAGTAAAAGATCTTTCACCAGAACAAAGGGCATCATACCTGGGGTAAACAAGATAATACACACTTGACTCAAAGATTATTATGAGATTTAAATGAAATAGCGTGTGTAAAATATTCAGCCACATCTTTGGTAAATAAATAGTAAATACACAAACATATTAGCATACTATTATTAAAATTAGTGAAATATTATAGTGAGAACATTATCATAAGCATATATATAACATATGTAAGAATGTAATTTGTCTTTTAAAATAGAATTAAACTTTATTACTCAAGCCAAACACATTATTTCTTTACATTTTCAGTAATGCAATTTGAGGGTATTTTCTCAATCATTATGTTAGCCTCACAGAAAATCTGGCTGTGCATGGGGGCAAGCCCTAGGTAATGTTTTTCAAAAAAACACTTTAGAGCATTTTTAGATCCACAGCAAAATTGAAAGGAAGGTACAGAGATTTCTTTTACACTGTTGGCCCCATGTAGCCTCCCCATTATCAACATCAATAGAATATTATATTTGTTAAAATTTATGAATCTACATTCATACATTATCATTTCTCAAAGCCCATAGTAGACACTAGGATTCACTTTTGGTGCTGTGCATTTTAAGGGTTTTATGTATGATGACATATATCCATCATTATAGTATCATACAGAGTATTTTCACTGTCCTAAAATTCCTCTGTGCTCCACCTATTCATCCTTTTCTCCTCCAACCTCTGCCCTTTTACCTGTCACCATAATTTTTCTTTTCCCAGTGTCGTATAGTTGAAATCATACAGGTGGTAGTGTTTTCAGATTGGATTCTTTACCTTATAATATGCATTTAAGGTTTCTCCATGTCTCTTCATGGCTTGATAGCTCATTTCTTTTCATCCTCGAATAATGTTTCATTTTCTGGATGTTAACAACAGTTTATTCATTCACCTATTGAGGGATGGCATGGTTATTTCCAAGTTTTGGAGCTTATGAATGAGCTGCTATAACCATCTGTGAGCTGATTTTTGGTTGATATACGTTTTTAACACCCTGGGGGTAAATTACAAGGGGTGCTATTGCTTAACTACAGTTAGAGTATATTTAGCTTTGTAAGAAATGACCAAAGTCCCTTCCAAAGTGTTTATGCCATTTTGTTTTCCTATCAGCAATGGATGACACTTTCTGTTGCTTCACATATTCTCAAGTGTTTGTTGTTGTCAGTGTTCTGAATTTTGATTATTTTGATAGGTGTGTGGTCAGCTGTTATTATTATTTTAATTTGCATTTCCATAATGATACATGATGCTTATTTGCCATCTGTCTATTTTCTTTGAAGAGGTGTCTCTAAAGGTCATTAACCCACTTTTTAATCAGTTTTTCTTAATTGTTGAGTTTTAAGAATATTTTGTATATTTTGGTGAAAAGTTCTTTATCACATATATTTTTTGCAAATGCTCTTTCAGTCTGTGACTTGCATTTACATTCTTGACAGTGACTTTTGCAAACTAGAAAATTTTATTTGTAATGTAGTCCAGCTTATTCTTTATTTTCATGGATCATGCCTATGGTGTGGAATCTAAGAAGTCATTGCCAAACTCAAGGTCTTCCAGGTTTTTCTTACATTATCTTCTAGGAGCTTCATAACTTTTGGTTTTACATTTAGAATCAAATTCCATTTTGAGTTAATTTTTGTGAAGGGTGTAGAGTGTGTCTATGTATTTTTTGGGTTTTTTTTTTTTTTTTTTTTTTCATTTTGGCATGTAGCTATCCAGAGTAGTCCCACATCATCTGTTGGACTGTCTGTTCTTTATTGTATTGCCTTTGCTTCTGTATCAAAGATCAGCTGACTATATTTATTGGGCTCTATTTATGAGATCTCTATTCTGTTCCATTGATCTATTCGTCTATTCTTTTGCCAGTACTGCAGTGTCTTGATTGCTGTAGCTTTAGAATAAGTCTTGAGGTCAGATAGTGCCAGAACTCCAACTTCATTCTTTTCTTTTAGTATAATGTTAGCTGTTATGGGTAAGTCTAGGTACTTTTAAATATTGAAATATGGGCAGAGAATTTAGTCTTTAGCACTAAAAAAGTGTGAATAATAAATCAAGAATATACTATCTCATTGTGTTTGAAAGCTGCTCTCACATTTTAATATATGGATCCAAGAGAATGAATATGACAAGCTTTTTAAAATTTTTTGAATACATCAAATTATGCTAAATTATCTATGTCTCTTGGAGATGATAAGAAAGGAATTATAATAAAGGCAGGTGTGTGTGTGCATGTGTGTATATGTGTGTATGTTTGTGTCTGCCTGTGTGTCAGTGTGTAAAGTCATTTGGGCATTAAACTATCTCTGCATTTATTGGATATCCACACAATGCATTGGTTATATGGCTACCAACTTCACGAAGCAGTATTTCAGGATTAGTTGGAATAAATGAGAGCTAGTAGACTCATTTCTTGAATAACACATTAGCAGGCTTTCTCATACAGCATTCCAGCTAGTGGTACCCAATTCAGCTTGAATCAGTGGTTTGAAAAGGTAGCTGCTCACTTTCTGAAGTTCTGTCCTTGAACTGGATTTTATTTTATTTTTTATTTATTTTTTTATTCATTACTTTTAGAGAGAGAAGGGCAGGGAGGGAGGAAGAAAGGGAGAGAAATACCAAAGTATTGCTGCCTTTCACCTGCCTCCAGCTACAAACCTGGCTAAAGACCTGGCTTGCAACCTGGTTATGCGCCCTGACTGGAAATCAAACCAGTGACCTTTGGGTTCGCAGGCCATTGCCTATTCACTGAGCCACCAGTCAGGGCTTGGATTTTATTTTAAAGTGTTTTATCTTTCAGGCATTCTGATTTGAGTCACCTACTTCTAGAAACTAATGAAGATAATTCTATTTTTATTAGCCTTGTGGGACATAAATACAGTAAAGGATATTGGCATTATCTGCTCCATAATGTGGAAGGGCTTTTTCTAAAAGCCAGTTTAAGTGAAAGTGACAAGAGGGGTTTATCTCTTGGTCTCTTATCTCATACTGGATAAGAAATATCTTTAGTTATGCAGTTGTCCAACAGTTTCTTGCTGTGTACCCACCAAAGAAAGAGGTTTGAGATAAATAATTGGTTATATCAATGTATAACTTCTCTGTGAACTGATTTCAAGTGTTGAAAAGCCTGAAGGATACAGAAATAATGTTGTTTTTCCAGTTACAAAAAGACTAGAAAGAAAACCAATGAGATGATCAGAAATAAGAGAACATTCAGTTAAATTATATTTATTAATAGGTCCAAGCATTTCAAATACTAATTGTGCTTGTTCTTGGTAATTCAAGATGATCTGCTCTACCTGTGAAAACCAGGTCCTTATAACCATAGAATGTGTTCTCCGAGGGGTGCTTTAATGTTAATGAATGTTGGCATCTTGTGAAATTATCTTACTGTATTTGCTCTTTGACTTGTTTGAGGTTATTTTCCACATAGCCACTTAGGTTTGTCACCTTTAAAGTACTATGTAAGGCATTTTTGTAACAATTCAGTTCTATTAGCAAAATGAAATGAAGTTATGTAACTCACCATATTTTTCTCTTCTTTGTTTATCAAAATGAAAAATGAAGCCCAGTTTAACAAACTCTGTTATAGCTTAGATACTAGAATTAATTTTGAGTCTTGGCTTTCTCTTTTAATAGCTTTTAGTTTTACTTCTTTAATTTTATTTCTTTCTTTGTGTTAACTATCCTACATTTGAGTTTGAGTAAAAGTTTTATATAAGTAGAAGAATAAATGTTGCATGCCCAAACTTTCTAACTTCTTTAGAAACTTTTCAAAGGTTTGCTGCTTTTAGGAAATAAATCCATCACAGAAAAAATTAAACACACTGGAGACAGACTAATAATTAGGTAGAATTCAGAATAAAAATGTGTTAGGGGACTATACCAAGTCAAAACTAAAGTATTTCAACACTTCAAATCAGTTCACAGAGAAGTTATATGTTAATAATATTATCAATTATTTAAGAGCTTTCTTAAAATTATATTTTCTAGTAAACTAGCATATGGTAAGGTGTGTAATATTGATTTCCCATTGATTGACACTTAGAAATTCACAAAAGCCTCTCATATATCCTCTAAAGTTTTTATAGTAAAGGAATAACTTTAATGCTTTTCTGTCTTGGATTTTAAAATAATATGAACATCAAAACAATTATTTTAATATCCAAAATGTGTATATATTTGAATATGTTTTCTAAAAATAGGCTACTTTCCTTATAAAGCATGAGTTTTCTTAAAGATAGAGACTTAAATTTGAACATTGTGTCCAATTTAAATTATACATTTCAGAAAATAAGAAAAAATGTCTAGAGAGCATTTAACATGGTGGAAGGGCATGAAAATTATCTTTAGGCTAATAATATAAAGGAATTGATATATTCTGGAAATACAAATAAAATTAGGTAAATTAATAACCTTTAATAACCTTTTTTTCCCCTTTATTGTTGTTCTATTACAGTTGTCCCATTTTTCCTGCATTGCTCCCTTGCCCCACCCACCCCATTCCCTCTCCCACAGTCAATCCCTACCCTGTTGTCCATGTCCCTAGGTCATTTATACTAGTTCCTTGACTAAACTCTTCCCCTTTTTCTCCCCTCCTCCTTTTCCCTCCTTCCCTCTAGCCTCTGTCAGTCTGTTCCTTGTTTCCATGCCTCTGGATTTATTTAATATAAACCCTCTTTGAATAAAAAAATAGCTATTTATAAAATGATATTCTCTTGCTTACCTGCTCTACATCTTCCAACATGTGGGAAAAAATGAACATAATTTGTTTTTAAGAAAGAATTCACACTAGGAAAAATGTGTTCTGTAAGATAGATCAAATACTGACATAGGTTACCAAGGGTTGTTAAGTTATTGTGAATTATTAATCTCTAGGAAATCACTAAATTTTGATAGACAACTCTGTTATTTGAATGATTTAGACAGTGGTGCTTTGTACTGAATCCCTAGAAGAGATAAAAGTTGTGATAATTGACTAATTTATGGTTCAGTGATTTTATTGAAGCAGATACAGCATATTCAAAGTGGCATACTTTCTTCTCCTTCAGGTAAGCTTAGAAACTGGTAATGTGTTTTAAATTTTATTTATTTAGAACAGTCATTAACATCTTTTAAAAAAACTACTTCCAATGAGCTCCTATATCATGCTGCACACACATCTACTGAAGTTTTTTATACATTGCATTTGGTTATACATGTCTTTCTTTTACTAATAGTCATTTTGTGACAGCTGTGACCATGACGAAAATTATTTGGTTTCCCAGAATCTAGTACAATGCTGTGCATGATGCTTGCAATTAAGACTTGGTACATGAATGAAGAAAGGAAGAGAAAAAATATGAAAGAAGAAATTTCTGGTTTTCTTCTTAGAAGGATGATCCTATAATTTGGACTTGTAGCCATAATGTGGCAGAAATGTGCCACCACCAGGAAAGTAATTCATTCCATTTATTCATGCTCATTCAAATAATCACCTTATACACTATTAGGAATTTTTCTCCCATTCCCCACCCCACACCATGACTTTTTGGCAGTCTTGGTGACTGAGAAAAGATAGTAAATTTCTGAAAAAAAAAAAATACATACTTGTTGATGGGACAGCTGAAATCTTAGCCAGGTGAAAGTATATTTATGCTAAAATGAAACATTTCCTGAGAAATTTTCTCTCACATTCTTGGTTTTCACTTCTGTATATGCTTTCTTTTCTCTTGAGAGTCTTAATTTTAGGATAATTTAATGAAAGTATTCCAACTTAGCTGAAAATATTCCTGCATTTTCAATTTTTCTTTGCTCAAAAGTTTATGTAAACTTTCTGTTGGTGGGAGGCAGAAAAACTTCCATTATTATAAATAGCTATCATTCATTGTGGATCCACAAGATACCACCTTATGTATATTATTTCTTTTTTCATATATTTTTAAATTTAATCTAATTTCTAGTTGCTTTTAAAGATGAGGAAACTGAATTACCAAACATTTAAAGTATTACACATGAAGTTATGAAAAGAACTAGGATATAAACTTAGTTTGGAATTCTCATCTTTTGAGGCCCACCATCAGAATGTATGTACTCATGTAGAATATTATTTTTAAATTCATGCTTGCTAATATCACAGATTTTATTTTTGTTTCAATTAACAATATTGAGATGACTCAGCTAAGGACTTATCTGTTAGAGTTCTTATCACAATACATAGTAATTGTTCATGTACTTGTCCATTTGACAAAAAAGATTGAGCTCTTCAAGTGCGAAGTTGGATCTTCTACCTTTATATTTCCAGCATTTTGAAAATATTATGATAGTTAGAAAATACTCAATAAATATATTAAATAGTTGAATAAAAAAGTTTCCTTATTAAAGCTTAGACTTCTTTTTCCTTTCATCTTCCTCTGCCCAAAGGCTCAGAAATAGTTTTCTGAAAGTGAGAATATTCTTTCAGTAGACACTGTTGGTTACCAACCTCAGTTCCTTCTTTGAACTTCAGTTCTGTTTAGGTGTCAGGATGCTTTGTGTTTCAGGGGAATACGAGACAGAAAGGAAATCAGTCAAGGTAATTCAATGCCCTCGGCAGTGGTTTTAGTTAGCAGTGTGCATGTCATAAACAAAATGAAAGAAAGTCTGGTGCTCGTTTACTGGAAGACTTTTTTTGCCTTTAATAAGCAAAGCAAGGAAAGGACTTGTGTTCTTCTGCTGTTGCATGTTCTGTATGAGGATATGATGGTTGGAAGTGTTTCAATCATTTCGAATACTAAAACAACACAATGGGAATGGCAGAGCAGAATCATGGAAGGAACATGACAACATTGTAATTTTCTAATAGCCTTTGAAATTTCTTAATTGGGAGAGATGATTTAATCAGGACAATGACCTAATATGCTATTTGTTTTCCTTAGTTTATTATGAATTTTCCTATATAATCAAATATGGGTACAGTTGTGACAGAGAAGCTGCCTCTCACTAGCTGGCATAGAGCCAGGAGCTTGTGTTGCAGAGAGTCCCTCACTTCCAGCAAATTCAGCTGCTCTGTACAGGTCCAGAGCTCACTTTGAAAGCTATTCAATCCACCGATGTTAGGCCAAGCTAGTAAAAAAAAAAATTTGTTTTGCTGGTAAAAATATAACAACCAGTTTCTCTAAAAAAGCAAACAAACCAAAAATGTATATATTTAGGCATGCATAAATTTATTATAAATTTATAATATAAATTTTACAGATATAAAAGATGTGTTCACATGATTTACAAATAACAATAAAGTATACAATATTCTTTATATATATATATATATATATAAAAAATTGATTCTCACGTAGTGCTTTATTTGGTTTTGCCAAATTTGTACATCCATAAGTAATTGATGACTATATTTTTAACATAACTATACAATGATATTTTCATTTGAGTTTAAGAATAAGACAAAATGAAACTACAAAGGTATATGTTGGAACTTAATTCAATGGTCAATAACATGACCTACTTCTTTGTAAAGTCAGATAATAGTTTTCAAACAGTAGAAGAATCATTTTCTCAATATTTCATGCTATTTACAAATGTAACAGATATGGCCATGATATATTTTAAGTTTTCCCTATTAACATTTTATTCATCAGTAAGTTTAGACAACAAATAAAAACCATCAAGCCTTGATTTGTAGTGTTTCCCAATTGCTATGGTGGAAATATTCTTGGCTGACTTTAAGCTATTGATATGAGGTCAAAGGACACAGAGTTGGGAAGAGATATGTGGGGACACACTATAATGCAGTATTTCCCCTTATCAAAACAAGAGTGGTCAATAATACCCAAAGAAAAGATAATTGTAAGATATACTAAGATAATTAGGAAGTGATGAGATTTAAGTACTGAATACATACAAAATTCACTGAATTGTATACTTATATCATTTGATTTTTAAAAAATTGTGTTTAACAACAAGTTTGTAAAACTCTGAAAATTTAATAATCAGTTCTCATAAGCAGGCATGGGCCAGCTCAAAGACCATATGCCTCATCACAGAAATAAGTGACTCATTTTCCTGGTTTAATTCAGTTCAATTTGAATAACAAATTATTTAGAACCTCCTGTTTCAATCAGATGTATTTGGTTTTAGGCAAAAAATTCTATTGGCAGATTGTTTTATTCCTTCTTAAGAGTTAATGCCAGTAGCAACCTGATAGTTTTTGAAGAGCAAAATCTAATTATTTTAAGTTGGTCATGAGTGCTGTATCTCCAAATTTACCTTGTAACTTAAGTATTATGACTTCTATCATGTATAGCACTTGAACTTCCCTTTAACAAATGTAAGTCAGTTAGTCAAAACCTGGGAGTTGGACATTTGAGGATTAAAATTTGGCACTTTTTATATGATATTGGAGTAAGCATAAATCTTATTATAACCCTATAAATGTATATAATTGCGTAATATTTATTTACAGATCAATTCACATTGATGAATACCTGAGGATCCTTTCAGGACATTTGGTTCTATCCAAACTATCCATGGAACTATTTTATCCACAATGAAATGTCCTTGATCATGTGCCATTACTAGGTAGGCTACCAAGAAAAAAAGGATTAGTGGCCATACAGTCACAGCCCAATTATTGGACCATAATAGCACTTTTCATGTATTAATTCTATTAACCAAAAATATGAATACATGTTATGAGCTATTTGAACCAAGGGATATTCGACCAAATGTCCGCTAACCATGAGGATAATTTTCTTTCTTTCATTTCACATAAATTCAAGACTTTTCTGGTTTATTTAAATCATACAGGGAACAAAATTTGGTTTGGAAAATGATATCAACAGTTTCACAATACTGTCTTGTAATTTGTCTTTTTCCAGCGTATGTCCAGAAATAACATCTCATTTTGTTTCTACTCCTGTAGAGAATTCCTGATATTTATAAAACATTCCTTATTGGAGATGTTTTCTTAAAGTCTCAATTGTATGCACCATTTCATTTGTTCTGTCTTAAAATAAATTAAGAGAAAGGAAGAAACTACAGAAATAATGTTTTCTTCTTTAAATTTCATATTAAATAAAAGATGATTTATTTTTGAACTTGAACAATCTGCTGGTGTAGAAGAAAGTATACATACATTTGGCATTAGATAAAACAATATCTAATTCCGCTCCAAGCTCTGTTGAAACACATGGAAATTAAGTAAAGTGTCGTTGAAATTGAGTCCTCTCTTATCTCAGTGGGGTCAGAAAAACAATGAAATCATTCTTTTTTCCATAGTTCTAGGCTGGGGTTTAGATGAATTCTGCCCACTCCGGCTTACTGACTTGTATTTACAGATACCTCATAGCTGAATGCCTGATCCATTACCTATAAGGCAGTGAAATAGAACAAAAAGTGGTTTGGCTGTAGTGTCACGAGTTTATTTCAATTGATAGGACATAATACTCTTAATCTAGGGCAATTTGATACACGTGTTTGCTCAATTCAAGAACAATCTTTTCAATATCCCAATTATTCACATAATTGAGGAAAATGGGGCCATTATGCTGGCCTCTGTATTTAAACCTATTTATTTTTAATATTTGCAAAGACTTAAGTTGATAAATCATTTTTAGTATTGATTTTATATATTCTCACTACTTATTATCTTTATGAATATATAAAATAGGTATGTTTTTCTAAGTTTTCTGCTACTAATACCTCTGTACTAAAATTGTTACAAATGGTTATATTTCCTCAATAATAATTTACCAGTACCTCAATTTGACACACTTTTAAATATAAATTCTAAGATTCAAAAGCTTCATTTTTAAGTACTTTTGATTATTAATTATAAGATAGAAGGGAAATGCTTAATAATCATGATTTTTAAAGAGAAGTATATTAATACTTTTACAGCCTTTTTCACCAAGAATAATTCTTACAGACCAGGTATTGATTTAAAAAATATACACCCTGGACCTATTTCACTTGCCAAGCATATGATATATGTATGTGCATTAACTTTTTGATAATTTTCAAGGCATTTAGAAGTTTTATTTGCCAATATTGATTATTTGCTACATAATGAAACTGTGGAATCTGGTACACTGGAAAATCCTTTTTACATCCAGCAGAAAGAAAAAAGGCATTTTTAGAAATAAAATTTGGAAAATTTTTTTTTTTTTTTTTTTTTTTAACTGATAGCCAAATGCAAAATAAGCCAAAGCAGACCTGATGGCTTAGGGAAGCACTCCAAGATATTAGGTTACAGAAAATGCCAAACTGCCTTTCTCCTTTGCCTCTCATTAAAAAGCCAGAAGACTATAAAATGGCCAGATTTCATTTAACTCCTTGGTTATCAGATATTAACTAAATCTACTTACATGTACATCAGATTTCTAGAGCATATCTGTCCATTTGAATATATACACAAACCACATTAAGTTCATACAAAATGAAAATGGGTTTTAGTAGGCCCAACTTAAGGGATAAAAATACCTTCCCTTTAAAGTGATCATTAACCTTTTATTTCAATGTGCCAGTGTTAGTATGCAATTTCTCCTCTTATCCTACAACATGGCCATAGTGATTCAGAGTGTGCATTAGGAGTCTGGAATATGTGGTACTTCATTTTATGTGTCAACTTGACGGGTTAAGGGACGCTCAGATATCTGGTAAATCATTTCTGGGTGTATCAATGAGGGTGTTTTGGAAAGAGCCATTTGAGCCCTGGCTGATGGCACAGTGGATAAGCTGCCAGACTGTGAACCTGAAGGTCACTGGTTTGATTCCCAGCCAGGGCATATAACCAGGTTGCAAGCCAGATCTCCAGCCAGGTTCGTGGCTGGAGAAATGTGAAAGGCAACCACACGTTGATGTCTCTCTCTCTCCCTGCCTCTCTCTCTACCCCTCTCTCTAAAAATAATAAATAAAGTCTTTAAAAAATAAAGAGGTTAGCATTTGAATCAGTAGATGGAACAAAGAAGACCCCTTGCATCACAACTGTAGGCAGGTATCACCCTATTTGTTGAGGGCTGGAAGAGAACAAAAAGGTACATTCTTTTTCTCTTCTTGAGTTAGGGGATATGAATTCTTCTCTTAAAACATTGGAGCTCCTGGTTCTTGGGCCTTCAGATTCTGAGAGTTTCACTGGCAACCCCTCTGGTTCTCATGCCTTTTCTTTTGGGAATGGGATTTACACTTTGTTCTCAGGACGTTGGACTTGAGCTGAATTATACCACTAGCTTTCCTTGTTCTTCACTTTGTGAACTAAACATTGTGGAACTTAGCTTCCATATATCATGAACCAATTTCTATTATAAATTTATATATACATATATATATATATATATATATATATTTATTTAAAGATTTATATATGTATTTATTTCTGTATATCCTATTGATTCTATTTCTCTGCAAAACACTGACTAATAATAAGTTTAGACTTAACTTCACAGCTTAAACACGTTTACTTATGTTTTTGTGATTGCTGTATACTTATATAGTGATCACTACATGCCAGGCAGTATTTTAGTCACATTTACAAATATTGACTCATTTGGTCCTCATAACAACAGAGCCAGAATTCCAACCTTGAAAGTCCATCTCAGAGCACATGCCCTGAACCCCTGCTCAGCTCTAAAATATTGGCTAGGTACCACAAATGCTGTAAAATGTGGATAACAATGGTATCTTTCTCATATATTTTTTAATATAAAGAAGTTACTGCATGTTAAGCCCTTAGAGCAGTGGCTGGCACTGTGTAATAATGAATGCTAGCATACCTACCCCCAACACATTCATCCTCTGGTTCTGCATCAGAATAGCAACTTGATTCCTCATTCCTCATTGTTAACCAATTTCTCCCCTTCTTTCTTCTTTATACAGTTTTTGTTTTTGTCTTTCTATCTTTTCTAAAACCTACTGGCTTTCTCTAGCGCATACATTCACAACCCCTAAGAAATAATTTCATTCATCTGTTGGTCAACATCAATCTATTTAAGATCAGTAGCTTTTGAGTTATCTACAGAGATTGCTAGTTCTGTCATCTGAGACTCAACCCTGGGCCACTGGTCTATGGTGAGGATGGCAGAGTCATGAAATAGCTTTTCTTAAAAGACCAACAAACACATAATATAGTCTACTGTTCATTGATATGAAGACCTGTGTGCTACATTTTTAACTATGCCCAACTTACAATCTTTTTATTATAAATAGGCTTTCTTTATCAATTTAACTAATTATGTAGTTTGCTTGAGATTTGACCAAAGCGTGCTCAGCCAGTTACACTGTGATCTACCTTAACATGTAATTTCTACATTGTTGTAAATCTCTTTGGCCTATTTGCAAAGAAGCGAGCCTGGTATTATTTTTTTTTAAATATTTCATTTATTATTTTCAGAGAGAGGAGAAGGGGGAAAGGCAGAGAGAGACATCAGTGTAAGGTTGCCTTTCATCTGCCTCCAGCTATGGACCTGGTTGGAGACTTGGCTTACAACCTGAGATCTGGCTGTGAGCCTTATTAAAAGAGAAGACAGCCCTGGCTGGTAGCACAATGGATAAGGTGCCAGCCTGGGAACCCAAAGGTCACTGGTTCAATTCCCCAGCCAGGGCACATAACCAGGTTGCAAGCCAGGTCTCCAGCCAGGTCTGTAGCTGGAGGGTGGTGAAAGGCAACCATACATTGCTGTTTCTCTCCCTCTCTGCCTCTCTCCCTTCCCCTCTCTCTAAAAAAACTAAATAAAATATTTAAAAAATAATACTAATAAAAAAGAGATGACAAGAGAAGGTGAAGATTCTAATTTTTATAGAGGATTCTCTGAGGTAGAGATACAAACTGTATAGCCTGATTGATCAGATGATGAAAGATGATACAAAGCTTTTAAAAAATTAGATATTATCCCCAGATTTGTAAAAGACAGGATAGCCTTGGCCCAGTAAGCATGAAAATGTACTTAATTTTTGTCACCTCTTTCTTTGGAACCTCTGGGCAGAATTAGGAGACTTGAACAGAGAAACAGGGTTGTTTCAGAGTAGATTGATGGAAGGGACTTATGGGAGTCATCATCTCCAAGGGGTGGATATTAAAAAGACTTTTATCTAGTACATGCAAGGTGCTCAAACATGCCTGAAATGGATGACACACTAAGGCAAAATAGTGTGTTAATTAACACATTTGATATACCCTTAAAGCAGCAGGTTTATACATAGAAAAGACTAGAGACCTAGAACTAGATGGGTAGTAACAATGTGCATGTGAAATTTGAATTACTGTTTACGTGACTTATTTTAAATTCAATGTGTGGTTTACTTTGTGAATATATTAGTTGCAAATTGATTTCAAATTGGGTATGGATCCACTGAGAAACTAACTCTACATAAGCTTAGAGAGGGCATAAAGGTAAAAGTTAAATAAATTCTGACGATAGAAAATGTAAGGCAACTTTATATTATTGACTCTGTTACATGCCCCTGTCTGATTTTTCTTTCCTCAATATTAGGTGGGTTTAAAAATCATATAATCAACTTTTAAATATTTCTACTGACATTAGTTTGTAACAGTAAAAATTAATCCACTATTTAACATTTATTAAATATCTAAACATCTGGGAAATATAGTGGCACTTAATATTAGTCATTAATTTGTTCCAGAACTTATGACAAGTGCCAAAACTGATGAGATGGACAAGTTCTAGCAAGTGTGACATATTCTGAGCAAGCACCAAGTGCTGAAACATTTTTTTTTTCTCATCAAAATATGATGTTTATAGGGTTTGACAAGTTCTGAAGCTGACTAGTACCAAGAAATGTCCATATAAGCATTTTTATATTATAAGGATTATGATCACAGCTGTTTTGTGCACATGGACCTAGATTCCTTGTAGTATAGGGAAAAAATACAGTGTTTGATAAATAACTGTATTTCAGGTATACTCCAAGATTCAATATCCTTGCTTTATTCAATCAGTTAAAACATTTAGAACTTATCCTCATTCTTCCTATATCTATGACTTCTAGGATTTTAAGTCAGTATAAATTAAAGCAGAGACCATGTGCATGAAAAAAGGATGAAACTTTGATGGTGGTGGTGGTGATGATGATGACGATGATGGAAGATTTGGCCATATTTTCCATGGAACCCTATAAGAAGCAAAGTTTCATTTAATAAATTACCATAATTTTCAGTATCTTCTCAATTCTTCTCTTTCCATAATAACCACTAGATTCACAAGAGGGGGTAGAGTAGAAGAGAATATCTTAGGACTTCGTTGTTTCCAAATTTATCTTGGACTTCAATACGTTTCAGATCTTTTATTTTCCAATGGCCCTCTTTATTCTTTCATTTTCTGAACACATCATGCTGGTATCTTATGCAATCTCTCTATTATATGAAACACATGGGGAAGTGCAGTCTTTACTTCACCCAGTTACATAGTAGGCTTGTCCCTACAATGTGTAGGCAAGTCAGATATCATTAGCTTGGAGATGATGACACAGTTCCAGGAAGCTTTAAAAAAACTGTCTTGTGTACAACCCAAATCAATTGAGATCAGAATCTCTGGAGGTAGGACCTAAGCATCAATAGAGTAAAAACTGATGATTGCAAAGAGCAGTAAATGGAAACCTACTCAGCTATGGAAGCATGCTTGCCCTTGAAGGTACAAAATTGCTTCTTTGTTTATCTTTTAGTCCATGGTCAACTCCATTTCTGATTCAGACTGTCTGGTGTGTAGATAAGTTAACATGACTTCCTGACTTGGAAGTCATTTAGAATTCTTAAGGTGACTTTGTATATCTCTGTCCTGATTTTTTGTGAGTTGATTTATAGATTTATCCTAAGAAGGAAACCTTGCTTTCTTTGGGGATAGCTGTGGGTGAAGAGATGGGGTGTATTTAGTCACCAATTTGTAAAAAACAAAGTAGAAAGTACAACAGCACAAGCATTATTTTTAAGTAATTAATACTAAAATGGTACCTAGAACATACTAGGCTTTTACTAAATTTTAGTTCCTTTACCTCCAAGCACACTGGAATTGGCTGAATAGATTTTAGGAAGAAGGAAATTTGCATGGTATTTGTAGAACTCTTTACATTCCTATAAAAATACTTAACATTTGCAGTTTTTAGAACTTTCAAAAATTGGCTGGTTTGTGTAAACAGAACCAAAAAAAATGAGGGTCTGATTATTTGTAATCTCTTTACCTAGCAATCCTAAAAAACACAGACCTGTAGAAATAGATCTGCTACTCGGGTGAGTGGCTATGCAGATACCAGTTTCCATCACAGGGAGAAACTATCCCATTTTTTCACTAATTTGGGTCTGCGTACCCTTTCTTCTTATAACTTTCTGGATTTAATTTTCTTTCGATTCTTTTAAATAATGCAGTCTAATAGAAGTTTTTATTAATAAATTGGGGGGAATTTGGAGGGAAAGGGTATAATATTGAACTGTTTGAAAATTCTTGACATTTATGACTTCCCTGCCCCCACAGTTTATACAGTTCAAAAGCTACTTAAACTTTCATTCAATTTTAAACTTTTCTATATCGGGGGCATTTTTATTTTCTATTTAGTAGACTTTACAGCTTATCTTCAAACAAAGCTGACTTTGAGGCACTTTATGCTCCTGCTTCAGAACTATCCTTTTATATGTGTTTACTTTGATGTTTAATTATTACAAAGTAAATCATAATACAGTTAAATGGTATTCATATTTTATTGAATTGTTTATTACTTTCATTGCAGTTCATTTGAGTTCAATTAATGTATATCAGAATTTAGTTATATGGTTTTTATGACTGTCACTTTTATGGGAAATTTATCACTTAAATGGAAAAGATTCAGAGTGCTATTTAGTGTCTTTTAAAATTCTTAATTTTAATTATTTAAGTATATGAGGAATGTGGGAATTATGCTTTTTAGGGTAATTTTAATGCTGCTAATTATCAGATATCTCATTTCAACCCACATTAAATAACCATATTTAATTCAACTGAAAAACCGAAAGCTCTGCAAGCCTCAAGCAAAGCTTGATATAGTGTCTAGTAACGCAAGTCAAGGACCAAATTTATTTCTATCACTTCGTCTTTCTTGAATTCATATTCATTGTAAGATTGTCTCTTCTGTATCCCCAAGAGGGCTATCAGCTGCCCTGGGCCTACCTGGCTCCTGAAGCATGTTTATCACCATTCTGTACAATGACTTTAGATTCAGTGTGAACATCCATTTAGGTCACATGTCTAACTGAAGCCAATCATAATTCTAGGTACAAAATATGCTGGTTGGTTTTGCCTAAGTCATGAATTACATCCCTGTTTCAATGTTGGAATTATTGACAAGGGAAAAATCTCCCTTTACCTTTCATGTTCTTCTGGCTGCACTAACAATCAAATTAACATGAAACAGATTAGCAGAAGAAAAACAAACAGATTAGCAGAAGAAAAAACAAATTAAAGTTTAATAATATGGACACCTTCTATATACATGGGAGGGAACCAGGAGCACTGAGTAACTCACCAAAAAGGTGGAAGTCATCTCCTCAAGTACCACCTTCTGCTAAAATCTACAGATGATGTTGGGCGTGGAAAGTCATTAGTGGAAGTTAACAGAGAAGCACAGAAACCCAGGATAACACTGTTATGCAGATTAGCACCCAAAGCCTTTCCCACTGATAGTGAAGGCAGACTTGGTTTAGTGAAGGAAATTTATAGGTGATTTTTCTCACAAATGTAAATGTCTTGTACAAAGAGTAACTTCTAATTACGTTTCACAGCATCTCCTTTGTCTGCTGTTTTTTAAAAATTAAGCAGCCCAAAATAACATCTCAAAGAGGCATGTTTTGGAGCTGCACACTCTGTTCAGCTTCAGAATCAACCTCTGTGGAAGCCACCGCACCCCATATTAGTGATCTATGGCTATGTAACAAAATACCTCAAAACTTAGTTGCTCAAAACAAACACATTTAATTTCACAGTTTCTGTGGGTCAGGAGTATGGATGTCCTTGCTGGGTCCTGTTTCAGGGCCTCTCACAAGCTGACATCAGGGTATTAGTTGGGACTGTGGTCATCTGAAAACTCAACTGGGAAAACATCTGCTTCCCCCAAACTCACTTGTATTGTTGTTGGCAGAAGTCAGTTCCTGGTAATTATTGCATTGAAGGGCTCAGATCCTCGATAGCTATTAGCTGAAGGTCTCTTTCAGTCTCTCGCCATGTGGGCCTCTGCAAGACGACAGCTTGATTTTTATCAACGCAAGTTGGGAAGGCGATAGAGAAATAATTCCAGCAACATGGAAGTTATAGTAGTTTTGCAATATAATTACATATGTGTCATTTCATCATTTTTGTCATATTTTGTATATTAGAAGTGGCATAGTAGGCATTTAGACAGACATGAGCAGGGTAGGAACAATAGGCCAGGTATTGAAAGTCACCATGGCAGAAAGTCACCATGGTGCCAAGCAATGAACAATTGTAAGGTAGGAACTTACCCCTTGGGTGATATTTCCTCCCCTAGCATTTGCTGTTTGCTGGTCATATGGTTGGGATCCTACCTTGAACTCTCCTTCCCTGGCATTTCTCTGGTCACATGCTAGACCCACTCAGAGGAGAAACAAGTGGGCCAGAGAATAGCCTCATTCAACTCCCATATAAACCCTTGCATTACCACTCCCTTAAGCACTTAGAGATAACATCTAGGCCTTAGTTGTGTTTAGCAGCAGTCCCAGAAAAGCAGCAAAACCAGACAAAGCAACATCAGTGGCTGACAGTAGGACCAGACAATCAGCAGAGGCCACAACCTGGGCTGACACACTTGGAAAGCTGATGAATATTCTCCTGAGATCCTCCCCTCAGACTTCCAGATAAAGGCTTTAAATGAAGGACCCTGTGCATGTTCTTTCACTCTTGAATACACCTAAGCTATTCCCCACCCCCTTCTTCTGTGGTCACACACTCTGCAAAGCAGCCCTGACCTTTCCCCCTATCCTTCCTCCAGGCTTGTTTCCTTTGCCTTTCTTTTACCTAAGCTCCAAGGGCTCTACTTCTGCCTCTGTGATTCATTTCCTGAGCCCATGCAGCCCAGGGTCACCTTTTCTAATTCTGTGATTTTATAAACAAACTTCTTGTTATAATTTAAGTTCCTTGGCTATGAATTCTTTCCTTGCTACCTGATACAATTCTGGTACCATTTTGCCACTAACAGAAGCAATCCCTGGGTCTAGCATATATGCAAAGGGTGGGGATTACACAAAGGCATGAGTATCAAGAGGCAAGGATGGTTGGGAACCACATCTTACACTGCCTGCCACATTTCCTAAATTCACTTTGATAGCCTAGATTTGAGCTGTTTTATATAAATGTGATTGACAAATGACTTTTAAGTTATATTACTTATAGGCTTAGTTTATACTTATATGAGCGAAAATGTTAGTTAAATGGTGTCATTTAAATTAAAAATATTTCTATCCTTTCTACCAGGCTTTGCATAAATTAAACAGAGATTAATTGTAGCAAGAAGACAAGCAATAATCAAATTACTAACGGTATTAGGCTTGGAAAATTGATATTATTTAATTCAGTGGCTATAAGTTATAAATTGCTAACTGTAGGTACCTGAATGGCTTTTTAACTGAGCCCAAGCAAATAGTCTAAAAATTAGACATGTTCTTTTAATCAATTTAGTGCATGCAAATTATCGCAAAATAAGGGAATGATCTATGAAGAAACAACCCTGCTCAGTAATCTCTGAGCTGGGGCCAATCCTGACAATATAGATAAGAAAATATTTCTTCTTTAGTATATTGGGGGCAAAAAAAGTTAATATTTTTTCTCTTACCCTCTAAGTTCTCCTAGACTGAGTAAATAATCGAATTAACCGAGATAGATCAAAGGCAAAAAAGCAAACTATTCATATGTACTCATGGCGAATTCACATAGATGTAAAAATTCCAAAGATAGTGAGGCAATATTCACATACAAGACATTTTGGGCAAAGGAGAAAAGATGAGGGAAATTTGATCTTTGAGCAACTTATACCTACTTGAGGGAAAGCAGAACATACATGGCAGGAAAATTCTTCTTAGGTGACTCAGAAACAATGAGACACAGTGAGTATATAGCTAATTTAGGCCCCTGTCTGAAGCCCTCTGTTTAGAATACTTACTTCAAATTAGGCTAAAGTGAACATCCTAAGATCTCCTTTCTAAAGCAGGTTTCTCTGTCTGAATCTCTTGGGCAGGAAAATGGGGAGGGTTAAAAACTCCCTCTGAGTCTTGTTTCTTAATAAACAGCTTAAAATTAATATCCCAAAAAAGCAGCTTCAGGATGGCAACATTTCCTTTCCCTTTATTATTTATTTATTTTCCAATAGCTGAAGTTTAAAGCCTGCATCTTCGTTAGAGACATGAAGTGGAATATTTGAATCCCACAAACCTTGCCCAATATCAAAGAAAATATTTTAATGCTTTCCAATCATATAAATAGTCAAATAAATGAATGAATGAATGAATAAATCAATCCATAATGTCAGTGCCTGTTGCCTGAACCATGTTTTCTGACTTTTCCTGGGACTGATTTTCGATGGTGACATGAGGTGTGTGCACCACTCAAATGAAAACAAAACAACTCAGTAGCATGGGAGAATTCTGGACCACACTGTTGGAAAGTTAGAAATGGCCTCTCAGAAATATGGCTGAGTAGATGAAGCTGTTGCCTGGAAAACTGTCAGCTCTAATCTTAGCTTCATCTGTGATCTTCACTGTGACTACGGTGTAAAGTTATACAGCCTCAATGCATATGCATGGTTTCATTTATAAAAGAAAGGTATTAAAGCATCAATCATTCTCATTGTGGCTGATGGAGTACCTCTGAATCAAACATGAATGTTCAAATGAGTTATTATCCCATTTCCTCTGATGCAGCACTGAGATTTACAAGGACCTTTACTTCCCAGTTTAACTTCTGTCCCTGAATCTGATAAGTTAAACTAAATTTTGATATAGATAAAAATATTTAACATTTTAGTTTCTTGGTACTTTCAGTAATATTTACTAAACATTAATTACATGTAAGTCAGTATTTTTCAAATTTATTATATTGGCTTACAGTCTAGGGGCGAAGGAAAAAATGTATACAATATAAAACAGTGAGGGTTAGGGTTATGAGAGGGTTAGACATAAAGAGCTGTATGAGGGATGTTTGTCATGGCTAGAGAGAGTGCTGAAAGGAAGTTTCCTAAATGGAAGCCACATTTGGCTAGTGACTTGAAGGATAGACAGGATTTTAGATTGTGGAGATGATGGGTCAGAATTTTAAGTTCAGAGGAAAAGCAAAAACAACATGTGGATGGCAGAAATGTAGTACACGCAGCGCCCATAGCCAACCATTTCATTCTGACTTCACTTGCACAGACTGGGCATACAACCAAGTGCTAA
The DNA here is from genome assembly GCA_004026585.1 of Noctilio leporinus. Lineage (NCBI taxonomy): Eukaryota > Metazoa > Chordata > Mammalia > Chiroptera > Noctilionidae > Noctilio > Noctilio leporinus. The sequence continues at coordinate 122,407 of PVIW01000842.1, forward strand.
AAGGTTGAAGTTCCTAAGGGAGATTGGGGTCAGGCTCTGGAGAGCCTTGCAAGCCAGATAAGAGTTTTCCAGTTATTTTGTTGTGTAAATTACTAGGGGCTGTAAGTGACAAGATTGAAAGGGAGAGGCAGAATTAGGAGGCTGGTGTGAAAGTTCAAAAGTGGGTTACCTCGTCAAATACGGGTTTCCTTACAAGCATCTTACTCAGTAGAAGGATAACCTTGAGCCTTAAGTAGCTAACAAGACTTGAAACTAATTTCTTACTAAATTCGTATCTAATAAGTCATTTCCATCTTTCAAACTAGATATTCTCCTTTTGGGAAAACTCAATTTTTTGAAAGAAAAGATGATTTTTTGGTTGTTTTCTATATGTTCCTTGCTCCTAGGACATACTTTTTTTGCTTAAATAAGAGCTCTTAACTCTTTCAGCCAAAGATAATGTTCTTTTCTTCTTTTATTTTCCCAATCAGGCTGTACATTTATAATCATGTTTATGACATTGTGTCTATTTCCATGGGAATGGAAGTTATAGAGCATATTTAGCACTATAGACCTGAGCCAGCTAAAATTATTTCTTACGACCTTGAAATGTGAAGCTGTGTAGGTCATGGGTGTTGGTTCTGCTTGGGTGTTGATATCTTCATTGAAAATGTCAACTTTTTATGAAAGTCAGAAAGCAATTAAAATGGCACAGAAGGGGACAACCCTGCAGAGGTGGCTTCTTTGCTACCTGAACTAGTTTGGTTGATTTGTCTCTAAGGATGTTTAGGAGAGTTTGTTTGTTATGAACTATAACCAAGTGAGAAAACTCTTCAAAATCTCTATTCAGAAGCATGATGTTACCTGCAGTAGAAAAAGAAATGAGGAATACTAGCATGAAGAATATGTAGCCTTCTCCTTGTTTAAACAAAAACATAAACAAACTATTGCCTTTAATTTCTTGTTTAAACCAATATAAAATTTACAGAGAGACTTGTTCTAGTTTGGAGGTAGAACCACCCCTCCCACAAATAGCTTTTGATGCTATGAGAAATTTACATTTAAATAATTATCCTTAAGGATATCTTTGGAAAATCTTTATGAAAAAGTTTTCAGCTTTATTAAAATATAACAAACACATAACACTTTATAAGTTTATTTTTTTAATTATTTAATATTTTTAGAGAGAGGGGAAAGGAGAGAGGCAAAGAAGGAGAGAGGCAATCAATGTATGGTTGCCTTTCACCTGCCTCCAGCTATGGACCTGGCTGGAGACCTGGCTTGAAACCTGGTTATGTGCCCTGGCTGGGAATTGAACCAGTGATCTTTGGATTCACAAGCTGGTACCTTATCCACTGTGCCACCAGCCAGGGCTCACTTTATGTTTAAAGTGTATAATTTGATTATTTCGTACATGTATAATGGTAATGATTGCCACATTAGGGTTAGTTGACACCACTATCACCTCACACAATCATCTCTTTTTCTTCCTGGTTAGCACATTAAAGATTTGCTCTTACTGTTTCGATTCCCAGCCAGGACACATACCCAGGTTGCAAGCCAGGTCGCCAGCCAGGTCCATAGCTGGAAGCAGGTGAAAGGCAACCATACATTGATTTCTCTTTCCCTCTATGCCTCTCTCCTTTTCCCTGTCTCTAAAAATAATAAATAAAATCTTTTAAAAAATTTTGCTTTCTTAGATTTTCAGGTATAAAATGCAATATTGCTAAGTGTAGTCACCATGATGTACATTAAAGTCTCAGAACATATTCATCTTATAATTGGGAAGTTCATACCCTTTGACAGCCATTTCCTCATTTCCCCAACTTCCAGGCCCTGGCAGCCATCAGTGTATTCAGTTTCTGTAAGTTTTGCTTTCTTAGATTCCACATGTAAGTGATATTATTCAGTTATTTGTTTTTCTCTGCCTGACTTACTTCACTTAACATCATGCTCTCAAGATCCATTCATGTTGTTACAAGTGGCAGGATTTCCTTCTTTGTTGTGGCCAAACAATGTTCACATATGCGTACATCTGTAAAAGGACAAGTTGTTTCCAGGTCTTGGCTATTGTGAATAATGCTGCAACAACAAACATGGAAATGCAAGAATTGCTCAAGATCTTGATTTCAATTATTTTGGATAAATACTCTGAAGTATGATTACGGTGTCATATGGTAGTCCTAGTTTTAGTTTTTGAGAAAATGCCACGTTGTTGTATCTAGCAGGTGCACCAACTTACATTTCTCAAAACAGAGTTCCCTTTCTTCCACATCCTTATCAACACCTATTATTGCTGTTGCTTTGACAAGAGCCATCCTAAGAGGTATGAGGTGACATTTCATAGTGGTTTTGATTTGCATTTTTCTCATACTTGGTAATGTTGAGCATCTATTTGCTATTTGTATGTTTTGGTTTCTTTGGAAAAATGTCTATTCAGGTCCTATGTCCGTTTTTAACTGGATTTTTATTTTGCTGTTGGTTACATGAGTTATATATTTTAGATATTAAAACTTTATTGAATTGACTTTGGGGGGAATGGGTGGGTGGGGAGGGGGACAAAGGGGAGCAAAAAGGGGATGGATGTAATACAACAACAATAAAATTAAAACTTTATTAATACATAGATTACAAATATGTTCTATTTTATAGGTCACATTTTCAATTTGTTAAGTGATTCTTGTGCTATGGAGAAGCCTTGCAGTTTGACGTAGTCTCACTTATTTCATTTTGCTTTTGTTGCTTATGCTTTTGGCAGTCATATCAAATAAATTGTTGAGATGTTTTGCCCATGTTTACTTCTCAGAGTTTCACTCTTTCAGGTTTTAAGTTTAAGTCCTTAATCCATGGTGTGAGATAGGGGTCCAATTTTATTCTTCTGCATGTGATTGTATGGTTTCTCCCAATACCACTTCTTGAAGAGACTATCTTTTTACCATTGGGTTCTCTTAGATCTCTTGTCAAATATTCAAATATGAATGATTGTATATTGGAGATTTATTTTTGGGTTATCAATCTCATTTAATTGGTTTATATGTATTTTAATCGCCATATACTATACCATTTTGATTAGTATTGGTTTATGATATAGTTTGGAATTAGAAAGTATGACACCCAACTTTTTTCTTCTTTCTCCAATTGCTTTAGCTATTTAGGGACTTTTGTAGTTTCATACAAATTTTAGAATTTTTTCTATTTTGATGAAAAATAATATTGGAATTTTGATTGGAATTGCATTGAATCTATAGGTGGCTTTGGATATTATAGATATTTTATGAAATTAATTATTCTCATACATGAACTTGGGATATCTTTTATTTGTGTCTTTTTCAATTTCTTTCATCAGAGAATTATAATTTTCAATGTACATATTTTTCACCTCCTTTGTTAAATATATTTCTAAGACTTTATTATATTATTTTTAATGTTATTGTTTTCTGAATATTTTTCAAATATTTCATTGTTAGTCTGCAGAGATACAACTCACTTTTTATGTTGAATTTGTATACTGATTGAATTAATTTATTAGTTCTAACAGAATTTAGGGCTTTCTATGTATAAGATCAGATGAGGGCATGTTAAGAATAAGATAGGAGATGGAGAAGCCAAAGAACTTATATGTATGACCCATGGACATGAACTAAAGGGGGATTGCTGGAGAGAAGGGGGATACTGGGCACAGGAGAGCAAAGGGGGGAAATTGGGACAACTGTAACAGCATAATCAATAAAATATACTTTAAAAAAACAGTATTGCTTCTTCCTTTTCTATTTGGATGCCTTTTATTTATTTTTGTTGTCTAATTCCTTTGGTTAGGACTTCTAGTCCTATGTTGAGAATGGGCACTTTTGTCTTACTTCTCACTCTAAAGAAAAAACTTTCAAACATTTTAAAAATTTAACTTTATTGAATGTTTTCCATTACCATTTGGTCCCATTATATGCCCTTCTCAGCAATTACCACACTGTTGTCCATGTCCAAGAGCCATTTTTTCTTGTTGGTCAATCCCTTCACCCCTCTCTCCCTGCCACTGACTATTGTCCTGCTCTCTACCTATGAGTCTGTCTGAATTTTCCTTGTTAGTTTAGTTTGTTCATTAGATTCCACATATGAGTGAAATGATATGGTATTTGTCTTTCCTTGACTGGCTTATTTCACTTAGCATAATATATATTCTAGGCCCATCCATACTGTCCCAAAAGGTAAAATTTTCTTCTTTTTATGGCTGAGTAGTATTTCATTGTGTAAATGTTTCATAGTTATTTTATCCACTCATCTACTGATGGACACTTGGACTGTTTTCATATCTTGGTGATTGTAAACAACACTGTCAACCTTTTACTATTTAGTGTGATCTAAGCAATGGACTTGTTATATATGACCCTTACTATGTTCAGGTACATTACTCTTACACTTACTTTGTTGAGACTTTAATCATGAAAGAACTATGTATTTTAGAACATGTTTTTTCTGCATCCTTTGAGATAATTATATAATTTCATTTTTTCATTATATTTATGTTATTATATTACATAACTTTTTCACTTAATTATGTTGAACCACACTTACATTTGAAAGATAAATCCTTCTTGGTCATGAAGCATTATTCTTTTTAATATGCTGTTTAATTTTTTAAAAAAATGTTTTGTGGAGAATTTTTATATCTATATTCATCATGGATTTTGATCTGTAGAAATGGGTCTCTGGCAGGTGTCCTTATTTTAGTTTGGAATCAGGGTGATGACAGCCTTGTAAAATGAGTTTGGAAGTATTTCTTCCTCTTCAGTTTTTGGAATAGTTTGAGAAGAATTAGGTTTAATTTCTTAAATGTTTGGTGTAATTCACCAGATAAACCATCTGGTCCTTTTATTTGTTGAAAGATTTTTTGATTACAGATTAAATTTTCTTCCTGTTACTGGTCTTCAGATATCCTGTTTCTTCATGTGGCAGTCTGGATACATGATATGTTTCTAGGAATTTTAAAATTATTTTAGGTTATCCAATTTGTTAGCTTATAATTGCTCATAGTTGCCTTATATAATTCTTTGTGTTTCCCTGGTATGTCAGAATGCCTTCTTTTTCATTTTTTGAGACTTCTCTTTGTTTTCCTGGTAAATCTAGCTAAAGGTTTGTCAATTGTATCTTTCCAAGAAGCCAGCTCAGTTTTGTTGATTCTTTCTATTGTTTTTCTAGTCTCTATTTCATTATTCTGATGTTTATAATTTTTTTCCTTTTGCCTGTTCTGTGCTTAGTTTATTCTTTATTTTCTACTTTCTTGAAAGTTAGTTTTTTTAAGTTTAATTTTATTGTTGTATTACATTTATCCCCATTTTCCTCCCCTCTGTCCCCTTCCCCACCCATCCACTCCCCATGAGAGAACGTTAGTTTTTAAAATCTCCCTTGCCCTTAAAATAGCATTTGTCACTGTAAACATTCTCTTGAAACTGCTGTTGTTAAATCCCATATGTTTTATTATGCTGTGCTTCCATTTTTGTTTGAAGATTGTTTATGATGTTTATTTTGGTTTCTTTAATCCATTTGTTGTTCAAGAGTGTTCTGTTTTTTTCCCCATATATTTGTGAATTTTCCAATTTTCCTTCTGTTATTGATTTCTAGTTTCATACCATTGCAGTCAGTAAAAATATGTGATATGATTTTAATCTCTTAAATTTTGCTAAGAATTGTTCTGTGATATATTATGTAATTTATCCCAGGAAAATTTTCATGCATATTTAGAAGAATGTGTATTCTGCTGTTGTTGGATAAAATTCTCTGTATATGCCTCAGGTTAATTTTATGTAAGTGTAGTTCAAACATAATATTTCCTTAATGACTTTCTGTCTGAATAATCTATTCACTGTTAAAAATGGCGTATTTGAGTTCCCTAGTATTATTGTGGTACTATCTTCTCCTTTCAGATCTATTAGTATTTGCTTAACATATTTAGGTGTTCTGAAGTTTAGTACATGTATATTTACAATTGTTATATCCTTTTGGTGAATGACCCTTTTATCATTATATAATAACCTTTTCTTGCTCTTGTTACAGTGTTTGACTTAAAGTCAATTTTTTTCCCTGATGCTAGTATAGTTATCCCTGCTTCTTTTTGCATGGAATATGTTTTTTCTGTCCCTTTACTTTGAGTCTATGTGTATTTAAAGCTGAAGTGAGTCTTTTGTATGCAGCATATAGTTAGGTCTTAAAAGAATTGAATCTCTTTAGACATTGTATGCTTTTTGATTAGAGCATTTAATCCATTTACATTTGGAGTAATATTTGGTAGGCAAGGACTTACTGATGCCATTTTATTGTTTTCTAGCTATTTTGTAACGCCTTGTTTCTTTCACCAATTTCCTTTGTTAATTGATATTACATAGTGGTATGCTTTGCTTCTCTCTCTTATCTTTTGTGTATCTACTGTAGGTTTTTGCTTTGTGGTTATCATAAGACTTAACATAAAACATATGGAGTTATAAGAGCCTCTTTTACACTGATAACAACTGATTGCAGGCAATAGTTCACCATTTTACTCCCCTCACTTTTTATGGTTTTGACGCCTCAATGTACCTTTTTTTTTATGTTGTGTATTCATTAACAAATTATTGTAGACATTGCTATCTTTAATAAAGGACTTTCAGCCTTGTAAAGAATTTTCTTCCTCAGCACTTACACGAGAGTTATGTTTACTATTCCACAATATTACAGCATTAGAGTATTCTGAAGTTGACTACATACTTAAATTTATCAGTTTGTTGTATATTTTATGTTTTTATTCTACTAGTATGCATTCTTTAATTTTGGCTTGAAGAACTCTTTTTAGTATTCTTTCTAAGTCAGGTCTAATGGTGTGAATTCCATCATCTTTTCTTTGTCTGAGAGTCTTTCTCACTTGAAGGTCAGTTCTGGACAACTTAACGAAATGGAGTATTCATGGTTCATATATGTTTTTCCCTTTCAGCACTTAGAATATATCACTTTACTCTTTTCTGGCCTATAAAGTTTATGCTGAGAAATTATTTCACAGTCTTATGAGGGTTCCCTTTTTAGTTATAAGCTTCTTTTTGTTGTTGTTGTTTTTAAGATACTTTTTGCCCTTATTTTTGACAATTTTACTATAATGTGTCTTGGATAAGATTGTTAAGAGATATTCAAATATCTCCAACAATTTGAAAATTTCTCAGCCATTATATATTTTGAAAGGAAATATAATTTAATTTTATTTTCCATTACCGTTACCTTATGCCCACTTCCCCCTGAATGACCACACTGTGGTCCATGTCTATCAGCCCTTTTTCCTTTTTGTTCAATCATTTTAACTCCTAACTCCCTTCCATCAATAGCTGCCATCCTGCTATCTGTAAGTTTGTTCTCTATTTTGATTGTTAGTTTAGTTTGTTCATTAGATTTCACATATTAGTAAAAACATGGTATTTGTCTTTCTCTGACTGGCTTATTTCACTTACATTAAAGTTTTCCAGGTCCATCCACGCTGCCCCAAAGTGTAAAATTTTCTTTTTATATCCAAGTAGCATTCCATTATGTGAAAGTCCTATAGTTGTTTTATCTACTCATCTACTGATGGGCACTTGTGTTGCTTCCATAGCCTTAGTGATTGTAAATAATACTGCAATGAATATAGGCTTGCTTATATTCTTTAGAATTAGTGTTCTGCACCAGCCTGTGAACCCAAAGGTCACTGGTTTGATTCCCAACCAGGACACATAACCAAGGTGCAAGCCAGGTCTCCAGCCAGGTCTGTAGCTGGAGGCAGATGAAAGGAAACCATACATTGATGTCTCTCTCCCTTTCTCCCTTCCATTCTATCTAAAAATAATAAATAAAATCTTTATAAAGAAAATAATTAGTGTTGTTTTTTTTTAGCTATATTCTCAGAGGTGAGAGTACTGGATGAAAAAGCAGATTCATTTTTAATTTTTTGAGCTATTTTCATATTGCTTTCTATGGTGGTGGCACCAATCTGCATTTTCATCCACAGTGCACTAGTATTCCCTTTTCTCCACATCCTCATCAGTATTTATTGTTTATTGATAATAGCCATTCTGACAGATGTGAGATGATATTTCATTGTGGTTTTAATTTGTAGTTCTCTGAGATTAGTGACATTGAACATATTTTCATATGTCTATAGGCCATCTTCAAGTCCTCTTTGGAGAAGTGTATATTCAGGTCCTTTGCCTATTTTTTAATTGGATTGTTTGGTTTTTTGGTGTTGGTTTGTAAGTTCTTTAAAATTTTTGGATATTAACGTCTTATCAGATATATTGGCAAATATGTTCTCCCATCACTTTTGGTTGCCTATTTATTTTGTTCCTGGTCTCCTTTGCTGTGAAAAAAATTTTTAGTTTGATATAGTCCTATTTGTTTATTTTTTCTAAATAAATTAAACTTTCTAATAAATTTTAAAAAATTATTGTTGTTCTCTTACAGTTGTCCCATTTTTCCCCATTGCTTTCCCCTGTCCACCACATTGTCTTTCCCACAATCAACACCCACCTTGCTGTTCATGCCCTTGGGTCATTTATATTAGTTCCTTGACTAAACCCTTCCCCTTCTTTCCGACTTTGTCCCCCTTTCTCCTCCCTTCTGGTCACTGTCAGTCTGTTCCTTGTTTCCATACCTCTGGTTGTATGTTGCTCAGTTGTTTTGTTTTGTTTTGTTTTGTTCTTAATTTCCAGTATTAGGTGAGATGATACAGTATTTGTCTTTTGCTACCTGAATTATTTCAATAAGCATACTACTACTCTCCAGTTCCATCCATTCTGTCACAAAAGGTAGGAGTTCTTTCTTTCTGCTGTGTAGTATTCAATTGTGTAAATGTACCAAAATTTTTTGATCCAATCATCCACGGATGGGCACTTAGGCTGTTTCCAGCACTTGGCTATTGTAAATAGTGGTGCTATGAACATAGGGGTACATAGGTTCTTCTGAATTGGTGTTTCAGGATTCTTTGGATATAATATTAGCAATGAAATTACTGGATCAAAAGACAGTTATATTTTAATTTTTTGAGGAAACTTCATATTGTTTTCCACAGTGGCTGCCCCTGTCTGCATTCCCACCATCAGTGCATTAGGGTTCCCTTTTCTCCACATCTTCCCTGGCACTTGTTTGTTGATTTGTTAATGATAGCCATTCTGACAGGTGTGAGGGGTATGAGGTGGTTTCTCATTGTGTTTTTAATTTGCATCTCTTTGATGGCTAGTGATGTTAAACATCCTTTCATATGCCTATGGGCCCTCTGTCTATTCTCCTTGGAGAAGTGTCTGTTAGGTCCTTTGCCCATTTTTAATTGAGTTGTCTGTCTTCCTGGTGTTGAGTTGTATAAGTTCTTAATATATTTTAGAGATCAAACCCTGTCTGAGGTATCATTGGCAAATATGTTTTCCCATATGGACAGTTTCCTTTTCATTTTGCTGATGTTTTTATCTGAGTAGAAACTCCTTAGTTTGATGTAGTTCCATTTGTTTATTTGTTCCTTTATTTCCCTTGCCCTAGGAGAAATATCAGTAAACATATTGCTGTATGGGATATCTGAAATTTTACCGCCTATGTTTTCCTCTAGGACTTTTATAGTGACACAACTTAAGTTTAAATCTTTTTTTTTTTAAAGATTTTATTTATTATTTTTTAGAGAGAGGGGAAGGGAGAGAGATATCAATGTGTGGTTGCCTTTCACATGCCTCCAGCCACAGACCTGGCTGGAGACCTGGCTTGCAACCTGTTGAGAATCAAATTAGCGACCTGTGGGTTTGCAGGCTCCTTATCCACTGTGCCACCAGCCAGGATATTATGTTTAATTCTTATTCATCTTGAGTTTATTCTAGTATATGGTATAAATGGGTCATCTATTTTCATTTATTTTGCATGTCCCTGTCTAGTTCTCCCAACACCATTTGTTGAAGAGGCTATTTTTACTTCATATTATTCTCCTGCCCCCTCGTCAAATATTAATTGACCATAGAGACCTGGTTTAGTCTTTTGTTTCTCTTTCCTGGAGAGATATTTCAGATAAAATTGCTGTTAACAATATCCAAGATTTTTTGTTGCCTAGCTTTAGTATGATTTTTATGGTTTAGGGTATAATATTTAAATCTGTAATCTATTTTGAATTTATTCTTGTGTATGGTGTAAGAAAGTAGTCCAGTTTCATTTTTCTGCATGTATCTGTCCAATTTTCCCAACATGATTTATTGACTAAATTATCTGTAACCCGTTGTATGTGCTTGCTTCCTTATTGAATATTTACTGGCTATAAAGGTGAAAGTTTATTTCTGGGCCATCTTTTCTGTTCTATTGATCTATACATCTGTTTTTAAGCCAGTACCAGGATGTTTTGCTTGCTGTGGCCTTGTAGTATAGTTGAATATTAGGTATCATGATTCCTCCAACTTTGTTCTTTCTCAGGATCACTGTTGCTATATAGGGCCATTTTTTTCATTTTATATATATTTGAAACATTGGTTCTAGTTCTGTGAAATATGATATTGGAATCTTAATAGAAACTGCATTGAATCTATAGATTAATTTGGATAGCATGGATATTTTAGTGAGGTTAATTCTTCCTGTCTATGAACACAGTACGTGCTTCCAGTTATTTGCATCTTATTCAATTTCTTCTTCATTGTCTTATAACTTTCCAAGTAGAGGTCTTCTATATCCTTGGTTGGGTTTATTCCTAGGTATTTTTTTTTGAAGCAATTGTGAATGAGATTGTTTTCTTAAGTTCCCTTTCTATTAGTTCATTATTGGCATATAAAATGAAACTGATTTCTGGATACTAATTTTGTATCCTGCTACTTTACTGAATTCATTTATCAGTTGTAGTAGTTTCTTGGTGGACTCTCTGGAGTTCCTGGAAGAAAACAGATATTTGGAGAGTGATATGTATTTTTAATGTTTGAGATATTTTTAAAAATGCACAATGGATTACTGGGAAGACAAGTAATGACATAATAAAATTGAGGCTTTGTGTTAACACATTTTGAAAGACAATGTTCCTAGTGTGAGCTAGTTTTTATTATTAGTTTCAATTAGTAAGATTCTATGAGAAAGACATGAATTCACAAGAGGATTAATATTCTTTTAAAGAAAAAAGAAAAACAAAATAGAGAACTTTGAAGACTTACAGTTTGAGAAATAACACTTGTTTTCTAATATTTAAAAGAAAATAGTAATAATTTGTGTAAACCATAGTCTGATTAATATTGAGATTAACACAGTCTCAGAGCAGAAGAAAAAGAAATGGTGAAGCATCCTAACTTTTACTAAATCTTTTGATGAGATGAATGTAGGCCCCAGAAACATTTTTGAGTTAGACAATTTGGCTTAGTAAAATAGAATAAGAATTGTCTGGTGTAGCCTAAAGTAAATAATTAAATGAAAGGGAGAGACATATTTTAAAAGTAATTGTAAGTATAGAGGGATATTAATAGATCAGGCATAGTAAGTCAAGTAAGACTTTTAAATCATTTTATTTATTTAATTTTAGTGAGAGGGGAAGGAAAGGAGAAAGGGAGAGAAACATCAGTATGAGAGAAGCATCGAATGTGGACCCAACCCACAACCCACAATGTGCCCTGAGCAGGGATTGAACTGGTGACTTTCATTTTAAAGTTTTTTTTTTTTTTCCATTATTTTCAGAGAGAAGGGCAGAGAGGGAGGAAGAAAGGGAGAGAAGCATCAATATATGGTTGCCTTTCACCTGCCTTCAGCTACAAACCTGTCTGGAGACCATGCTTGCAACCTGGTTATGTGCCCTGACTGGGAATTGAACCAGTGAAGTCTGGGTTCACAGGCCAGTGCTAATCCACTGAGCCACCAGCCAGAGCCAACCTTTTGCTTTGTGGGATAATACCCAACCAACTGAGCTACACCATCCAGGGCTAAGTCAATTATATATTAAGAGAGCTGTATGGCTTGGATTAAAACCTGTCACTGAGGTTTAAACTTTGAAGTTGATGATAAAAGTGACAATTCATCAAGTTAAGAAAATAATTCTAAATGTGTATTAAATCTGATACCAGAGTTACAAAATAAATTTATCCATACCAGATAGAACTAAGAGGAGATGAAAATTTTATGAACATAGTTGGAGAATTAATTAACACTTTCATTAACTGATTGAACAGTAAATGCAAAATTAATATTGATATAGAAGATCTGAAAATAAGTACTATTAACCTGAAGCCAGTTGACATCTAATAAACACTGACAATGGCATAATATGCATTTTTATCTTGAACATTTATCAAGATAAAACATATACAAGACAAAAAAATTACTCTGAATAAATTTCCAAATATTTTCAAATTAAATACACTTTTTGTGTGTATTTTGTGTATTTAAATCCATGTGGCAAAACAGAAATTAGAAATATTAGCATATTAAATCATTTCAAACTTAATAGTAAAAAATAATCTGTGGGGTGCAACTAATTCAGTGCTTAGAGGGAAATTTGTATATTTTGATGCCTTTATCAGAAAATAAGACGAATTGAAAATGAAAGGTTTATGTGTTTACTTTGAAAGATAGAAAAAATAAATGCATAGGAAAAGAAATGAATAAATAATGATAACAACTCAATAAGATAGAAATTATATAAACCATAGAAAACATTTGTAAAGTAAAAAAATTGATTGTTGGGAGGTATTGATAACATTGATAAACCTATACCAAAACAAATGAAAAAGAGAGATGATACAAGTGAACAATATCAGGAAAGAAAGAGGGCACATTACTACCAGGTCTACCAATATTTTAAATGCAAAAGGAATATAATGAACTACTTGAGGCTGATAAATTTGATGTTGGATGACATAGAATCAGTCTTTAAAGAATACTACTTAAAACTGATTGCTAAAGAAATAGAATATTGATATGTTCTCAAATGTATTGAAGAAATTGAAGTTTATTCAGTGGTACCCACCTTTTTGGCATCAGGGACAAATGAAAGATAGTGTGGGACCTAACTCAGTCTGGCCCGCTGTGGATTGGGGGTGGGGGAGACAGGAGATGGAGCTCAGGTGAGCTTTGCCTGGGGACTCGTTCCTCCATATCCCCAGGAGGTTGAGGACCCCTGTTTAAATAACTTTTTTCCACACAGAAATCTTTGTCAGATGTCTTTACCAATTAATTTTACCAAACATTTTTTTTTTTTTTTTTCAGTGTATGGTTGCTTTTCATCTGCCTCCAGCCATGGACCTGGCTGGAGACCTGGCTTGCGACCTGATTATGTGCCCTGGTTAGGGAATCGAACCTGTGACCTTTGGGTTCACAGGCCGACACCTTATCTACTGTGCTACCAGCCAGGGCAATTTTACCAAACATTTAAATAAGAAATGTCAGTATGCCTAAGCTATTTGACAAAATCGAGAAGTAGGGAATCATTTCCAACACATTAGTAAGGCCAATATACTCTGAGACCCAACTAATAAAGGAATTAAAGAATTATAGATATTATCCTTCAGGAGTCTAAAATAAAAAATCCTTAAAATATATTAGAGAATTAAATTACATAAAAATTGTGATATGGCCATTTGACTTAACTTCATTAATATAAGTTTGGTTCAACAGAAAATTTCAAACATTGGGTGTGTTTACTACATTAACAGCTTAAAAGAGAAAACCCATATGATTATCTCATATACATATGACTAAATACAATATCTCAAAGACATAAACTCTCATACTACAATTAGAAAGGAATTTTTGGTTTTATAAAGAACATTGACAACTGTTCTTTAGTTAACATAATACTTAACAATGAAATAGTGGAAATTTTGTATCAAACATTGATTAAAGACAAGGATATCTGGACTATGACCACTTCCATTCCTCATTCTATTTAATATCCCAATCACTGTACTAAAGCAAGGTAAAAAAGAGACATAATGTGAAAAAGATACATTGAAACTCTCCAAATAAATAGATAACATTATCTATATAGAACACCACACGGTTTCCATCAAATACTACTAGAATTAAGAAGTCAAATTAGAAAAATCACAGGATAGAGGGTCACCATTCAAAAAATGTGTTTTTATATACTGAAAATAAGAAATGGAAAATCAACTTTAAAAGAAGTATTTCCAGTAAAAATATAAAGATTTAAAATATTTAGGTATATCTATTGGTACATTTATTTTTAAAAATTTGTCTTTATTATTTATGCTGTTATAGTTGTTCCCTCTTTTTTTCCCTTTCCTTACCTCCACCCAGTCCTACTCTCTCCCTTCCCCAAGCCAATCCCCATATTGTTGTCCGTGCCCACGGACAGCAATGCTCTTTGGTTTTCCCCTTTTCTGCCTTTCACCTCCCTTCCCTTCAAATCTTTTCTGGAATCCGTCAGCCTTTTTTATGTATCTAAGCCCCTATTACTATTTTATTTGTTAGTTTATTGTGTTTATTAGATTCCATATATAAGTGAGACCATGTGGTATTTTTCGTTCACCGACTGTCTTAATTCACTGAGCATAATTTTCTCCAGGTCCATCCATGCTGTTGCAAATGTCAGAGTTTGTTCCTTTTATTGGTATATAGTATTCCATTGTATAAATGTACCACAGTGTTTTTCTTTGTTTTTGTTTTTTTTTTTTTAGATTTCATTTATTATTTTTAGAGAATGGGGAATGGAGAGAGGCAGAGAGGGAGAGATACATGAGATACATCAATGTATGGTTGCCTTTCACCTGCCTCCAGCCACGGACCTGGCTAGAGACCTGGCTTGCAACCTGGGTATGTACCCTGGCTGGGAATGGAACCAGCGACCTTTAGGTTCACAGGCAGGCACCCTTCTACTAAGTTACCAGCCAGGGCTCTTTTTTTTTCATAACGCACCAGTCCAGTTTTCCCAACATTTATTAAGGAGACTATCTTTGCTCCATTGTGTGTTGCTGTCACTCGTCAAATATCAATTGCTCATACAGCCGTAGGTTTATTCCTGGGCTCTCTGTTCTGTTCCATTGATCTATAATGTCTGTTCTAGAATTAACATTATTAAAATGGCCATTGTATCCAAAGCAATCTATATAGTCAATGCAATTGCTATTAAAATACCAGTAGCATACATCACAGAACTAGAACAAATATTACAAAAATTTTATATGGAACCAAAGAAGTCCCAGAATAGCCTTAGCAATCTTGCGAAAAAAGATCAAAGCTGGAGGTATCAAAACTCCTGATATCAAACTATACTATAAGTTACTCTAATGAAATGTATAGGTTTAGGTTAAATAAAATATGGGCAGAACTTGTAAACTGAAAACTACTAAGCATTGCTAAAAATTAAGAAAATGTAAATAAAGTGAGAGACCAAATTCATAGCTTGGAAAAAACATTATCATGATGACAAATCACTGAAATCCAGGTGAAGAATCAGGGCAATAATAAAAAATCTAGCAGAAATTTTCTTAGCTTTTTGGTGAAAAATAAAAGATAATTTCCTGACTCTTGATTTACTTTTAAAAAAAACCACATGTAAATTAATTCAAAGGGAGAAATGGACCCATGCATGTATTATTAATTGATTTTCTGCAAAGTTATTAGTTCATTGAGAGAAATTACAATTTTCAACAAGTGGTGCTGAGATATTAGATATATTCATTAAAACAATAAACATCAACCTACTTACTGCTTTATACAGAATACTTTCACTTTAACAGAACATAGTATAAAAGCCAAAAATATATCTCAAAAAATAAAAAAGCATTGTTCACATTCTTTATGACCTCGGAGTAAGCAGATTTCTTACCTCACATAAAACACAAAACATTTAAAAGTTACAAATTGAGTTTTAGCAACATTAAACATACATTCTTCAAAAACATTTTATTTATATCTTAGCATTCTATTTATACTTATATGCATATTTGAGAGACAACTTAAAACAACACAAATTCTAATCAGAGAAGTTGATAAATAAATTGAGTTATACTAGTATTCATAGAATGTATCTAATCAAAGAGGTTAACACCTGATACAATAAAGAGGCATGCAACAACTTGGATGAAGTCTCCCAAACATGCTTAAGGCTAGAAGCCAGGCACAAAGAGTACATACAATATGATGAGGTTTTGCAAAATTTTTCTGTAACAATTGTATTTTAGGTTTTCTGTGTCATATGGTCTCTCTCCCAGCTCCTCAGCTCTGCCACTGTAGCAGAAAATCAGTGATAGAGAAGATTCAAATAATTAAGTGTAGCTGCCAAGCTGGATTTAGCCCATAAGCCATAGTTTACCAACCTCTGGAATATGATTTTACTTCTATGAAGCTCTAGAATGGAGTGAGTGTATACAGAAGAGCGGTAACCTCAGGGTTGGGTAGGAGAGTCAACTGATGGCAAAAGGTCAGGAGGGAATATTCTGATGTGAAGTAAATGCTTTATCTCTTGGAGGAGTTGGTGGTCACACGGAATACATATTTGTCAAAGATTATTAACTTATTTCATATAGAAAGCAGAGCATGTGCATAGGCTCTAAATTTAGAAAGATTTGGGAATTGGTTTTGTGACCTGTATACTTTGATAGTGAATGGTACATGTGAGGTCTTACCCAAAAGTGTCAATTACAAACTTTTAATTATATTGACACATTGGCTTGATACTTTTGGAACATACCTGTATTATATATCATATCAGTGTGTATGAACCATATTGTATAGGACATTAGTGCCCATTTGAATATATTAGGTTTAATTTCAAACTTCTGATGGATATTGAATTAGTATTTGATGTTAGTTTCTAGAAGATCCAAGACAATTTCTGACAAATATCTCCACATTTCCAAACAAGGATAGAATAACTCGACAGGGCTGGTGAAGGAGGAGTGGTTTAAACATGTTCTGTCATTCTCTTCCCCTACATTTGTATCAGGCATATTGAAATGTAGGCCTAGAAATCTGGAGGAAGAATTTTGTTGGAAAGAGTTGCTAGAATGCTGTTGACTTAATCCCTCATCTTGAAGAGGCTGTTTTCTCCTCACTTAAACCTAGAGGGCGATTCCCCAGCCAGGACACATAACCAGGTTGCAAGCCAGGTTTCCAGCCAGGTCTGTAGCTGGAGGCAGGTGAAAAACAACCATACATTGATGTCTCTCTCCCTCTCTGCCTCTCTTCCTACCTCTAATTGGGGCTCCCTACCCACTATTCAGGAAAGCTCAGAGGCAAAAGAGACTGTGGCCAGATTCTGGCTCTGATGATGGAGCCGTGAGACATGGTTTAGGGAATACCTTGTATACCCAGTTCCAGGCCAAGGACGATCCTGTGTTTCTAGGTATAAAAAAAAAGTATGATTTTGTTTAAGAGGAAGAAGTGCCCCAAAACATAATGTCCTTAAAGAATTGCTTAACAAAGGGTATTTACCCACAGGGGACACAGCCTGGGCTGAGGTAACTGCTGGTGGGCTGCCAGCAATAGAAGTGCTCTGAAGAATCGATTAAAACAGAATAATTGTTTTGCACTGACAAGCCTAGAGGAAACCAATACCAAATTACATTTGCATCAGCCAAGAGAGATTTTCCTGTTTCTCTTTTTCTTCCCTTGCTTCAAATCAGAAGGAACGAGGCAGGGCCCATGAAGCGGCGAAGTAGAAAGATGAAAAAAACAAAATAAAACAAAACACTTACTACAACACCTTTCCTCCCCTTCCCTTTCTTTCTTTGGAGGGATTGACTTTATTTTAATTTTAGAAAATGATTTTATTAGAGAAGTACAAGTTATGAACAAAAAATAACTTATTTCTAGCCCAGCAAAATTTCCACTGCATTTAAAACTAGTCTGAGATGTGGTTTTCCTTATTCCTTTTCTTTTAACTTTATTTTGATTGTTGATATTATTACAGCTGTCCCCATTGTGACATCTGCCTGGAAGCAGGTCCAATTGAATAATTCAAGACATTTAGAGACTGTGGACAACTTTTTAAATTGAATATATGGATTTTTTAACATCTTCCAGAAACTTTGAATGAGGAAAAAGATGAATTTGGTAAGTATAAGTGTGAAAAATCTTTATTGGTATAACAATTTTAACAGTGGCATGATTTAAAAATTTGTCTGTTCCTTAGGGTTCCACATTATTTGTATAAGAGCAGACCCAGCTCTTATACAATGTCAGTAATGTCATGTCTGACATCCCATTTCACCTTTTATATATAACAAACCTTTGATTAAATAGAGTAAATGCGATCAAGCTTTATATATAAACATTATTTTAACTAACCCTGTACCACTAGGAAATCAGGAATATCACGTTAGTGACCCCTGCATATTTTGAGGTCTCCTCTCCGTGAATTTTGATGACTACTCAGGGAAACCAATGTAATGGTAACAGCTGTTTTCCAACTTTTTTCTTTTCCTTTTTTTGATGGAGAATAAGAGATATTATCTCAAAATACTGCAGATGTGACTTTGAATTGACAACAGGAAGAATTTCCTTACCAATGAAAGGCTAATTCTCATGAAGGGGTTTCTGATTATCTCGGTACTTTTTAGAGGAACTTGAAAATATACTATGTGAGGGCACAAGCTTTCCTTGACTAATTTTACTGGGACCCCATAAGCCAAATAATTAGATTAGCACAGAAGGATAAATGTTTTCCTATGCATATACCTTCACAATTTGGGTATATTCGGTAATTGGCTCTTCTTTTTCAGATCACCACTTTAATAAGCTTGGCCAGTTATAGGATGGGGCATTTCAAAAATACATAAAAGTTGCCTTGGTCTAACCTAGAGTCTGGAATGATTTAAAATATTTCCTTTGATATGATTTCCAAATTCTATATAAAAGTAAGTAACAATACAGAAAAAGAACATGGTGTGGCATGTCTAGAGCTTTTATAACTAGCCTGACTTTGAAACTGAGTTTAAATGAGTAGGAGATCAAAGCTTTAAAGACTTCAGTTTTTTCCTTATTTTTTTTTTCTTTTGGAAATGTTGATATTCTAGGGGGAAACTAAAACAACCTACACTTCAAAACAAAATCATATTTAGGCAAGTACAAAGCATTCGTCTTCTTATAGTGGTGATTCATACGTACTATGAGATAGAATTTCATTTCTTTTCACTTTATTTTTTATTACATCTGTCAAAATAGTTTAGAAACAGCTAGCCCTATGTGAGGAAAAAAAGAAAAGGAAAAAAGAAAGAAACAGAAGTGCAGCAATTCTGAATATATAACAATAGTAAAGAATATGACTAAATATAAGTTTATCAAAAAATATTCTTCAGCTTAACATGATCAATCAGGAAAAAAGTATGATGGTGTTATGATAGAGCAAAAATTTATCACATATCTTTCTCTGGGTATAATAATTTTTTTTCCTTTTAATGCAGCAGTTTATGTGTCCAGGAGGAGTTACTGGCAAGGAATGAATAATTCCAAAGGAAGTGAAATAAAAATTCAAATTGATTTGGCTTTGTGAAATATCTTGAGTTGGATTTTGATAACAGATTTACTTCCCTTATGTATTTTCAGAGGGGTCATTCCTAATAAAACTGCAATGTTTGGGTGTGTTCAAACTGAAATACTTAATTATCCATGGAGTGATTAAATTATAATTCTTGACTAGGCCTCCCCTCTTCACTCGTGAAGTCACTCTCTTGGGTCTTCAGCTAAAATCAATTACTTCGGTTACTTCAGTTACAGCTATTGGTTGTACCAGCAACAGTCAAACTTGAGCATGCATCAGAATCACCTGGAGAGATTATTAAAACACAACGTGAGCTCTACTTACTCCAGGAGTAACTGATTTAGTAGATGAGGAGTAGAGCCCAATGATTGGGTAGCCAACAGTTCCCAGGTGATACTGATAGAGAATCTTGCAAACCACTAGTTTATATACCTCATGTTCCCTTCCTTCTTCAAACCTGAGGTTACCTTCTTCTGAACTGGTAGTCTAGAATTTCATCATGTTTTCATCTCCAGGACAGATGGAAATCTAAGCAGGAGGTGTAAGCTAATCCAGTCCTCAGAAAGTCAACAATGGTCCACCGCACTTCCAGATTTTGCTGAAACTGCTGCAGTTCTGAAGGTAACTTTACAATTTTGAATTCCTTTCAAATGCAGCAATTTTCTTCCTTTGCAATCTTCTTAGTGCCTTCTATTTTTTGCCAAGTAGTCTCCTGCCACTATTGTTTTTCTAAAAGGCTTACAGATTTTACCCAGATGAATATACAAAACCCTGCTTTGCCTGCACCACTCCTTCCTGAGTGATAAATAACATATATAAATGTTTTAAAGGTGTGAATGTATCATTAATGTTGTTACACTTACTATCCGGCAGTTACTCTCAATGCCCTGAAGTGCACCTGGCTATTAACCTATTATCTAGGAAGCTAATATTTTTTCTCCAGAGTGTATTCCATCCTTGCATATGGACATCTTGTTGTTCAGGTTCTCTCTGCCACCCTTGAATCCGTACAAATGAATTTAGATTATTGACTTATTCTCAGGAGAACCAAGGTTTGAAAATCTGGATGAAAAACAAACTTCCGTATTTCCCAACCTAAAATTGAACTCTGTCTCTCATTTGCTGCTGACCTCTCAAATTCTCCCCTTCTATTCTCTAGAGAGCCTGGGTTTCCGTTCCGCACTAGATACACTTTTAAATCATTGTCCACTACTATTCTGCTGCATGAAGTTCACTCTTGAATTTCCTTCTTTAATTTCTGTAAGTTCCACCCTTCCTTTAAACTACAGAACTGATCCTCTACCCTGCAGGCCATGTGGCGTTTTGCCTGAGCTTCTCAAGCTCCTGAAATCTCTTCCTCCGCAGCTTTGCTTTGGTCTTCTGCAGCCCTTCTGGTATAAGCGTCTCTGTTTTTTGCACCCAGCAAAGTGAAACTTGGCACAGTATCCAGATGATAGCTTCTGTGACTTCTATGGTAGCCAACGTGTTTGATATATAATTTTTGGTAATAATTTATTAAAAAAAACATTCTAAGAAGATAAGCAGTAGTGAGTGTCTCATCATCCTGTTGAAACACAGAATTAGAACCAAAAGTTTGCGTTTTTGGATTTAAAATTAGTTCTCAGTCAGCGCTGTAGCAATTTTGAAATGAAAAAACAAGACTAAAAGGATAGCCTGTGCTAATATTCCATTGTCTCAGGACAGCAGGTTTGTGTTGATGTGGGCTGACTACTGTGATATCCGGGTATCAAGCTGGTCATAGCCAAAACTGGCACAATGTCTCCTCACAACCTTCCTTGTGACTTTCAGACAAATGTTACAGGAATTACTGCTGATGGATTCATTGTTTGCCATTTCTTGAAATATAGTGGAGAGTTTTACTTGAGGTGGGCTTTTTTTTTTTTTTTTTTTAACTCAATATTTCTGATTGGGAAGCTGATAATTATTTTATCTAAGTGTATGTCTTTTCTTTGTGCTTACATTCTTAAATACATATATAGCACTCAAATGCTAAAAAGTCATACATTAAATTAGTTATTTTAAACTCATGAGTAAATTTTAAGATCTTAATGAATCTGCTTTTCCTTTTGAATTTTGCATCTTTTTTTTTTTTGTTTGTTTGTTTCCAATTTAGGGTGGACCTCTCTTCTTTTTCATTAGTGTTACAAAATTTCTCTTAATTGGTTTTGTTCATGGGAAGAATTAGGTGGTTGTATAAAAGTGGATTATTGTTTTACTACCTTTACCTCCACAAAATGTAATGAGAAATGAGAGAAGTGAAGGAGAGGAAAATTGGCCAATGGTTTTAATAGAGCATATCTTGGGAGGCATCCATATTGGCAAGTGGTTTAACTAGTTTAACTTGACTAGTCAAATTAATTGCTCAAAGAAAGAAACATTTACATAAAGGGTTGGTTTGAGTAGATTTTCTTGATAGTAAAACCCAACTTCAAAACTAAAATAGAAAGCTCAATTGCTATAAATATAGCACGTTCAAAAGTATGTGAAACTTGTGGCAGCAGGACTTCATTTACTGATTGCATTTTGTATGTCAAGGGGGGAAAGAAAAGTAATAGTTTGTTCTCTCCCTTTCTTTTTCACTTCCTTTCTCCTCTGTCCGCTTCCTCCTCTTTTCTAAGCAATTCCCTGATTCTTCCTCAAGTTGTCCTGGTGTTTTCTATGTTGCTCCCATACTTCCTAGTTTGAAATAAAGTATAGGAAAGTGAAAAATTAGAGGCAAACTCTGGAAAAATATAGGTCAGGGTTACACGGTTATGCGGCCCTCTTAAAAAAGAAAAAAAGAATCCTTATTAGTAATAGAATGGTTTTGTAAAGTACAACATTTTAAATTACTTTTATACTTTAAAGTTCAATGATTCTCTGACTCTGTATATTGCAAAAGGTGTTCTGAATATTAAAAACTTAGTTTTGAAAGCAAATTTATTCTAGCAAAGAGAATGATTGATTCATGAATATAACAAAAGTGATTTGTGAAGACAAATGAATTATTTAATTTTTTAGGAAGTCTTCAATTCTTAATTTGAAAATACAAATAATTTTTGATATTAGCAAATAAATGCACTCCAGTGGTATCAATGAATCTAATATATTGCTATGACTTATTTATAATTATATGCATTTGTATCCCATAAGGGTAAACACATAATAAATAATCACAAAACACTTAATTTTCCAAATGTGGTTCATTACAAGGGATGGAGAAGTATTTATTATTAC
Organism: Noctilio leporinus; assembly: GCA_004026585.1. NCBI lineage: Eukaryota > Metazoa > Chordata > Mammalia > Chiroptera > Noctilionidae > Noctilio > Noctilio leporinus. Next base: position 145,046 of record PVIW01000842.1, read on the forward strand.
AGAAAATGTTTCTCGAAGGGTATTTATAATAAATTATTAAAAAAGAATAAATTGACTCATTTACCTGGCAAAAAGTTTTGGCTGAGTAGCTTAAAAATGGGAATGCCTTTTATGAACTTTCAGATCTACAAGATACCCATGTAAATATGTAAATCTTATTTCTTGCTGGGCCCATAATTCCTTACTTCCTATCATGATCCTTTATTCCTATTAGTCTGCTGAGGCTTTAAAAAAATAGCACAGGCTGGGCAGCTTAAACAACAGGCACTTATGGTCTTAAAGTTCTGAAGGCTGCAAGTCCAAGGCTAATGTTCTGGCTCATCCTGGTTTGTACTATAAAAGGCCAGTTTCTCTCTGTGTCCTCACATGGCCCTGCCTCAGAACATACTTGTGGGGAAAGAATAAGAGGTCTCTAGTCTCTTCTTATGAGGGCACGTACCCTATTGGTATTACTTGATTTAACCTTAATTACTTCCTTAGAGGCACCATCTCTAAATTCAGCCTCAACATGAATTGCAGGGGAGAGAGGGTGCAAACTTTAATTTATAACACTGTCTTTTATTTATTTTCTCAGGAAATAGGACTTCCTCTCATGCTCTATGGTCACCTAATTTCTCTTTGCAGCTATATGCCGTATGATTCTTTCTTCTGGCTTTTCCGGTGTTGAATTGCTCCAGCCTGCAACTAAATCCAAATGCATAGGTGTTACACTAGATAGCACCTTCATTACCCTTAACACTCTTAGAAGCCTAGTCTCATTTTCTTATAGAATCTCTTCTTTCCACTTGAATTTTTCTTGTGGTTGGAGAGCGATCTTCTCTTTGGGGGTAATAGGAAAAATAATGACCAGTTTTTTCCCCCTAAAATGTTCAGGTATGAATCCTAAGAACCTGTGAATAGTCTATGGCTTTAGGGAATTCAACTGAAGATGAAATTAAACTGTCATCTGATTTTTATATTAAATAGATTACCTTGAATTACCTTGCTAGCACCAATGTAATCACAAGATCCCTTTGAAAGTGGACAAGGGAGGCAAAAGAGGTTAGAGTGAGACATGCGAAGACATACTCTCACTAGCTTTGAAAATGGCAGAAGGGGCCTCAGAAGTGTAGGTGACCTCCAGAAATTAGAAGAGGTGAGGAAATAGAATATCCTTTAATAACTCTACAAGGAGTGCAGACCTGTCTAGACCTTGGTTTTAGCCCAGTGAGACCCATTTCAGAGTTGGAACCCCTAGACCTTAAGATAATGGAGTTGTTTTGTATTTTATGTCAGTAAATTTGTGGTGATTCTTTCAATGGAAGCAAAGGAAATGAATACAGTGGGAAACTCAGAAGGTGAATTTATATGATTTGGTACCTGGATTACTATGAACCTGGATGGGAGTGGCTTGTTAATATTTAACTTCTACACAGAGAAGTTCCCAGAATGCCTCTCCCGTGAAAGCTATACTCCTTCCTAGAAGTTAAACCAGCATTTAAGCCTGTTTCATGCTTGTTGGTTATCCCTGGTGACCAGTAAAGTTTACATCTACATCTATTTTTGGCTTCCCAGAAGCTCCTTGCTGTTTTGTCTAACACATAACATACATATAATTACTGCTTTAGTTGAGGATTTTTCATGTGTGAGTCTGGGACGATTCTCATGAGAATAACGTGGGTGCTCCCCCCAAGACTTTCTGAAGCAGTATCTCTGGTACTGGGGTACAGGGGTCAGAGTATTTAAGGGGCATTCCAAATGCTTTGCTTTGAATGTATACTATGATTTGAGATCAATTGCTCTAACTTATCACAATGTGTATGAGAATAGTTTTTACAGACTTTTTAGGTGCTAAAATATTATGTTCATAGTAAAGTAATTCTACATGGAGATACACACCTAGAAACAAACAAAAAAATTATTTCTCAGGTCCAGTAAGTGACCACATGTTTCTGAGAAACTCTTTTCATGAAGCTTATATTTTACACAATATCTTACACATTTCCTGCCCAATGAAAGTTGCTCTTTTAACCATTTTCAAGAAAACCAATAGTCTTTATATTTGCCTTGAGGATCACTTACACTTTCATTATTTTCTTGTATTATCATGTCATTCCTATACTTCATTCTTTCTCCTTAGGGGCATAGGTTTTGTCATATAATGTGAGTTTCAGTGGTTTCCCATATGGTGCTTTCTTATAGTTAAAACATCCAGTTCATTAGTCTAGGACATTATAAGCTATAGCCCATTGCTGCTTCTCATAAATAAAGTTTTATTGAAACACAGAACATTCATTCACATATTGCCTTTGGCTGCTTTGTTGTCATACAGAATTGAGTAGATGTGACAAGGACTTTTTGGCCCACAAAGCCTACAATATTTCTATCTAGCCCTTTACATAAAATGTTTGCCAAACCCTGCCTTAGGCCATTATCAAGTCCTCCTTTTCAAATTTATTTGCTTATTGTCCAATTTTTTTTTGCACACATATCTCTAATAGGTTCTGTCTCTTTGGATACAAGGATGGCGGTCTTTTGTATTTTGAAAATTCTAGGATTACATGGTGGTTCAATAACATAAACTTTGAATGAGAACAGAGGATTTTGGGCTCACCATTTACCAACTGTGTAACATTCAAATTCTCTGAACATCAGTTTTTCTTATCTATGACTTGCTATGAGTTAATGCATGTAAACTGTTTAGCACATTGCCTTTGCACATGGTTTACCTTTGTGACTTTGTTAAATGATCATTTATTAAGTAGGGCTTTGGCATGTTAGCAGATCACACAGGAATGGATATAGAGAAGTTTCTTACTAGTCCTGGAGAGGTACATGGCATGCCTCAAGGTCAAGGGAAGGGGCAGGTGGAGGGTGAGGAAGAACTTGGTGCACGTGATGTTTTGGGGGTATGTAGGTGGAGTATTTTTGAGTTCCTGGGCAAAAGCTGAATTGGTCCATTTCAACCAAAGAAGTAGGATATTGATGATATTCCTGGGGATCTTATCTAATGTGCACACAAAAGGAAGCCCATGGGAGGAGGCAGATACTTTTTATCACAAGAGTCCTTGAGGGAGTCCCAGGAACTTATACTGACTCGAAGCCTTGCAGACAGGTATGTATGCAGGAGGGGCAAGTATTGACTCAAGGCTCCTGCAGGCTGCTGGGCACACAGGGCAGCAAGGTTATAGAGTAGTAAAGCTAAATCCTCAACACTTACTTTCATTATAGTGAATATTTTATTGTCAAGTTAAAATAAAGTCTATAATAAATGTGACAAGATTATTTTAAATGATACTTTTAAAAATATACTGTAGTATTAATGTATATTGTATACATTTTTTGCACTACAGACATACTAATAGCTTAGGTCCTGATGGCAGTTCTACTAAATGTTGCAAACTTACACAAATTAGTAATTTTTCTGATTCTTATTATTCAAATTTATAGGATGGAGGTCTTTTACAATTTACATAGCATGGTTTTATTCTGTATATATAAAAATAGATAGTGCTTAGCATAGTGCTGAATGGTGATCAATAATTATTGGTCATTATAAGCATTATAAAGATGTTTTATTGAACAAATATTTATTAAAAGTTTGTTATTGGCAAGACAGAACTGTTGTCAAACTACATCTTGGGAATATTGAAATGAACAGATGTACTAGTTTTTTATCCTCAATGAGATCACAATCGTGTGTGTGTGTGTGTGTGTGTGTAAAACATTGCCATAGGTTGTGACAAGTACCATACATAGTAAAGGCACCTGACAGAGCTGAGGTCTGATGGTTGGAAATGTTAACTCTGCTTGTTTTGGAAACAATTAAGACAGGTTTCCGGCATAAATGAACTTGGAATCTTTAAGTGTAAGTGATGAACAATTTAAGCATAGGAAGCATAGAAAGAGGACAACATGGTAAAGTTAAGGAAATGCACGACCCTAAGGTTGGCGGCAGTATAAGTGACAATTAGTGAGAGTTGGTAAGTGAGGCTGGAGATATGAGGTGAGGCTAGCTTATGGAAAATCTCTTAAGACACAGAAGAGTTCATATATTTTATCCTGCAAGAGATGAGGTATATTGCAAAGTATTTAAAAACTTCTATGAAGTTTTATGCTGAAGGGTTTTGAAAAGGAGTTTCAGAATTATGTTAGAATTCCTCCTGATGATGATTATAACAACTGCTGCCATGGCTACAAACGTGCTCTGGCAGTCTGCATGTTCAGTCTGAAACTCTGTGGCATATGTTCAAAATAAGCAGCATTTTTCTCTTGAAACTGAGGCTCCATTAAGTTAAAGATTCAAAGTGATAGAAATAAGTGAAAGCGTAATGATACATGCTCAGGTTGTACTTTCAACTTCCCATTTCAGCACGCTGTGTTGTACTCTTCCTAAGAATAGTCTGTCTGCACTTAGTAGAATAGAAAATATTGGGTTGGCCAAAAAGTTAATTTTTTTTCCCATGTATGATGGCTCTTGTAGTGGTTAGTTGTCTATAACTTCATATGAAGCAATTTTGTTAGATTGTATTGTGACAGCTGTCATATCAGTGTGCCTTTAAAAAACTTAATAAAATTGGTGAAGTTTGTGCAGCTATTTTAATGTTGAAGATGAAAGAAAATATGCAACATTTTCAGCACATTATGCTTTATTATGTTAAGAAAAGTAAAAATGCAACTGAAAGGCCAAAAAAAAATTTTATATAGCATATAGAGAAGGTTATGTGACTGATGGAATGTGCCAGAAGTGGTTTCTGAAGTTTCATGCTGGAGATTTCTCCCTGGAAGGTGCTCCATGTTTGGGTGGACCAGTTGAAGTCGATAGCAATCAAATCAAGACATTAACTGAGAATAATCAGTGTTACACAATGAGGGAGGTAGCAGACATACTCAAAATAACCAAATCAAGAAAGCTTATTGATAAAAATGAAAATCTGTCTTTTTTTATGAAAAAACTATACAGCCTTTTTGGCCAACCCAACCCAATATTTCCTTCCTGGCACAGTCAGTACAGCCACCAAAGACATGGGGGGAGGGAGGGAGGGTGTGGAGCCACGTGAAGAACCACTGCAGAGTTGAGGAGTCCCATGGAGACATGGGATGGCAGGTTAAAGAAAAAAAGGACATGGGCCAGGTTCACTGCTACAGAGGTGGCAGGAGACAGTTTATGTGCCAGGGGATATGTTACATCAGACAAATGATTAAATTGTGCAAATAAATATGTTAAGTAAACTTTTCAAGATCCAGAGAAGATATAATCATGGATATTGGAAAGACTTGGAAGAAGCTTTAGATATTAGATGATTAAATGAGGCATCAATGTGTATACATGCTCATAGTATATACATAACAGGGTTGGCCAAAAAGCTCAGTTTTTTCAGCATAATGGCTCTAGGGGTGCTTTGTTGTTTTTAACTTCATTCAAAACAATTTTGTTACATTGCATTGTGATGGATGTCATATCAGTGCATGTTTTAAAAATATATCAGAATCAATTAATTTTTGTGTAGCCATTTAATATTGGAGCTGGAAGAGGATATATGACATTTTTAGTGTATTATGCTTTATTGTTTCAAGAAAGGTAAAAACACTGAAATGCAAAAGAAAAAATGATCCGTGCAGGGTATGGAGAGGGTTCTGGGTCTGAAGAGGTTTGCAAATTTTCTTGGTACTTTTGACCTTTTGGCCAAATAATTCTTTGCTGTGTGGCTGTCTTATGCATTGGAAGATACTAAGCAGAACCCCTGGCCTCTATCCACTAGAAGCCAAAATCAGGAGATAGCCATCATACTCAAAATATCCAAATCAATAAAGTTATTGGTGAAAATGACAAATGTATTTTTTTATTTTATGGAAAACCATATGGACTTTTTGGCCAACCCAAGATATTATATATGTAAAATTATAGAGAGATAGTGCATAGGTTTCTTAGTTCAAAAAGAATCTAGAAACAGTGATGCTCCAGGAGACATGAGTGCCCAGAAGTTGCTTTCTAAATGTCATTCTCCAGTAAGGAGATGACTGATTCTAGGATGGGAGTATGGAAGGTCCAAGATATGCCTTAAGTATTTTGTGTAAAAAGAGTTAGTCACTCCTCAAATACTGTATAATAATGATATTCCAAAAGGACAGAATAGCACATTTGCAGGGACTTGCAATGGACAAATAGAGAGTGACTTGTATATCAAAATACAGATAGTAGTGGATTACCACTGATTTAATAAAATAAAACTATTAATGAATGCCAATATAGTTAATAATTAATCACATAGATGAATAGAAATCTCCTCAGAGTAAAGTTCCAATAAATGATAAGAGAATCATTTGTTGACAGCCATCAGATGAGGATGACTTTTTTTTAAATTCTATTTTTATTTTATTTTATTTTTTAAAAAGATTTTGTTTAATTATTTTTAGAAAGAGGGGAAGAGAGAGAGGCAGAGAGGGAGAGAGACATCAATGTATGGTTGCTTTTCACCTGCCTCCAGCCACAGACCTGACTGGAGACCTGGTTTGCAACCTTGTTATGTGCCCTGGCTGGGGAATCGAACCTGCGACCTTTGGGTTTGCAGGCTGGCACCTTATCCACTGTGCTACCAGCCAGGGCCTAGATGAGGATGACTTAATTGGAAATTGTCCATAAATGCTAAGGATAATGGGTAGAGTTTGAGAAACAGGATATAACCATAATATTGGAATAACTTACCACCAAATATTAATGAATTACCCATAGAAAACTCATGAATTTAAAATGGAGGAAGCTGTTAGATTTCACTATGTTCAGGTCACCAGAATTCACATCACTAATGTTGGGACACATTGATGTTGGGTGCTTCCTAACGAATGTGATGTGCCATTAGAGAGAACAATGTAATTTCTGTGGTTTTCCTGGCAAAAAAAATGCATGATCTGAACCTGGTCATGAGGAATTTTTAGATGCACCTAATGAAAATAAAACATCCTACAGACTGTAAGGCCTGTTCTCTTCAAAACTGTAAGAACATGAAAGAGAGATTCAAGAATTGACCCAAATTGATGGATTATAATACAGGATAACAAACTATGAGCATATCTCTTAAGATATTGGACTAGAAATAAAAATGAGAATGAGACATTGTGAGATGTTTTGATTACCCATTTTGGGGAAAATGGTACCCCATAACTTAGTGACAGAAAGTAATAGCCACTATATTATATCTGAAGACATTTTAGGTCAGAAATTTTTGTCAGGCTTACATGAACAATTCTTCTGTCCATTGTGGATTGAACGTTGGCAGGTGGGCAGGAATGGACAGCCCAGTGTCTCCTCTATCAGGTTTTTAGAGACTTGACATGTATGGCTGGAAGGCTGGGCTTAGCTGGAACTATCAAAGAGTATTTACCGGTGGCTGCCACAACATGGGGGGCCCATGAAATTAGACTTCTTATGTGGCAGTCCAGAGCTCTACACATTGTATTAGGAAGCAATCATTAATGTTTGCAAGATTCAAGGAGCAGGGAATTAAATACCATATCTCAGTGGAAGAAAGAGCAAAGCTATTGCAGTCATCTTCGATCAACTATAGTGGGACAGTAAGCAAATTTGCAGTGGAGTCTGAGAAGCTGGTGGTAATTTATGAATGCTGAATACCGATTTGGTGGGTTATATTGTAATTACATAGACATATGTTCTAGTTTTAGAGAAATACACACTGGAGATTTTGGAGTATTTAGAGATAGTGGGGTATCACATCTGCAGCTTGCTCTCCAATGGTTCAGAAATGGACTAAAATAGTATAGATGTAGATATAGATGTAAATATGCATAAATACATACACCCGACTGTATTTATATACATACATATATGCACATTGTGTATGTGTTTACATTATATCAATGTATGCCTATATTTCTGTGGTGGAGAGGGTAAGAAGGGTACAATGGATCAAGTGTGGTAAAATGATAACAACTGGTGTTCTGGTTGAAGGAAATCTTGCGAGTTCTATTTTCTATATGTTTAAAATTATTTTAAAATATAAAATATTTAAATTTATGTTGAAAATATCTTATTGCTTATGTTATTACAGTTGTCTTAAATTTTTTCTTTTTTGCTTCTCTCCACCCAGCTTGCTCCCACTTCCACAGTCAATCCCCATACCGTTGACCATGTCCATGGATGATGAATATGTTGTTTGATTAATCCCTTAACCTTCTCTCAATCAGTCCCTGCTTCCCCGCATTCCTCTTACAGCTGTCAGTCTGTTCCATAATTCTAAGTCTCTGGTTCTATTTTGCTCATTAGTTAATTTTGTTCATTAGATTGCTCATATAAGTGAGATCATACGGTATTTATCTTTCACCGACTGGGTTATTTCACTCAGCACAATAGTCTCCAGGTCCATCATGCTGTTGCAAAAGGTAGGAGTTCCTTCTTCCTTTTTGTTGCATAATATTCCTTTGTATAGATGTATCACTGATTTTTTTATCCACTCATCTGCTGATAGGTATTTAGACTGTTTCCAAAGCTTGGCTATTGTAAATAACACTTCTGTGAACATAGGAGTGCATAAATTCTTTTGAATTGGTGTTTCAGGACTCTTTGAGTATACTCCCAGCAGTAGAATTGCTGTGTCAAAAGGCAGTTCCAGTTTTAGATTTATTTGAGGAAATTCCATACTGTTTTCCACAGTGGCTGCACCAGTCTGCATTTTCACCAACAGTGCACCACTTTCCTCCACATCCTCATTAGCACTTGTTGTTTGTTGATTTATTAATGATGACCATTTTGGCAGGCATAAGGTGACATCTCATAGTGGTTTTAATTTGCATCTCTGGTGGCTTGTGATGTTGAGCATTTTTTTCATTTATCTATGGGACATCTGTATGTCCCCCTTGGAATAGTGTCTATTCAGATTCTTTCCTCATATTTAATTGAATAGTTTGTCTTCTTGGTATTGAGTAGTATTAGTTCTTCATATATTGTAAAGATTAAACACTTGCTGTATTGTTGGCAAATACATTCTGCCATGCAGTCAGTTCCCTTTTTATTTTGATGATTGTTTCTTTAGCTGTGCAAAGCTTTTTAATTGGAAGTAATCACACTTATTTTTTCCTTGACTTCCCTTGACCTGTGGCATATATCAGCAAAAATATTGCTATGTGAGATATCTGAAATTTTACTGCCTATCTTTTCCTCTATAATTTATGGTATCACAACTTATATTTAAGTCTTTTATCCATTTTGAGTTTATTCTGGTGTATGGTATAAGATGGTGGTCTAGTTTCATTTTTCTGCATGTTTTACCAACATCTTTTATTGAAGAAATATTCTTTATTTCACTATATGCTCTTGCCTCCTTTGTCAAATATTGAGCACATAATAATTGGATTCAGCAAAGTAGTAGGATACAAAATCAATATTCAGAAATCAATGGCATTTTTATACCCCAATAATAAACTATGATAAAAAGAAACTAAGAAAACAGCTCCATTTACTATTGCAACAAAGCAAATAAAGTGCCTAAGAATAAGAATAAATTTAACCAAGGAGGTAAAATATCTGTGCTCAGTAAACTTTAGGACACTGAAAAAAGAAATTGAGAAAGATACAAATAAGTGGAAACATACAGTGTTCATGAATTGAAAGATTTAACATCTTTAAAATGTCCGTACTACCCAAAGCAATATATTGATTCCATGCAATTGCTCTCAAGATACCAATGGCATATTTCATAGGACCAGAACAAATTTTTCAAAAATTTATATGGATCCAAAAGGACATCAAATAGCACAGCAGTCTTGAGAAAGAAGAACAAAACTAGAGGGATCACAGTACCTGATATATAACTATACTACAGCCTGGTACTGGCCTAAGAAGAGGCACATAGATCAATGGAACAGAGCAGAGTGCCCAGAAATAAACCTATGTCTTTATGGTGAAAACATATATTTAAAGGAAAGGGGAAAATGATGCAAGTCTTAAATAAGGCATCTGCCATGGACATAAAGAAAGAGGATGAATTGATGATAAATACGGCATTAGTTGCTAAAAAGACATTAAATTCAGAGAGCTGGGTTACTTGGAATGCTGTCATAAGCACAGCAGTTCCATTGACTGCTCCTTTATAGAGAGCGGCAGGAAGGCAGGGTTTGCCAGGAATGCTGCAGCTCTAATTTCTGTTTTGCCTTTTAATGATCACCCTAGAAATTGGTCAGCCAAGTTTAATTTTACAAAGCATTGGGATTATTTAAGCAGTCATATTTACTAAAATGTATAATGGATTCTTTAGGTCAGAACTAAATCTGTGCCTCTTTTTTATTTTATGAAAAGATTTCTCTGCACACCATATTCCAAATGGGTCAATAGACTTAAGTGAATACTGTGTTTTTGTTTTTTGTTTTGGTGCATAGTGAACATTTATACAAGAGAAGAAATCCTTCCATAAGAGTATCTTACTGAAAAGGAAATAAAGTATACTTTAAGTTTAAAACAGCCTTATTTATTTTTTTGCATCAAATAAAGAATATAATGAGTGCTTTGTGGACTGTATATGAACTACTGAAATGTCAAAAGAAATAAGTATAAAGCAATGAGTTTTAGACCAAGTGTCCTGAATACAGGATCCTTATAAAGTTCAACTACATGAATAAATAAAAACTTTTTTCTTAAGTGGTTGATACATGCTGCATGAATGTTACCTCACAATATCTTGATACTTAAACAAAAGAAGTAAATAACACAGTTATTTTCAATATCTTTGCTCTGGATAAAGCACTGACATCTCTCCATGGGAGGTGCTGACATTTTGCTGAAACTATAGCAAGGAGCACTCCTGCTGTAGATAGGAAATGCTATTCTATCAAAAAAAAAAAAAACAAAACAAGAAATCAGAAATCAAATATGCTATAAGGGAAGTTCTTATGAGCTTTATTAATCTGTAGTTATTTTAACTCAGACTAAGTTTTTAGGGTTACAGATTTGTTATTCTGTAGGCTAAAATTTAGAATTGTGGCAGGAATTATTTATTTTCCACAAGTCAAGGTGGTTATAGAGAAGAAAAAAATGGTGATTTTTTTTGCCCTAGTTTTGAATTATGATGTGAATCATCTCAGGTGCTTCATAACGTAGGAGCTCAGTACAGCTGGGTCATTATATGACCTATTTCTTCTGTGCGCCCCGTGTACACACCCTGTCTACAGTATGAGAAATAGAAGTGGGCATATAGAATGTATGAAGAAAATTGACTTTTAACTGGAAAGTCTTATTCATTCAGCTCTTCCATTATTACTATATATATATTTTTAAGTGCTCACTATGTAGCTATGACCAACTTTAGACTGTTAGATAAAAATGTCTGCACTAGTTACCCATTGCTGCATACTAAATTACCATCCCCCCAAATATAGCAGCTTTAAATGACAAATATTTATGTCACAGTTTCTGGGGTCAGGAATCGATGTACAGCTTGGCTACGTCCTTCGGATTTTGAGTCCCACATAGCTGCCATCAAGGGCCGGGCTGGACTGCAGACATGCTACTAGAAGAGGCTCCAAGCTCAGTCACTTGGCTGCTGGCTGGCCTCAGGTCTGGCAGTGTGTTGGTGAAAAACTTCAGTTGTTTGCCATGAGGGCTTCTGTCTGGAACCCCTTATGACAAGACAGCTTGTTTCACTGAGAGTGAGGTCTCTGTACAAGTGAGAGAGAAAGAGAGAGAGAGAGAAACTGTAATCTGACCTTGAAACTGACATTTAATCATGTCTGTCATATTACTTGTTAGAAGCATGTCACTAGGTCCAGTGTATACTCAAAGGGATGACATGACACAAAAGGTATGAATGCCAGGAGGTGAAGATCATGGGGAGCCCTCTCAGAAGCCTACCACTGCGATGTTCCACCGCATCCTTGGTCACTGCCTCCTTGAATCTCTCCTTGTGCAGGTTCTTACTAGGCTCCAGGCTGTTACCAAGTTAAACCATTGCTGCCTTCTTTCTGTTGGTCTTCTCTCCCCCTCTTCCTTCAGGTTTCTCCCATTCCCCAAATTTTTGGTTTAAATTGGTGGTCATCAAACTGTATATTCTATAATGGTACACAGGTAATTTCTAGACCTTTAACTTCTTTTCTTTTCTTTTTTTTAAGATTTTATTCATTATTTTCAGAGAGAAGAGCAGGGAAGGAGGAAGAAAGAGAGAGAGAACCATTAATGGATGGTTGCCTTTCACCTGCCTCCAGCTGGGGGCTTGACTAGAGACCTGTTTTGCAACCTGGTCATGTGGAAATTGAACCAGTGACCTTTGGGTTTGAAGGACTGAACCCTATTCACTGTGCCACCAGCCAGGGCTTAGCTCCCTATGCTTTATTTCCTCAAATCACTGTAAGGTATTACTAGGCTTACAGTGGCATTTCATTTTACAAAACAAAGATGACCCCCAGTCCTTTTACTGTTCTTTTGATGGTTAATCAAAGTATCCTAAAAATTGAGTACCTCTCAATTTTAGCTTCTTTCTGTGTTTTTCTTTTTTCAAGAGGGAAGCATGTTTTTAAAAAATTTTTTTCCAACTTGAATATTTTGGCCTTTCTAGTTATTCAGAATTTAGACATGGTAATACAATGATAACTTTTCAATAATTTGTTTCCTAATTTTCACCTCCATCCCCATTGTTAAAATAATAGTTTCTTGGTTGGAACAGTACTTGAGAGAAAAAAATTGCTAACTGCTAAAAGTGGTATTTTCAAGTACGTAAACATAAGCAATTATTTCTAGACCCTCATCTCTGGACTCTGTAATTATTTGGAAATAAAAACAGCCATAAAATAACCAAAGCAGAATAAATTACTAATGCTAATTAAAACAAACAAGCGAACAAAACTGAAGTGTTTCCTGGGACTACAAAAAATGTTCTAGGTACATTGGGTAAATCCTAAAGATAAAATTTGTATGTTATTCCTTCAAGACTTAGTAGGTATTATATTTTAAAATGGTAGTACAACTTGCTTTTATCAAAGCATATCATAAAATGTTTCAGTCACAGCCAAATTATCTTCTATAATATAATCTAATTTTTGTGTGTTTTGTTCAAATGTGTTTCAACCCTCCCAAGTTAGCAGCTGACTCTTATTTTTTAGCATATTATACTTTATTTGGTTAAAAACATAGAAAACTAGAACATCTACACACATCAATAGGAAAATAGTAGACTTGGACAATAATATGGACAATTGGATGGGACAGGCATACAGAACACTCACCCAAAAGCAGCAGAATACGCGTTATTCTCAAATGCATATTGAACTTTCTCTAGGACAGATCCCATGTTAGGTCAAAAAACCTTACCTGAGCATCAATGGACTAATTAATGGATAAAGAAAATGAGTAGTATGCATGTAATGAAACATCCTTCAGCTTTAAAAAGGAAGGAATTTTGATACATGCTACAACAATGATGAACCTTGAGGATATTAAGTGAAATAAATCACAGAAAGATAAATACTGCATAATTCAAATATATGAGATATGTTAGTTAAAATCATAGAATCAAAGTGTTTTCCACTTATTTTTGCTGTGAACCTAAAACTGCTATTAAAAAGTTTATTAAAAAATAAAACTGTAGCAGGCCATAGACACCTACAGGGGTCCCAGTTTATACCCTGCCCTCATATACACATAACCTCCTGCTCTCTCAGCAGCCCAGTGGTACCCTGAATCATTTTTTAACTGCCTGAGATTCTGTGGCCCAGCTGGATTTTTGAATCAGTTTCGTTGGACCCCTGCACCCATGTTCATCCCACTCTAACACAATACATTGCCACTATTGTAAACAGTGAGAGCAGTAGTAGAGGGAAAATTTACCCACACAGTCCTACTGTGGTGGACCTCTCAAGTCTCAACTCCTGTTTCAAACTTCAGCTAGAGGATAACTTTTTCTGTCTGGCTCAACCTACTTGCCTAGTAAAAGTTGTCATTCATTCTGTGGTAACTTTGAATTTTTGGTATATTTCTATGGGTAGACTTGCCATATTCCATCTAGTTAAATCATGTGTTTATTGCTGAGTGGTCTCCTTTGGGGAAGAACAGTGTCTTGTTTCTTTCTGTATCTGTAATATAGTACATAGTATAATGTCTGGCACATTGAAAATATCAATAACTAGAATTTAATCCTCTGTGTCAGACATTTAAATTAGTATTTAATTCACTGTAGCTTTTAGTCCTCAAAGCAACCATATAAAAACACTACTCAGTCTATGTTAGAGATGAGAAAATAGAAACAAGATAATTCAGTTGAATTGCACAAGGTCACATGTATAGCACATATACACTTTAAATATTTTACAGAGAGTCCAGATTATTAAAATATATAAAATGTGAAAAAATGGTGTTAAAAGTATAAAACACTTCAAAATTAAAATAAATGTTCACCTAACTGACATATATAACAACCTCATTCAGTGTGAAATTTAGTATTTAAAAAAATTTTCATTTCAAGCACCCTGGCTGGTGGAACAGAGGATATGTGCTGACCTGCAAACCCAAAGGTTGCTGGTTTGATTTCCCTGCCAGGGCACAGGTTGCAAGCCAGGTCTCCAACAGGTCTGTAGCTGGAGGCAGGTGAAAGGCAACCATACATTGATATTTCTCTCCCCTTTCTGTCTGTCTCCCTTACTCTCTTTCCAAAAATAATAAAATCTTTAAAAATTTTTTTAAAATTTCATTTCATTTAAAAATAATTTCTCATTTCACACATGATTGCTGAAAATAACACCCAATTAAAAAGTAAATGTTATTTATAAACAAAGAGATTAAAAATTAATTTTAAAATTTCAAAACTTTATAGTCTATATATTTAATATGCATGTAATCAACTTTCAGTCTTCTTGATATAATGTGAAGAGGTGCATCCCAAATGCAAGGAAGTTCATTGTCTATCAAGCACTGAAATATGCTGCTGAAACAAGTGATTGGTGGGCATTTACATTGCCACTGTTCTACCCTGTCTTTATTTGATAGTAATAATTATTTTGGTAATATCAAAACACTATGAATTATCAAAAATCCATTCTTCTTAATGTTTACTAAGAAAACATTAACTTATAATAACTTTCATTTTGAGCAAAGCATTTGTGGTATTTGAACTGTGAATTTACATACATCTAGGGCTTGATTATAAATCAAATACTTTTTACTTCCCATTAATTTTTACTTTTGTAGTTTTAACACCTAACATTCTATTTAAACTTCTATTTAATTATTAAATGCTGTAATTAAATGTCTTTCTATAAAGTGAATCTGTTTGTCTAACAAATAGTTTTCAATGGCTATTAACTTTTATTTGAATTGCCTAGCAACACAAATTTGATTATTAGTTCTAAGTCCTTTTTTGATAGCTTTTTTGAGATATAGTTCATATACTGTTCAATTCACCCATATAAACCATAAAATTAGATAATTTGTAATGTATTTAGAATGTTGAGACCATAACCACAATATAATTTTAGGTAAATATAAACCCTACACACATCACTAGTGACTCTGCTCTTACTGTTATGTCACTTTTTTTTTTTTTTAAGATTTTATTTCGTTATTTTTAGAAAGAGGGGAAGGGAGAGAGGCAGAGCGGGAGAGAATCAATGTATGGTTGCATTTCACCTGCCTCCAGCCACAGACTTGACTGGAGACCTGGTTTGCAACCTGGTTATGTGCCCTGGCTGGGGAATCGAACCTGCTACCTTTGGGTTCGCAGGCTGATGCCTTAACCACTGTGCTACCAGCCAGGGCTTATGTCACTTTTTGACCTCAAAGAACTTGTGTATCCTAGACATTTCTTGTAAATGAAATAATACAATAACTGTGAATAGCATCTTTCACTTAGTGTAATATATTCAAGCATCATCCATGTTGTAGTATCATTCCATTCTTTTTGCTGGATAATTAATACTCCATTGCATACATTTTAAAAATGTTTTCATAGTCAATGAAAATTTAGCTTATTTCCATTTTGAGGCTATTATGACTAACATTGAATATTTATGTAAGTTTTTGGTAAAAATATGTTGAAACTTCTCTTAAATGTATATCTAGAACTGGAATTACTGAGTCATGTCATAATTCTATATCTAAATTTTTAAGGAAGTACCAAGATGGTTACACCATCTTATATTTTCAACAACAGTGTATGTAGGTTCCAATTTCTCCACATTCTCACCAACACCTGTTACTGCCTTTTTTATTTTATTTTTTTTTAATTTATTTTATTGTTGTATTACACCCATCCCCTTTTTACTCCTCTCTGTCCCCTTTGCCACCCACCCACTCCCCCACAACATCAATCCACTTGTTGTCCATATCCATGGTTCTTCCATACTAGGTTCTTGACTAAACTCCCCTTCTTTGCCTCTTCCTTTCCTCTCCCCCTACCCACCTTACCCACTGCCTGCTGAAGGCCTATTCACTGTGTTCATGTATCTGGTTCTGTTTTGCTTGTTGTTTTGTTCATTATTGTCCTGTAATGGGTGAGATCATATGGTATTTGTCTTTCACTGACTGGCTTGTTTCATCACTAAGCATAATACTTTCTAGTTTCACCCATGTTGTTGCAAAGGTTAGGAGTTCCTTCTTTCTTTCTGTTATGTAGTATTCCATTGTGTAAATGTACCAAAGTTTTTTGATCCAGTCATCCACTGATGGTCACTTAGGCTGTTTCCAGCACTTGGCTATTGTAAATAGTGCTGCTATGAACATAGGGGTACATAGGTTCCTCTGAATTGGTGTTTCAGGGTTTTTGGGGTATATTCCTAGTAGTGGAATTGCTGGATCAAAGGCAGTTCCATTTTTAATTTTTTAAGGAAACTCCATGCTGTTTTCCATAGTGGCTGCACCAGCCTGCATTCCCACCAACAGTGCACCAGGGTTCCCTTTTTCCCCACATCTTTGCCAACACTTGTTGTTTGTTGATTTGTTGATGACTGCCATTCTAACAGGTGTGAGGTGGTATCTTATTGTGGTTTTAATTTGCATCACCTTTTTTATTTTAGTTGCTCAGTAGGTATGAAGTTGTATTTCATTGTTATTTTGATTTGCATTTTCTTAGTGACTAATGTTGAATAATTCTCTTTTTTTCTGTAATTGTTGGCCATTATATGTTTTCTTTGGAGCATTGTTTATTCAAATCTTTAGCCCTTTTAAAATTTATTTGGCTTTTTAAAGATGGTTTTTATTGTTGGGAGCATTTCTTATATATTCTAGATTATTTTATCACATCTGGCTTGTATATATTTTCCCCATTCTATGTGTTCTCTTTTTGTACTACCCTTTACAAAAAATTAAATTTTAATCATGGTTAATTTTTTTTCTTTCATGGTTTATGTGTTCATATTATCAATATACAAGAAGCCATTACCTAATCAGAATTTACAAACTTACACTTATTTTCTAAGAGTTTTACAATTTTACCTCTTCTATTTAATGTATTATTCATTTTGAGTTAATATTTGTGTATGGTTTAAAGTAGGTTTCCAAAATCATTCTTTAGCATGTACATGCATATTTGTCTCAGTACCAATTATTTTAAAGCTATCCCCAATTGTTGTCTTAGCATGCTTGTTAGAACCACACTGTCATGGTTACTGTCAATTTTTAGTATGTTTAGAAATAGGAGAGTAAGAAAGACCCCCAAATTGATCCTTTCCTCAATTTCTATTTAAATTTTAGAATCACTTTGTCTAATTTTACAAAATGCCAGATGAGATTTTGATGTAAATTGTGTTTAATCTGTAGACCCATTTTGATTGTGTTGCCACGTTGACAGTGTTATATCATTGGACGTTGTGACTTTTATTTAGAATTCTTTAGTTTTTTTTCAATACTTTTTTGCAGTTTTCAGTGGGCAAGTGTAACAATTCTTTTGTTAAATTAATTCTTAGAAATTTTATTCTTTTTAGCTGCTTATATAAGTAGTATTTGCTCTTATCTTTTGGATTATTGCAGTTGTTTATAAAAGTTCAATTGATTTTTGTTCATTGATGGATTGATATTTGACAAGTGTACCATGCCATCAAATAGGGGAAAGAAGAGCCTGTGGTTTTGTTTTTTAAGGTGCGTTATATTAATTATAAGATGTTAAAACACCTTTGCATTCCTGAGATCAATCTCACTGATTATGGTGGATACTCCTTTTTAGATATTGCTTGGTTCAGTTTGCTAATACTTTTTTTGTGTGTGTTTTTGCATTTATATTCTTAAGGAATATTGATATATAGTGCCTTTTCCTTATAATGTATTTGTCTGGTGTATCAAGAAAATATTGGTCTTATAAAATGAATTTTATGAATTTTATTTATAGACATATATGTTCCCTTTTCTCATTTTTAGGAAGAATTTGGGAAGGATTGGTAATAATTGTTATTAACTCTTAACATGACACATAAATAAGAATAAACTGTATTCAAGATCATTGAATATGTATCATGCTCAACACAGTACTTACCCAAGATTACAGAAATTTCATATATAAATTTTAGTGAATGCTATGTATTTTCATTGAATATTTACATTATTTTAAAATATTGAGTTACTCCAAATAAGCCTTCATTAATCTAACTCATAACCTGATTAGTAAAGAATAGGCAAGGAATGAACAGAGTTGTCTGGAAATGTCAGGATTTTAACTTGCTTTTATTACTCTTGAGGCTGAATTCTGACTCATGAATTACATTATTCACTCTGCTTTAAAAAATATATAAATTTCTATATATTTTTTCTAGAACATAAGCCTCAGTAGGGTAGAGACTATGTCTGTCTTAGGCACCAGTGCCTCTCATATGCTCTAGCAGAGCTGGTATTCAATGCAAAGATGACCCTTGAACAACATGGGTTTGAACTACACAGGTCCATTTATACATGGATTTTTTTCAATAAATGTACACTCAGCTTTCTGTATTCCTGGGTTTCATATCTGTGGATTCAACCAACTGCAAATTGAAAATAATATTTTTGATCTGCAATGGAGAATCTGTGGATGCAGAGAGTTGACTATTCATTGTTCTATGCCATTATATAAGGGACTTAAGAATTCCTGGATTTTGCTGTCCATGAAAGGTCCTGGAACTGTTCCCCTGTGGATACCTAAGGATGCCTATATATTTTATTCTGTAAATGAATTCTGTCTTGGAGTTGTCTCTCAACAAGGCAGAGTATGTTTTATTTTTCTTGAATGGGAGCTTGTAAAATACAGAATGAATCAGAATAATGTCAAAGGATAATGAATGTTCCTTCATCAGAATATTTGTCCCAACTTATTATGAACACCTTTCATTTCCATCCCATATTTTGCAGTAGTTATTTTTTTTTCTATAAAAACCACTTCAGAATTTAATGAGCTATGAGTGTACCCTCTTCCCAGAGTATGAGAAGCATACTAATCATCCATCCATCCATCCATCCATCTACAAACACAATAACTTTAATAAGTGCTTTTTCTTTTCTTTCTTTCTTTTTTTGGTGATAGAAGATGGTATTAATTTAACAACTCATTAAGATAGTATGAGTTCATTATGGCTAGTTTTGCAATAGTAACAGAAGTTAGAAAGTCATTAAAACAAAACAAGCTTATCTTTTATTCATATATATTCAATACTTATAAATTAGTAACAGCTCTAGTTTTTTGCCCTTTCACTTTGGGGTTCAGTATAAAGGAGCAGTTTTTCTATGGCATGCTTTTCATGTGAAGAGCATGTATTTGGTTAGCCTAAAAGTTCATTTGCTATATTTTTTTTTTTTTAGTGATTTTTAAAAAAGATTTTATTTATTATTTCCAGAGAGAGAGGAAGGGAGAGAGGCAGAGAGGGAGAGAAACATCAATGTATGGTTGCCTTTCACCTGCCTCCAGCCATGGACCTGGCTGGAGACCTGGCCTGCAACCTGGTTATGTGCCCTGGCTGGGGAATCGAACCAGCGACCTTTGGGTTCGCAAGCTGGCACCTTATCCATTATGCTATCAGCCAAGGCAGCTTTTTTTATTTTATTTTATTTTTTATGTATATATGTAGCATGGCTCTGGTAGCTCTTAGTTGTCTTTAACTTTATTTAAAATAATTTTATTAGACTGTGTTGAGAGCTGTCATATCAGTATGCATTTTTAAAAATATAAAAATTGATGAAATTTTGAGTACCCATTTTTGGGGGTAGGCATTTTAATAAAATATTGAAGTTAGCAGAAAATACACAGTATATTTGGCATAATATGCTTTTATTTTTAAAGAGAGGTAAAATCACAAAAGGAACACAAAAATTTGTGCAGTGTATGGAGAAGGCGCTTTGACTGATTGAATGTATCAAAAGTGGTTTGTGAAGTTTCTTGCTAGAAATTTATCACTGGATGATGTTCTATAGTTGGGTAGATCAGATGAAGTTGATATCAGTCAAATCCAGACATCATTTGAGAATAATCAATGTTACACCACATGGAAAATAGATGGCATGCTCAAAATATCCAGATCAATGAAGTTATTGGTGAAAATGAAAAATGTGCCTTTTATTTTATTTAAAAAACCACTGGAACATTTTGGCCAACCCATTATTTACAGATAGCCTAGGTTATATTCACTTACTTGTTTACCTAGTAAGTCACATGGGCAATCTTTATGTTCTTAATAGACTGGAGACATACAATCTTCCCAGAGGAAGGGATTGCACTATGTACATAGTCAAAACTGGTTTTGGCAGTCCTCCTAATGGGAGAGGCAAAAATAGAAGTAACTACAAAGCCTTTAGTGATCCTAAGAGGAAAAACAACTATTTTATTATTTATACTGTTTGTATTAGTCAGGGTTCTATAGAGAAGCAAAGCCAATAGTGTATTTATGTATTTAAAAAAAAATTGGCTTATGTGATTGTGGGAACAGGCATATCCAAAATCTGCTATTCCAATCCAAAGGTTATCAGGCTGAAGATTTAGGGAATAATCCCTGTTGCAGTTCAAGTTCAGAGGTCATCTGCTGCAACAATAATCCCCCCTCTTGCTTGGGGAGGTCAGTCTTTTTGTTCTACTAAACATCCTCAACTATTTGATGAGGCCCATCTACTACATTGTGAAAGACACACTTCTTTATTGAAGGTCCACCAATTTATAGGTTACTCGTACCTAAAATCTCCCGACAGAAACATTTAGGATAATGTTTGAACACACATTTGGGCACCCTGGCTTAAATAAGTTGACACATAAAAATAAATATCACACTATGTATATAGTTTTCTAGCTCATATACATATTTTTAACATATACTAAAATATATATAACATATAGTAAATATATTTTATATGCTGTATAAAAATATACACATTATATAATGGTATACTGTATTATGGTATTTATATATAATGATATATATATATGTGTGTGTGTGTGTGTGTGTGTGTGTGTACACATATATATAAATATGACAGAGAGAAAAATGGACAGACAGACAGACAGGCAGACATGAGGTCTGTCTGGAAAAAGTCCAGCCATTGTTAATGAGGATGGTTTCTGTGACATCAGCGTAACCTAGCAGTCAAGGAAAGTGGACTGAAATGTACATGCATGAACAATGATGACTTCACTAGTCAGGAGGGGGGTGGTAGCTACTGTTGAGTGAGCATGTGTGCTGTGTGGCCATCACATTCAAAATGAGCAAGTAGAGCAACAAATTTACATCAAGTTTTACATTAAGCTTGAACATTTCTTCATGGAAACCATTCTGATGAGGCTTTTGGGGATAATACAATGACTGCAGAGCAAATAAAAGTGTGGTGCAAACACTTCAAAGATGGTCAAGAATCTGTTGAAAGTAATCCCAGTTCTGGCAGGTCTGCAACAAGCAGAACACCTGAGAATGTGTAACGTGTATTGGCTGCAATCAACAAAGATCAGCAACTGACAATGCAAAAACTAGAAGCTGATCTGGGGATTCCAAAATCTCTGAAGATTTTGATGCAGGATCTTGGCATGAATCATGTCATGGCAAAATTTGTTCCATGGCTTCTGCTACCAGAGAAGAAGGAACATCATGCTGCAGTTGCTGATGACTTAATTCAAACCACTACCAGTGAGCTAGGTTTTCTCAAGAAGGTCTAGAAGGTCTAGGGATGAATTGTGGGTCTATGGCCAGGACCCAAATACAAAGACCCAGTTGTTCCAATGGAAGTTGCCTGGTTCTCCATGCCTGAAGAAGATGTGGCAAAGTCACTGCAAGATCAAGACCATGTTAACTGTGTTTTTTGATTGGAAAGGTGTTGTTCATCACAAGTCTACTCTGCCAGGCCAAACAATTAATAAGAGATACTACCTCAGTGTTCATTGGTTGAGAGATGCAGTACGATTAAAGTGGCTACAGCTATGGGCAGCTGGTGATTGGCAGGTTCAATGGGACAATGTGTCCTCTTGTGCATCACATCTTATGCAGTTTTTTTGCAAAACATGAAATCACCCAAGTGACTCAGCCCCCAGCATCATAGATTAGGTACCCTGTGATTTCTATTTTGTTTTTTATTTTTTTCCTAAAACTAAAATTACCTTTGACAGGAAATAGATTTCAGAATGCTGATGGAAAATATGATGGAGCAGCTGATGGCTTTTGGAGAACAGTGTGAAGTCTCAAAATGCCTACTTTGAAGGGACCTGAGATATCATCCTATGTATGTTTCTTGTATCTTATAGCTTGCTCAAAAAATGTCTCCATTTTTTCATATTACATGGCTGGACACCTTCTTGACAGCCCTACATAATATACCATAAGGATAAGTCAGCCTCCTCAAAAGATTTATTGAGCATTTATATCAATTATGACATCTCTAGTACTAGAAGAATCTTAAGAAACATGAAATAGTCCTTTTTGTTTCATTTGGGAAGATTCTCCAGTCTCTTCTTTCCTGTTACATTCCTAGTATCTAGAACAGTTCCTTGTAATAGAATTACTCATAATTTGTTCAATGGAAATTTTTTAAAATTAGTTGGACAATACCAAATACTATGGAAGTAGCTGTAAAAAATGTGCTATTTTAAATGTCAAAATAAAAGGTCAACTATAGTCTAAGGAAAATAAGAATAAATCAGATAAAGTTCCAGAGATCAGCAATATTTGAGATACCCCAGATGCCATTTAGATAAACATTGAATTAAGTAAAGATGAAAAGGGAGGAATTATTAACTGTTGAGTGCTTTAAAAAGCAGGCACAAGAATATTGACTCTAGTATTATTGCTAAACATTTTTAAATGACTAAATGTCCACTGATAAGAGAATAAACTATAATATATTCATTTTATGGATTATGATATAAAAGTTGAAAGAAATAGTATCACAGATCTCTTAGATACTGTAAATGTCTCTTGTTTTAAAACCTATGTAAAAATACAGTGTATTTTCTATGAGGTGCATATATTGATGTAAATGCAGAGATATTCTTAACAATAAAGTATATGTAAGAGCTAGATTAGACAGTGATATGAAGGGACTTCAGCCTTTTCTGTAACACTTAAATGCTTTATGAGATAATTGTTTCATGCATTATATAATTAAAAGGATAATTGTGCATAAGAAAAGCTGGAAACTGGAACAGTAAAAATGTGCTGATCTAGTAAGGATCCTGTAAAAGAAGAAAAGAAACCAGGAATTTAATGCTCTCCGGCAGTTACTAGAGACAGTTTCTATTGTTACTTTTTATTGAGTGTTATTAAAAAGAAGTCCATGTGAAAGGACAATCATGGAATCATGGAATCAAAATGAAAGAAATAAATGCAAAGAGCAGAAAGAGTTGGAAGAAAAGAAATGGGAAATTATTGGCATATATAAATGTGAATTTTTGAATTCTAATTGGGCATAGTAATTGGCAAGTTCAATTAGTTTTTCTGGTATTTTGTTAGGAAGAATAATATTTTAGAGTATTCACGCAAAGTAAAAGAAAAAAACTGTACAGATGCTCTTTCTTTTGCACATGTAATTAAAAAAATAACATAGGAAAAGATTTAGTTATGAGAGTAAAAACAAACATTTTTTTCTATCGCCTGCCAAGTTTTGACCTAGAAAGAACTGCTATGATTCATGAAGGAATTTCAACTCTTTCTTGGAAACATGTTAAAAAACAATGGTTTAAATATGTGGAGCATTCTTCTTTAACACAATCTAAAGCAGTAATAGTGTGTCCAAAGCTATTATATAGGAAAACATTGTAAAGTAAAATCTTGTTTATAGAGAAGAGCTGAGCATTTATTAGATGAGATATAATAAAATATCGTATAGTTCTTCCCACCTATTTTTCTAATGGAGGGAGTTAATGCTCTTGTGAAATAAGCTTGAGCCTAGAGTCATAGGGGATAATTTAATCACAAAATATCAGCATTTACATGGTGATCTAACATACATACCTACTCCTTTGCTTTCCCTTTTATTCTCATGCCTTCATCTTCTTGGACACTTTGAGTTTATCTGTACTGCATGTTTGAATAGCTCTAGTCTTAGGGAATTTATTCTCAGTAGCAGTAGGCTACCTTTGAAATCTGTCTTTGAGTAACCCCTGTTGTCATGAATATTTTATTGAATTTTCCCATGCCTTGGATTTTACTGAGAAAGCTGTAGAGTAATTTTACTTTTCTTTGTTGAAATACTTTATAGGGTTTGCATTAATAACATGGCAAATAATGATACATAAATAAAATTTTAAGTCCCTAGTGGCATTTTAAATGTAAATAATTCTTTAGAATTAGTTTTATCCAGTATAATGTTATGGAACTAATAAATTGGTAAGAATCTATGATAAAGACTAAGAATGCAGAAAGCATAAGTAAATATCACCTTTTGGTGGGAAATAATTTGGTTTTTGTAAAAGAAAATCATGCTCGATGATTGTAGACATTAGAGGATTGTAGATTGTAGAAAAGGTAACTAAAATAACGGATTAAGGAGGGCTGGGGAATATGTTATTTAGACTCCATTTAGATTTTGGCGAAGTTTCTCACCAAAAGCTATTTTCTAAGCATGTGAATTACTGTGAAACTTAGTTGGAGGCAGCGAGGAATTGTTTAGTCATGGATAAGGAAGTAGCTTGGTGATAGAAACAAAGATGAACGAGCATTTCCTTGAAGAATAAGAATAAACAGGAGAGCCTCAGAGGCTGCTAGGCCCAGATGTATTTAACCTAATCCTCAAAAAGGGCAATTCCACACAAAACTGGTGATCTGGAGTTCCTCTGCATAACCAAATGGCATTTTAATAGGTTCACAGCTCAGGAAGAGCTCCTGAGGCAGGGAGCATCTAAAGAATTTTGGCTTTACACATGTGTAATGTTAAGAAAAAATATGTAAATTCTGTATATATTTACAAGAGAACAGACCACAAAGTAGCTCAGTGATTTAGCAATGGGATTTGAACCCTTCTTTGCAAAACAGTGCCATTGCCTTATAGTCAGTGTAGTCATCATGGCATTGTGACGTTGAACATTATCATAACAGGAATAAGACAAAGGGGTATCTACATGAACATCTAATAAATCCCATTTCCTTCTAAGTCACTCTAGGGGTTTTTCATTTTCTTTATCTAAAGGAAGCAATCTGAGATTAAAGCTAACAATTGACATGATCAAGGACAGAGATGAAGGAAGATAAATGAGGATAAATTGATAGAAGTAAACAACAGTCAAAAACATTCTATGTGAATATAAACATAACCATGCACCTGAATTTTCCTGAAGCCTGGAAATGATGTTTAGGAATAAATGAAAGGAAATACTGTGTTTATATTGGTCAGTAAGTTTATGAAATAGACTATTATAAGTAGAACAGGTAGAACTAGTATATTTGAAAACTAGTTTATCCAGCCTGCTTGTGGGACAGAAAACTAGGGATATTGTAGATTTGATTGTTCATGTTACAAACAAAAAAGAAAAGAAAGCTCATGCCCTTTAGTAAACTTGCTTGAATTCAGTTGTTAGAGACACAGACAACTATTTTGAAAAATTACATTACATGAAAGCTGAGAGAAGAGGTAAAAGGACTCTGTTAAAACAGGGAATTTTGTAATAGACTCTTATGTGAAAATGTTATGAAATTTCCACGGATGTTATTACCTGCACATATCAGACTTTTAGAGTAAGAATATATCTACCCTCACATTAACTTTGGAAAAATTAATGCTATTATTATTTTTATTAATTTTATTAATGTTAAGGCTTTGCTAATTGTTATGGAAGGTTCTAGCAAGGATTGCATTCATATTTGCTAATGCAGCATAACTGAGAAGATCTTTCCAAAGTGGTGTGTACTGGCTTGAATAGTGTCCCTACTTGTATATTATATTTCCCCCTAGAATTGTAGAATGACCTTATTTAGAAATAGAGTTAGTATAGATATAATTAAAGTGAGGTCACACTGGAGTAGGGTGGGCACTTTATCCTATATAGTCATATCCTATATGACTAGTTTCCTTGTAAAAAAAAAAAAAGAGAGACAGAGACAAATACAGAGAAAGGGAAGAACACCATGTAACAATGGAGGTGGAGATCAATGATGAATCTATAAACCAAAGCACACCAAGGATTGCCAGCAGATACTTGAATCTAGGATGAAGCCAGGAAGGATCCTTCTCTAAAATCTACAGAGAGTGCACAGACTTGCCAACAACTTGATGTCAGACTTCTAGGCTCCAGAGCTTTGAGAGAATAAATTTGTTTTAAGCCATCCAGTTTGTGGCAATTAGTTCCAGCAGTCCTAGGAATCTAATGCAGGCAGGTAGAGTTTAACTCTCTTCTTCATAATAATTGATGATATTGCCATTGTTGCCTGTTTCGTATGGACTTTGCCTATTCAGCCCCTCAAAACTGAAAATAAATGCTTTTTTTTTTTTTTTTTTTCAAGTGATACATGGTGTGTATGTGAGAGAGAAAAAGACAAGGCAGAAGAGAGAAAGACAAAGTTCTATAAAGAGACTAGTTCTGGATTGCTAAAACTAATCCTTCTACTTTTTGAGGCTCTAGATCAAATAATGGGCTTTTGGAAATGTATTACCTATTATGACACATATGTCCTGGTGAGATAGGAGGACCCAACACCAAATTAAACAGTATAAAAATAAAGGGTATTGTTTACTTAAGGGGTAGTAGGTATTGGTACTAGGTAGGGCTCTTCAGAAACATAAAAAAATAGAATCCACTGTATAAACAGAGATGAACAAGGCCAAAGACATGGGCTATAGTCACAGAATAATTCCCCTTCAAAGGGCTTATGGTGATTTTGTGGAAGCAGAGAAAAATGTGTTCATGGAATCTAACTCTTCAGGAGTATTAGTGGCACTACTGATGTCACAGTTCCACAGAATGGCCAGTAACCAGTGAAGGTCCTGGGTACAGATGTGAATTGTTCACATACACTAGTGGTGGATGATGACCTTAAAAAGGAAGGGGAAAGCTGACAGTTGAGATAAAAATTAATCATTTTTATATAAGTATTTTTGAAAGTTTTCTTTTTATTCCTCAAATATTTATTGAGTGCCAACTATATGCCAGGCATTATTCTAGTTTTAGGAGTTGTATATGAACACTAAGAGAAGATACCTTTCTTTAGCAACTAAATTAAATTGCTGTTAAAATAACTCATTAAAATTTTTCCAAAGTGGATATTTTAAGACTTTTTAAGAGTGTTCTTTAGAAGGGGTACCCAAAAAAGGTTATGAAAATAATTGTACCATGTTTCAACCAGAACTTACATGATTAGTGTAAAGTCAAACATTACGTTAGATACTGAAGACAGAAAATAAATTTCCTTAAGAATTTATCAACTAGTACAAGATCAATATATAAACCCAACTACATGCATTGCAATGTTTTATGTATCAGGATAGAAACATATACTGGGTTTAATGGGGCACAAGAGCAGGAATGACTAACCCTGAGAGACTAGGATAGAATTTTATGAAGTGTTTCATAGAAGGGTTGACACTTGAACTGAAAATATGAACGAAGAGGAAAGGAAGCAAAGAAAAGAAGTTGGTGAAGTATGGAAGAGTGAAACACAGTAGTACATTCATAGTGTTGAATTTGACATTTACATAACTGGCCTTCCACCTTTGTTCTGACAATAAGTCTCCATACAAATATAATTCTGATGATCTGGGTGACTTATGGTAGCCATAAGATAAAGCCCCAATACTTCATAATGCTTATGTAATGCCCTATGAAGTTATATGAATGTACACTTAGAATATTTCAATATCTATGTTGCAGTTCTCTTTATTCTCAACTCTGAGCGAAATCTTTTTTTTTTATTTAATATTTTATTTCATTATTTTTAGAAGGAGGAGAAGGGAGAGTGGCAGAGAGGGAGAGAGACATCAATGTATGGTTGCTTTTCACCTGCCTCCAGCCACAGACCTGACTGGAGACCTGGTTTGCAACCTGGTTATGTGCCCTGACTGGGGAATCAAACCTGCGACCTTTGGGTTCGCAGGCCGACACCTTATCCACCATGCTACCAGCCAGGGCCTGAGTGAAATCTTTACTAAGCCTTTGTGTGAAAAAATTCTAACTCATGAAAATTTATTTATGCAGTCACATAAAATGAAAACTCCAAACTGCCTTAATATTAGAGCAGAAAGATTTACATTTTTGAGCTTTTGTTGTCAGATGATTATTCCAGTTCTTCATTTAATTTTGGAATTTCTTATACACAGCATCCATTGACACTTTAAAAAAAATTTAATTGTCAGTTTTTATAGTTGGTGGATTTCTGTTCCCTGAATTAGAGTGGCCACTATCTGTCCCTCCATTATTTTCTTTCACAGCAGGTATAAAATTTTCTTGGCCTCGTACTATTTGTTTAATAGATAATAGCTTTTGTTTTAAGGTTTATAAGGCAGCTGATGTGATTATTACATATTTCTTGATAGGTTTTGTTAGAAAAATACAAGTTTTATTTTCCTTAAGGAAATTTTCTGGTATGTTTTGCTTTTACAAGATCAATAACCTTTCTGTGTATTTTTGCATACATTTTTATTTTTTTGATGTTTAATTCATGCTTGGAAACTTTTGACCTCTGACTATGTTACCATTGTGGAAAGAATTGTTCAAATCCCTCAACTACTAGGATAGACAATTCCAGAAAAAGAAAACATATACAAGCTGTAAGAAAAATAAATTTGCAATCAACATTTTTTGCCACAGTTACTATAAAGTCTGAGAGGCTATATTTATGTGAACTCTACTAAAAAAATATTTCACATAAAAATATGTCTTTGTGGGAGACGGTGTGTGTGGGTTGACTTGATTCAAATTTGTTTAGAATTGGAAGAGATCTCACTTTATATTTTAAAATTAGTGTTTAAGTATGTGTACATTTAGGTAAATACAAGTTAGAAAACAACATATTCTAAATGTTTTTATACATAAAGACATACTTGTGTTCTTGTTGATTTTTGCAGAGAAAATTTAGGCTTCAGATGTGCAAGCACAACTCTTTCAAAATTACTTAAAGTTTCATTTATGCATCTCAGGATAGAATGTCCCATTAAATTTTCACTACTTATAAACTAATGGTTGACATTATGTTAAATGATTTTGATGTAAACCAAATTACTTTTTTTTAAAAATTTTATTCATTATTTTTTAGAGAGAAGAGAAGGGAGGGAGAAAGAGAGGATGAGTAACATTAATGTGTGGTTGCCTCTGGCCTGCACATGCACTGATCAGGAATTGCACAGAGACCCCTTGGTTCACAGGCTAATGCTTAATCCACCTAGCCACACCGGCCAGCGCCCAAACTATTTTTGTATCTCTTTGGTATGATATATTTGTTTTATCCTCCCTGGTTACTCCATTTTTTAGAGTGTTTTGTATATTATTATTTCCTTCCTTTTGCAGAAAGCACCAATACTTGATGGTTTAGGCTTCAAATCATTGAAAAAAAATGACTATTGAATTTTATTTTATGAGAGAAACTAGCTAAGCAGGGTAGGATTTTGTAATTCTGAAAAAAAAATTTATATAATTTGTCCTTGGTGTCTTATTTTTTTCTCTGCTATTGATGTTCCCTTTTAGTTAATAAGCTATAACATAAAAATATTTAGCACTCATACATTGATATATTTTATACTATGATGAACATTATTTCATGTAAAATAGAGAAGTCACAAATCTTTGTGTGAAATTTAGATTTAGAGCTTATTTCATGTATATTAGCTTTTTCTGTTATGTAACAAATTACCAGAAAAATGGGGCTTAAAACAACACACATTTATTATCCCACAGTTTCTATGGGTCAGGAACCCAAGCATAGTTTAACTAATTTTAATAATCTTCCAAGCTCCTTCACATTGTTGACAAAATGTATTTTCTTGTGACTTTTAGGACTCAAATTAGCTTGCTTCTTCAAAACCAATGACAGGATGAGCAGTAATGCCTGAGACTCTAGAGCTAGTTGATGAGCAAGACTGAATCTTATGTCAAATAGTCACAAAAGTAACATTTCATCACCTTTCCCATAATGTAATATAATCATGAGAGTGATATCCCATCCCATTTGCCATAGACCTTTGGATATAAGCAAGTCATACTTAAGGTATTGAATACCAGGGATGAAATCATGGGGACCACTTTTCAGGTTGCTTCATCACACCACATCAGTTATATTGGCTATGTTACTAAAAGTATTTTGGCTTGATGCATTGACATCTTTCCTCCTTTTCTATTCAATTTTCATTGTAAGGGCAATTGTATGATATACTTACCATTAATGTTTAAGCAGAGAAAGAAATAGTATGTGATATTAGATTTTAGTCTATCTTCTACAGAACATTAATTTCACCTTGATTGAGGCTAAAAAGAAAAAATACTTCCTTATTTTGCTGCTTCAATGTCTTTTTTAAAAAGATAAACTATTATAAATTTAAGTGTATGTGTATGGTTAAATATTCAAACAGTACAGATGAATATAAAATAATAAGTATGCCATTAAATAAGAAACCTGAAAGTAACTACTATTCAGTATTTTAAAAATTTTCTATACATATACAGTTTATACAAACATATGTCTCTGAAGAAATAGCTATTGCTGTGTCATATGCTTTTAAATGGCTGTTTAGTATTCTTTTTAAGTAGGTGTCATAATTATCAAACAATCTTCTATAGGGATAATTTTTATCATTTGTATGCTAAAATACCATCTTTTATTAGTTGCATCTCTATTGGTTTTAAAATGTTATAACCCAATTAAAGTTGGCTTATCCATAAAAGGAAATTTATTTACTGAAAGAAATTATGAGTACCACTAATTGACTTTGAGTGTAATTGTCTCCACAGCCTCAGTTAATGTAACTGGTTTCTCCATATTTCTGGAGAACCAGCCACCATCTGGGCTGATTCGCTCCTTAGGCTATCTCTCCTTTCAAGGTGGTAGAATGACTTCCAGTCGCTCCAGACTTAGTCTTTTCCCAGGAAACCAGAAAAGAGAGTCCCTCTCTTCTATGTCCTAAGGCAAAAGTGATAGGAATTACTCTCTCCAGGTCTGATTGCTTCATAAGCCTTCCCTATTCCAGCTATTCTAGGATCATAGGAGGTGACGTTATGATTGCTCAAGTGTGATCACATGCTACTCTTGGAGCATGGGATATCAGCCTTACTGAAAGAACATGAAATAATAATGGAGGATGGCAGGTGGAATAGGAAAAAAATGCTTACTATTTCTGTGTGGATACATCCTTGTAAACATGTGTACTTTATTTACTACTATTTGATAGGTAAATTGAGAGGTAAAAATGTTGGATCAAGGTATACATGCCTTTTGACTTTTCCTGGATATTCCCTAATTCCCTTCTACAATGAGTACCTCAATTTACACTTCAACCTTCAGCCAGTAAAGCAAACTTACATCTATTCTGGGGTTCATTAAACTTAATAATATTTTCCAATAAAATGTGTGAAAAATGAAATCCCATTGTTGTTTTAATAGGCAGTTCAATAATAATGATTGTAGGAGAGCATTTTTTTCTGTACTTATCACATGTGTATTCTTTACTGACTTCCTTTCATAGATAATTTTCTAATTGTGCCAGAGCAAACAGCATAATGCAGGTACTAACAATAGCCCTTGCCAGTTAGCTGGTAACAGGGTTATGGGTCCATTACCGAAGAGGGCACATAGGTTTCGGGTTCTTTCCCCAGTCAGAGCACCACCGTATCCCTGTCTGGGCATGAATAGAAGAGAAGGCAATCAATCAATGTTTCTCTTTCTCCTTTTCTCTCTCCCATCAGGTGAGGAAGCAATCAATCAAGAATCTTTTAAAGCATGCTAAAGTAAACAGATATGTCTCAATTTTATTTAACTTGAATATAATTTTACCCATACTGGTTGAGACTTAATGCTTGGTAGCCAGAATAGGTAAAGAGGGGCTATAGAGAAGGAAGCAAGTTATTTCCAGGGTCACTTAATTTTTTTAAACATGACATGTTTAAAAATAATCTATGACATGACATGTCCTACAATGCATTACTTTTATCAAATAAGGAAAACTGAAGATTAGAAGAGAGAGATACAGTGTTATAGTCTGAGCAGACATGATGAGTCACTTAAGAGGCTCATGGCTGGGGTTTTCACGGCATGGCATAGGGTAAGGATAGCCACTGTGTTCAGGCAGCCCCGAGGAAGAAGCTAGGTCAAGCATGGACATAAAGCTGAGTTCAATTGTTTTGAAGACTGGGAACCCTGAGACCTATCTCCGGAAAGGAGATGGTCAAAGACAAACTTCAAAGTAAATATAGAAGAAAACAAAGAGTAAAATTCCCTGTGAACTAAAGCCTAAAACATTGTTTTGCAGAGCTCAAGTATGCAGAGGTCAAGAGAAAGTGTTGCAATTTCAACAGAAACAACAGTAAAATAGAACATTTTTCTGATAAGTTTCCCAGGCCTTTAAACTTTTATATTGGTGTCTCTAAAAGATCAGTAGTCTGAAAGCCTGCACTGAA
Source organism: Noctilio leporinus (assembly GCA_004026585.1). Classification (NCBI taxonomy): domain Eukaryota; kingdom Metazoa; phylum Chordata; class Mammalia; order Chiroptera; family Noctilionidae; genus Noctilio; species Noctilio leporinus. The sequence goes on from PVIW01000842.1 coordinate 177,973, forward strand.
AGCCCCTGGTGCTTCAGAACATTTGGAAGCCTCATATTAAAAGATGAGGGCTTTTTTCTTTTTTTTTTAAGGTGAAAGTAACAAAGAGAAAATTATGTGCAAATCAACCTGGCAACTCATGGCTAAAACAATTTATATTTAGTAAGACTTAATTTAGGATTATAAAGAAGTTTAGTATATAATGAATTATAATTCTTTATATATATAACAGTATTAATTATGGGTGAATGATTAAAACTTTTGGTTAAATTAATGAATAATATTCTTCTATAGTCAGAGAAAAAAACCAGCTAAATGTATCTTTAAGTAGGAGTCTTAAAATCTCTTCAGAAAGTTTTTTATTCAATAATTAAACATCTGTGTGCTGAACATTGGATTTGTCATTAAGTACAATGATATAAAAAAAATAAAGCCCATATTATTATACTCTGCTTACTAGAGTTCTTGAGCTCTTAGTCCTCCAAATAACACACACTAACAAATGAGTAATTGTAAGTGGTGAAGCAAGATGAAGAAAATGAACATTTATTGAGCAATGAGAGATGAGTTTCAGAACCCAATCTATGTATTTATTCATTAACCATTCTAAATAATCTATGAAATAGGTACTAGTGATACCTGTGCTTTAAAAATGAAGAAAAAGGCACAGAAAGGCCAAATGAATTGTCCAGTGTTGTGCATTAGGAAGAGGTAAAACTGGGCTATGAGCTTGAGTAGAGCCTGTACTATAAATGATCAAGCTTAAATGACCAAAGAACATAGGTCAAGGGAATAACAACATAAGCAAGGTAGTTAGGAGTTAGGGCAAGATCTTACTGAGGAGGTGACATTTAAATTAAGACATAAAGGGTGTGATGGAGCCAACCATGTTCAGAACCTGGAGGACAATAACATTTCAGGTAGTGTGAAAAACATGTACCATGACCCTAAGTTGGGAAGTAGACTGGCATGTTAAAGGAGTAGAAATCATGTTAATAGTAAGCAAGAAAATATGCAAGAATTGAGATATAACCAAGAGTCATACTTTGCAAAAACCTGTAAGCCAACATTGGGAGATTTGACTTGAAGTGCAATGGGGAAAAGTGAAATAATTTTACAGAGAGGCCTGGCCTGACCTGGTTCATGTTTAACTGGCTATTGTGTAACAATAAAATGGAGGAAGACCATAGGACAAGCAGAGACAGCAGTGGGGAAGCTATTGTGGTAGTCTTGGAAAGGGTTTCCAGAAAGATGGTGGGAATTGAGGTGGAAAAAACAAGCATACTCACTCAAGATATATGTAATATTTTAAAGTTCTTTTTTTTTTTAATTTAAAATTTTATTATTTTTAGAGAGAGGGGAAGGGAGAGGGGCAGAGAGGGGAGAAACATCAATGTATGGTTGCCTTTCACCTGCTTCCAGCTGGAGACCTGGCTGGAGACCTGGCTTGCAACCTGGTTATGTGCCCTGGCTGGGAATTGAACCAGTGACCTTTGGGTTCACAGGCCAGTGCTTATCCACTGTGCCAACAGCCAGGCAAGATACATTTCTGAGGCAGAAATCATGGGATATGCTGAAAAATTAAATTTGGGTGGCAAGAAAGAGGAAGGAATTTAGGATTACTCTGTTTTCTAGTAGCATATGGTATCCTTTTCAGCATTTTGAGTATGTGATAGAACCTTGTATATTTAAAAAAGATGGGGATAGAACAATTTGTGTAAAGCAGGAAATGACCTCAGTTGGAACTTATCTGAGAGCCACTGAAACAGTCAGTTTAAATATACCATATAGGAAATTGGATATTCGGACCTGGAATCCAAGAAGTCTGAGTAGCAGATACAGTTTTGGAGTCATCAGCATAAAAATAATATGTAAAACTATGGGAACAAATGCAATATTCAGGTAAATAGATCAATATCAAACATAGAGAAACAATAATGGGAGATAGTAGAGAAGGAATAACCAGTTAAGAAAAAAAAAACTTTTTGAAGAAAATATATCAGAAAAGAAGAGAAAAGGGTATTTTGGGAATTATGGATTGGTTATTAGAGTTAAATGTTTTAAAGATGTCACATAAACTGAGAACACAATAATTCACATACCTTATTGATACCTGAGTATTAACTATTTTCTACTGACCCTTTTTGGTTCTAAGTTACAAACCAACAAGAAGGAAATTAGGGCCTTCTTGTCCTTATGTACATACTCTTCAATTCATTTAATAGCCAGCTGATTATCTGATGTACTTCATTTCTTCTACAATTTGCTGTAATGTTTCTCTTCTCAAAATACAATTAATAAACAAAAACACAAACTATGAAACATTTGTGATCAATGTAAGCTAATACTACCAAAATATCTGTCATTGAATGAATCCAAGAGAGTAAATATTTGGAACCCTTTTGAGAAGTGGCCAAAGAGTTGGCTTAGAAGCTTAGGATTCAAATACAAGAATGATACTGATGGAATCAAGGAAAAAAGGGCCAGTACTTTCTGAGCTAATTGTTTAAAACTAGATTTTTACTCCAGCTGCTATAAATTGGAAGATGAATGATGTGAGAATTTGTAATTTGTAATTTAAAACTTCATGAACCATGAAACTTTCTGGAGACTTTGGTCAGTCAGTTGATTTACTAGAAATGATGAGACCACCATAATCTATAAACTGTCTATTTTCCCACCACCATGGCAATGAAAGAGAGGAGAAAACATGCAAATTGCTCATTTATGGGTTTTCTTATTTTGCTTTTCTAAATTACTGCTAAGCTCTCTGAGTCGGATTTCTATAACATCTTTAATTATAATGAAGTCTTGGCTTAAAAAAAGAAAAGTTGTTTAGTTAGAACTTCATAATTGGCAATGAAACATTTAACCAAAGTGCCAGCTCTCAAATTTATTGTATGTTGTTTTCTATTTGGATTATGGGAACAGCATCATGGAGACTTGCAGAATTTGATACAGGGATCCTAAATGTTAATACAGAGAGTAATAAAATAATTCCAAACAAAACTGAGCATTATGTATAACATAAAATTTCAAAACATGAATAAAATTATGAATATGTTTGGATAATGCAATACATTGTGATATGACAATTCATGAAATATTGAAACAGCAATGGATGGTACAGGCTCTGTTCTTTTTTAATGAGAAACAATGTGATTTTTGATGCAAAATTAGCTGTTTGTGAAATGTTGGCTATTACGCTAAGAGTGAAAGTCTAAAGGGAATCTATAAGGGAAATTCTTTTGAAAAATTGTGAATTGACTAGTATTCAATACATACTATTTGTGACTTTAAAACATTTTCAATTTTGCATAGTTTTTCTTATAGCAGTCTCAAAAATATTTATGAGAAACTAGTTTTCCAGTGTTCTCACAATGAATATTGGAAATAACTGTTTTTTCTTTATTTTCAATGAATTATTATACATTAAAACTAAAGACATAATTTCTGAGAAGAAATAAGTCTGATGAGAAATCTTGTTATTTCAATAGTTACTTTAATAAAATCTAAAAAACAAAACTGCTTTAGATTTCTTGTTCAAAATTTGCCCTCCAAAGATCTACTGAAACTAAGGTTCTTTGTTCAATCTGTTGAAATCAACATGCTATAAATTCCTTATAATTCACTTAGCAGAATAATTTTACTTAATTCAAGATGATTTGCACCATCTTTCTGAAACTTGAATCTTAATGATTTGGTCTTTGCTACAGATGCTTAAAGCACAATTCAATGTTTAAGTAACATGCAGTGTTCTATGCTCTTCTATCCCACTTTGTATTTACCTCCTTTGCTACCTTTGTGTTTAAAATAGACAACCTAGCCCTGGCTGGTGGCACAGTGAATAAGGTGCCGGCCTCAGAACCCAAAGATTGCTGGTTCAATCCTTAGCCAGGGCACATAATCCTGGTTGCAAGCCAGGTTTCCAGCCAGGTCTGTAGCTGGAGGCAAGTGAAAGGCAACCATATATTGATGTCTCTCTCCCTCTCTGCCTTTCTTCCTTCCCCTATCTCTGAAAATAATAAATAAAATCTTTTAAAAATAAACAAATAAGTAAAAATAGGCAACAGAACACATAGCTGGCATCAGAACCCATTTATGAGGAGCTATTGTAGATCATGGGTGATCTACAAACACAAAGCCTGTGGGTCGAATCCAGCCCTTCACCTTGTTTTATCTGGCCTAGCACCTTGTTTCTACCATGCTCACCTAACTATTAAGGAGAAATTACATTTCTACAGTCCTAAAATTATATTTGGCCCTTTGAAGGCAATTGTGAGGCTGATGTGGCCCCCGATGAAAATTAGTTTGACACCCTGCTGTAGATGTTTGTAATTGCATGTTGATAACAGAGGCAAATTATGTATCTTTAAAGGAAATATTAAGACAATTTGCCAGAATTAGCATATATTTACTCTTGTTTAAAAAAGGGGAATGAATTTGTTTTTCTCTAAGTGATAAATTAGTCTTTTGACTTCTGATACTTCTTTTTCTTTTTTTTAAATTTTTATTGTTGTTATATTACATTCAGCTCATTTTCCCCCTCTGCTCTCCCCTTCCTCACCCTCCTTATCTCCCCCATAGTCAGTCCCGCATGTTGTCTGTGTCCATGGGTCATCCATGTTAGTTCCTTGACTAAACTGTTCCCCTTCTTTGTCTCCTCCTCCTTTCTCCCCCCGCCCCCCTGCACACTGAAAGTGTGTTCCTTGTATTCATGCCTCTGGTTCTGTTTTGTTTCCTTGTTTGTTTCTTCATTAGTCTCCTGTACTAAGTGAGAACATGTGGTATTTAATTTTTGCTGCCTGGCTTATTTCACGAAGCATGATACTCTCCAATTCCATCCATGATATTGTTAATGGTAGGAGTTCCTTCTTTGTCTCTGCTATGTAGTATTCCATTGTGTAAAGGTACCAAAGTTTTTTGATACATTCATCCACTGAAGGTCACTTAGGTTGTTTCCAGCACTTGGCTATTGTAAATAGGGCTGCTAGAACATGGGGTTGTATAGGTTCTTCTGAATCTGTGTTTCAGGATTCTTTGGGTATAATCCTAGCAGTGGAATCACTGGGTCATAAGGAAGTTCTATTATTAATTTTTTGAGGGAATTCCGTACTGTCTTCCATAGTGGCTGCATCAGTCTGCTTTCCAACCAGCAATGCACCAGGGTTCCCTTTTCTCCACATCCTCACCAGCACTTGTTTGTTAATTTGTTGATGATGGCCATTCTGACAGATGTGAAGTGGTATCTCCTTGTAGTTTTAATTTGCATCTCTCCGATGGCTAGTAATGTTGAGCATTCTTTCATGTGCCTGTGGACCCTTTGTATGTCTTCCTTGGAGAAATGTCTGTTCAGGTCCTTTGCCCAGTTTTTAATTGGGTTGTTTGTCTCCCTGGTGTTGAGTTGTATTAGTTCTTTATATATTTTGGAGATCAAACCATTGTCTGAGGTGTCATTGGCGAATATGTTTTCCCACATGGTTGGTTCCCTTCTTATTTTGTTGATGTTTTCTTTGGCAGAGCAGAAACTTTTCAGTTTGATGTAGTCTCATTAGCTTATTTGTTCCTTTATTTCCCTTGCCTTGGGAGATACTTCAGTGAAAATTTTGTTGTGCAAGATACCTGCAATATTTTGCCTATGTTTTCCCCTAGGGCTTTTATAGTGGCACTGCTGATGTTTAAGTCTTTTATCCATCTTGAGTTTATTCTCGTGTATGGTGTAAATTGGTGGTCTAGTTTCTTTTTGTTGTTGTTGTTGTTTTTGTTTTTTTGCATGTGCCTGTCGATTTCTCCCAACACCACTTGTTGAAGAAGCTATTTATACTCCATTTTATGTTCCTTCCCCCTTTGTTGAATATTAGTTGCCCATAGAGTCCTGGGTTTATTTCTGGGCCTCTATTCTGTTCCATTGATGTGTTTGTCTGTTCTTGTGCCAGTACTAGACTGTTTGCATTACTATGTCTTTGTAATAAAAATTGATACCTGGTATTGTGATTCCTCCTACTTCGCTCTTCTTTCTCAGGATTGCTGTAGCTATTCGGGGTTGTCCTTGACTCCATATGAATTTTTTAAGTGTTTGTTCTAATTCTGTGAAATATGATATTAATATTTCAATATGAATTGCATCGACTCTATAGATGGCTTTGGGTAGTATGGACATTTTAATGATGTTAATTCTCCCCAACCATGAACACAGTATATGCTTCCATTTATTTGTATCTTTTTAATTTCTTTCTTCAGTGTTCTGTCATTTTCTGAGTACAAGTCCTTTACTTCCTTGGTTAAGTTTATTCCTGAGTACTTTATTTTTCTTATTGCTATGGTAAATGGGATTTGTTTTCTAACTTCTATCTCTAATGTTTCATTGTTGGTGTATAAAAATGCCTTCAATTTCTGGATATTGACTTTGTATCCAGCTATTTTGCCAAATTTAGTTTTAGGTGGAATAGTTTTTTAGTGGAATCTATAGGGTTTTCTATGTACATTATCATATCATCTGCAATTAATGATGGTTTTACTTTCTTCTTTTGAATTTGGATGCCTTTGATTTCTTTTTGTTGTCTGATTGCTATGGCTAGAACTTCTGAGACTATGTTGAATAGAAGTGGGGAGATTGGACACCCTTCCCTTGCTCCTGATATTAAGGGGAAGGCTTTCAGTTTTTGCCCATTGAGTATGATATTACCTGCAGATTTCTCATATATGGCCTTTATTATGTTGAGGTATGCTTCCTCTATTCCCATCTTGGTTTTTTATCATAAAAGGGTTCTGTACTTCATCAAATGCTTTTTTGGCATCTATTGATAAGATAACATGGCTTTTTTTCTTTCAGTTTTTTAATGTGGTTTATTACATGTATTGATTTGCAAATATTAAACTATCCTTGCATCCCTGGGATGAACCGCACTTGGTCATGGTGTATAATTTTTAAAATGTATTGCTGAATCCAGTTTGCCAATATTTTGTTGAGAATTTTCACATCTGTTTTCATCAGAGATATTGGCTTGTAGTTTTCTTTCTTTGTTGGATCTTGACCTGGTTTTGGGATTAGAATAATACTAGCCTCATAGAAAGAATTTAGGAGTCTTCCCTCTTCTTAGATTTTTGGGAATAGTTTGAGGAGGATAGGAGTTAGTTCTTCCCTAAATGTTTGGTAAGATTCACCTGTGTAGCCATCTGGTCCAAGGTCCTTGTGTGCTGGGAGTTTTTTGATTACTTCTTCAATTTCACTAGTTGTTACTGGTCTATTCAGGATTTCTGCTTCTTCTTGATTGAGTTATACATTTCCAGAAATTTGTCCATTTCACCCAGGTTGTCAAATTTCTTGTCATATAGTTGTATGTAGTAATTTCTTTGAATCCTTTGTATTTCTGTGGTGTTGGTTGTGACTTTTCCTTTGTTTCTGATTTTGTTTACTTGGGTCCTCTCCCTCTTTTTCTTGATGAGTTTAGTTAATGGTTTGTCAATTTTGTTTATCTTTTCAAATTATCAGCTCCTAGATTTGTTGATCCATTGAATTGAGCTTTTAGTCTCTGTGTCATTAAATTCTGCTCTGATCTTGATAATTTCCTTCCTTCTGCTTGATCTGGGATTTATTTATTGTTGCTGTTCTAGTTCTTGAATCTTTATGATTAGTTGGTTTGTATGAGTTTCTTCTAGTCTTTTTAGGTAGGCCTGTATTGCTATGAATTTCCCCCTGAGGACTCCCTTTGCTGTGTCCTATAGGTTGTGAGGTGTTTTGAATTCATTTTCATTTGTTTCTAGATAACTTTTTGATTTTTTATTTATGATTATTAATCCATTTATTATTTAGTAGCATGTTATTCAGTCTCCATGAATTATATTGTTTTTGGATTTTTCCCTTGAGGTTGGTTTCTAGTTTCAAGCCATTGTGATTTAAGAAGATGCTTGGTATAATTTGAATTTTCTTGAATTTGTGGAGGCTTGTTTTGTGTCCTACCATGTGGTCTACCTTTGAGAATGTTCCATGTGCATTAGAGAAGAATGTGTGTTTTTGCTTCTTTGGGGTGAAAGTTCTGTATATGCCAGTTCTAAGTCCATTTGATCTAGAATGTTGTTCAATACTACAATATCCTTGGTGTATTTTTGCTTGGAAGTTCTGCCCATTGTTGATAATGGGGCATTAAAATCTGCTACTATGAGTGTTTTGCTGTCGATATCCTTCTTGAAGTCCTCCAATATTTTCCTTATATATTTGGGTGCTCCTACATTGGGCACGTTTATATCTTCTTGATGTTTTGTTCCCTTAAGTATTATGAAATGCCCTTATTTATCTCTTTTTATTTTTTCATTGTGAAATCTGTTTATTCTGATATAAGTATTGCTACCCCACCCTTCTTTTAATGTCTATTTGCTTGATATATATTTTTCTATCCCTTCACTCTCAATCTCTGTCGATCTTTTGTTCTGAGGTGGGTCTCTTGAAGACAGCATATATGCAGGTCATGTTTTTTTTCCATTCATCTACCATATATCTTTTTATTGGTATATTTAATCTGCTTATGTTTAAGGTTATTATTGAGAGGTATTTATTTATTGACATTTTCCCCCATTATTCCTATGTTCTTCTCTGTCTCTCTTTGTTTCTTCATCTTTTTAAAGCAGGCCTTTTAGTATCTCTTGCAGTGCTGGTTTGTTGGAGGTGTATTAACCTTCTTTTGTCTGGGAAATTCCTGATTTTACCTTCCATTTTGAATGAGAGCCTTGATGGGTAGAGTATTCTTGGTTGCAGTCCTTTGTTTTCCATTACTTGGAGTATTTTTTGCCATTCCCTTCTGGCTTGTATTGTTTCTTTTGGGAAATCATTTGATAATGTTATTGGAGCTCCATTATATATTATTAATTGTTTCTCTCTTGATGCTTTTAGGATTCTCTCTTTGTCTTTTATAATTTGCCATTTTAAGTAATGATGTGCCTTGGAGTAGGCCTGTTTGGGTTCATCTTCATTGGGACCCTCTGTGCTTCCTGAACTTAAGTGTCCTTTTTGCTAGGGATTAATAGTTTATGTAGCTCTTGATGTAACTCAGGTGCTTGAGATTAGTAGCAATCCATTTCCCAAGCCTACCTCTTTTCCTTGATCAAGTCTCTGAAGTTTACAGTCAAGCTGCATGGCCGTGGAATGGCAGGGCCTATCACTGTTACAGTCAGGGCTGATTATGAGTGCCACACCCCTGGTAGGCTAAACCTCCTTTAGCCTAGCTGGGTTTCAGCACTGCTGGCATTTTTGGGTCCCCTTTTCTCTAGCTGGTTCTGTGGAAAGCACCACAGGGTGCTATTGGTGCTCTTGATGGCTATCCTTCCCCCTCTGGCTCCTCGAGGAGGTTTTCACAGTCTGGTTCTGTGGGGAGTGCTGCAGCCCTGGTATTTCTTAAATACACTTCTTCTGCAAGTGCTCACATAATTTGCTGACATTGGAGACCTTTTACAAGGAGTAATCTTTGGTCTTGTATTGACCAAGCTAGAGAACTAAGAAGATCATCTATCCTTTCTGTGAAATGCATATGGATCAAAGCTAAGAGCTGTTTACAAAGTAATTTCATTTTTTTAAACAATGGGTTTATTTGTTGTTCTGTAACAGTTGTCCTATCTTTCCCCAATTTCTCGGCACCCCCCTCACAGTCAGTCCCCACATGTTGTCCATGCCCATGGATCATTTACTTCCTTGACCAGAACTTTTCCCTCCTTTCTCCCTTTTCTCCCCCTCTCTCCTCCCCTCTAGTGACTGTCAGCCTATTCCTTGTTTCCATGCCTCTTGTTCTATTTTGCTTCTCTGTTTGTTTTATTCATTATGTTCCTGTATTAGATGAGATCATTGGGTAATTTTTTGCTGCCTGGCTTATTTTATTAAGCATAATAGTCTCCATTTCCAGCCATTCTGTTGCAAAAGGTAGGAGTTGCTTCTTTCTTTCTGCTGCAGAGTATTCTATTATATAAATGTACCAGCTTTTTAAATCCATTTATCCATTGATGGACACTTAGGCTGTTTCTAGCATTTGGCTATTGTAAATAGCTGCTATGAATATAGGGTTGCATAGATTCTTCTGAATTGGTGTTTCAGAGTTCTTTGAGTATAATCCTAGCAGTGGAATTGCTGGATCAAAAGGCAGTTTGATTTTCCATAATGTTTTTCATAGTGGCTGCACCAGTCTGCATTACCGCCAACAGTGCACTAGGGTTCCCTTTTCTGCACATCCTGGCCAGCACTTGTTGTTGTTTTTTGATTTGTTAATGACTGCCATTCTGACAGGTGTGAGGTGGTATCTTCTTGTACTTTTAATTTGCATCTGATGGCTAGTGATGTTGGATATTCTTTCATAAGCCTATGGACCCTCTAGATGTTCTCCTCAGAGAAGTGTCTGTTCAGATAAAAAATGACCCCATATAGCCTCAGCAATTTTGAGAAAGAAGAACAAAGTAGGAGGAATCAATACCTGATGTCAAACTCTGTTACAAAGTCATGGTAATCAGAATGCACTGGCATAAAAACAGACATATAGGTCAATAGAACAGAGAAGAAAGCCCAGACACGAACCCAAGCCTATATGGTCAATTAATGTTTAATGAAGGGGAAAGGAGCATATAATAGAGCAAAAATAGTCTCTTCAACAGTGGTATTGGGAGAACTGGGCAGGCATGCCAAAACATGAAACAACCACCAACTTACATCAACTATCAGAATAAACACAAGATAGATAGAAGTTTTTAGATGGAAAATCAGACTGCCTTTTGATCCAGCAATTCCACTGCTAGGATTATACTCAAAGAACTCTGAAATACCAATTCAGAAGAATCCATGCAACCCTATATTCATAGCAGCACTATTTATAATAGTCAAATGCTGAAAACAGCCTAAGTGTCCATCAATGGATGAATGGATAAAAAAACTGGTACATTTACATAATAGAATACTCTGCAGCAGAAATAGATAGAAGGCATAAATAAATATAAACAAGACACCATAAAAGTCCTAGAGGAAAACATAGGCAGTGAAATTTCAGATGTTCCATGCAGCGATATTTTCACCAATATATCTCCTAGGCAAGGGAAATAAAGGAACAAATAAACAAGTAAAACTACATCAAACTAAAAAGTTTCTGTTCAGTGAAAGAAAACATCAACAAGATGAAAAGGGAACCAACCATATGGTAAAATATATTTGCCAATGATACTTCAGATAAGGGGTTGATCTCCAAAATATATAAAGAACTTAACACCAGGAAGAGAGACAATTCAATTAAAAACTGGGCAAAGCACCTGAATAGATACTTCTCTAAGGAGGTAATTTTATTTTAAGATAAAGCTAAATAGAGTAAAGAATGAACAGTATTTCAAGTTAATAATCAGGGTTTGTTATCTTATTTTTTAAAGAAAATTCAGGTGTTATTACTTAAAAAATTGTACATGTTAAACACTTATTTTTAAAATATAACTTTAATTTTATTGTTGTATTATATTCATCCCAATTTCCCCTCCTGCTTTCCCTGCTAGAACATAAGAGTGCGTAGGTTCTTCTGATTGGTGTTTCAGGGTTCTTCAGGTATAATCCTAGTAGTGGAAGCCCTGGATCAAAAGAAAGAGTTAGTGCTTGTTTTTTTCCGTTTGTCTTTCCTATAAAAGTTTGCTGTGATTCTGAGTTTGTAGGTAAGTGGTAAGTTTTGAATATGTTTAATTTATTTCATACTTAATTTTTAATTGATTATTTGAATTGTTGCATTCTCTTAATGGTTTAGTAGTATTTCCTGAATTTATTTACAAATAAATAAATTTATTTATGCAGAAATCACATTTCATGAGAATATAAAACTGTCTTGCCATTTACTTAGCTTTTAGAATTATCATAAAATTAAATAACAGATATGTATACTATAGATATATATATATCACCTAATGTTATGAATTATGACAGATATCATAATTTTATCTTTAAGAAAATTGATAGCTTTTATATAATACTCTTGTATGCCTTATATTAAAAATGACTCCTAGTTGTCTATAATTCAAAATATTTAGGAATCATTTAAAACATGGCTGATCTTGAAAAGTAATAAATGTTGAGCATAGTAAATTTCTTGATCTTGAATATTAGAAAGGTTCTAAAATATATGAATTTAATAGCTTTTAACTCATGTTTTCTTTCATCTACAATGATTGACATTAAAGTATAACTATATAATATTAAAACCCACAAAATTTGAAGACACAAACAGATGTTAATTCTCAGAGATTTAGTGTTTACTAATTTGCATAAGTCTGTGTTTTGGTAAATGCAACAATACCATTAAATATCCCACTAATGCTTGCTTAATAGAGAGGCTAAACTGCTAGAGAGGAGTGCAGGAGTCAGAGATTGTAACACTGTTGAAGGCTAAAGGGATAGTATGAACACCTGCCCCTAGGTGAGAATGGCCAAGGCCATTTGGAACAGGGATTACTAAATTTGAAGTAACTGCAATATAACTCCTGTTTCTCTCCTGTAAATGATCAATGTATTATAATTACATATAATTGTTGAGGGGAGGACATTGGGTTACATTTGATAAAAAGTTAAGGCGATGGACTTTTCTTTTCCTCCTTGGGGAGGGAATAAAGTAAAAGGAGTAAGAGGAAAGATATCAGTGAGATTCAATTTAGCAGTAGTAGTAAATTAGGGCACACTGACTTGATGATAGATTAATGATTCTCAGAAAAGAGAATGAGAAAAAAGGAAGATTTTAGATGGTCTCATTGATAAAACATAGGCACCTTTTTATGAAAGAATATGTATTCTATTTACACTTGAAGGGGAGGAGTCATTTTATAGGACTGGTAGACTTGGAAATATCTGGGTAAAGTTTCTACAACTTCTTTACCTGCAATTTCATATTTGGTGAAACATTGTGAAGTTCAGTTTGAACCGATCATTTGTATGATGAAAAATTTTTAAATTAGATTGCAATTTTTAAGTAGTTATGTGGACAATTAAACTTTAAACTTGTTAGGCAAATGATCTGGCCTCTCTCTGAACTGACATAGCACCTTTCTGTTCATTAGTCATTTTTCTCCCAAGCTGGTTGCCACAAGATACTAAACTGGTTCCCAACCCTATGGTTACATTCTTCTATTGTACCTTCTACCTGGAAAACAAAAATCCTACCTCCTTTCACTGATAAGCAATCTAAGCCAGAGAGAACTTCTGCCCACTCAGCCTTTTGGGATCTATCACAGGAGCCTGTTTTATTTAGTATTATTATTTTCTTCTTATTGTCTGAAATTACCTTGGTTTTCCATGTGTTAACTTGCTTATTTCTTATCTCCCAATATTAGTGGATGGGTGACTTCATGGCACAGAACCCTGAACTATTCCTGTTTAGGGCAGGATCTCTAGCCTGAAATTATGAATGCAAAATAAATATTTGTGAAATAATTAAATTAGAAAGGCAAAGACAAATTTATGTATTATCATTGCATCATGTTTATACCATGACTTCAAAGTATTTTCAGAACTATTCAAAAGTTAATGAGAGGTCATGTGTGTTTGTCATGTTTTCTAAATTAGAGAAGCCTGGAGTAGTGATATTTAATAGCTGCCTGTGGTAGGCAGAATGACCCCCTGAAGTGTCCATGCCCTGATTACTGGAACCTATGAATATATTACGTTTCATGTCAGAACAGACTGTGCCAATTTAATTAAGTTTATGGACTTTATAATAAGGAGGTTATTTTGGATTACCTGGGTGGGCCCAATTTAATGAAATCTGTCTTACAAGCAGATAGTTTTCTCTGGCTGGAGTCGGAGATGTAGTGGAAGAGAAGGCAGGAAAGACAATACAGAGGGGAAGGCAGAGAAATTCTGAGTAAGAAGCATTCAGTGCATTGTTGGTTTTGAGACACAGGTGGCCAACTGCAAAGACCAGAGGGAAAACTCTAAGATGTAAAGACAATCCATAAGTAGCAGATAGTATGAAAACAGGGAACTTTTCCTTATAAGCACAAAGAACTGAATTCTGCCAACAACCTAAATAAGCTTTGTGAAGTGCCTCCAAAAATCCCCTATAGAAAGGAACACAGCTTTACCAGCGTCTGGATTTGGTTTTCTTGGGGCCACAAGCAGAGGAAACAACTGAGCCATACTGTGTCCAGATTTCTTATCTACAGAAACTGTGAGATAATACATAGATGTTGTTCAGGCTGCTAAGTTTGTGATAATTTGTTATGGCAACAGAAAACTAATGTCTAATATTCAATATTATAATCATAAGAGTAATGAGTACCAAGGAACTCTTACTATGTGTTAGGAACTTGGCTAAGAATTTTATGAGCTTCTTCACTTAACTTTTATAACAATTCATGAGGTAGTGTACTTGACCCATTTGAGAAGTCTATTTAACCCAAACTTCCTTTCTTTGAGAACTTCCCCCTCTTTATTTATACAAGGGAGTGGGCCTTTGGCAATGATGTTAATACTTTGTAATTCCATTGCTCTGGCTTAAAGTGAGCCAATGGTGAATACTTGCCTTAATATAGGTAACATAGATTCTACCCTCTTATTTTGGAATTAAAATTGACAGGTTTACTTTATTGAACATGAGATTTGTAAAATCAGAAATTGTGGGATTGCATTTACATGGAAATGGAATATATAATAATAAAGAAGTACAGAGAAAAAGAGTTACCAGAGATTACTGGACAGAAGGAGAGAGAGAAAGAGAGGCTTTATAAAGGTGCTTTCATATGATTACATGGCTTCCCTGTTTGTCTCTGTTGTCTCCTGTTGAGGCCCAGCTGCATTGTTGGACAACCCTTCATTATGGTAAATTTCCCCATTTAGCTTCGACTAACTTGAATGGAATTTTGCTACTCCCAAATAAAAGAATGTTAATTAAGGAAGATGGCATTATTATATTTTCATTTAAAGAAATGTTGTATTCATTATAGTAGGATAAAATGATGTAGCAAATAGGCTGGCAAGTTGAAAGACAGTGCACTCAAGTGGAAGTAAAAAAGATGAGTTCCTTACCAGGAAAGTCATCTTCCTGTGGTGGTTCAAGGAGTCAGGCTTCTTTCAGTATATTGTTTCACCATCTCTTGGAGCCTTTATTGTTATCTGGATTTAAAAAAGAATAATAGAGGAGGAATATTGGCTTCTTAGAATCCTTAGTCCCAAAGTAACATCTATTGCTTTTTTGTTCATATTCCATTGGAAAGAACTGGTCAGATAGCTGCAAGTAACTGTAAGAAAGGTTGGAAGCTATAGTCTAGCCAGGAACCTAGGAGAAATGAAAGTACTTCTGATGATCAGATGGACACCTGTGCCAACAGATGTTCATTTCCTTGTACAATATCATGCAGCTGATATTGGCCAAAGTGGGGATTAAAACAGATCTACTGTATGTTGACTCAGGAAACCTATATCTTTTTTTTTTTTTTTTTAATTTTATTGTTGTTGTATTACATTCATCCATTTTTGCTCCCCTCTGTCCCCCTCCCCAGCCACCCATTCCCCCCAAAGTCAATCCCACCTGTTGTCCATGTCCATGGTTCCTTTATACTAGGTTCTTGTCTAAGCTGCTCCCCTTTCTTGTCTCTGCCTCCCCCCTCCCCAGGAAACCTATATCTTAAACACTGTTCTCTACCACAGTTTTGTTTTGCCAGGTGGCTTCCATATGCTTAATTAGTCTATTTTAAAGTCCACTAAATCTGCTAGGTAGCTGGCTCACATGTTCTGTCCCTGTTGATTTACTTTTAATTTAGATGATATCAGAGAAAAGAAACCCAGGATACACAGAGAGTGTTAGGCAAATGACTCAAGAACAGCTGAGACCTCAATTATACTACTCACTGAAGTTCAGAAATATAACCATCTGCTAGACTATTTAGTGACAAATGATAGCCAAAGAATTGAAGTCATCTCTTTTACTCTATTAGTATAAAACAATTATGTGGCAGTAGGTCATCACCTAATTTGAAGTTAATTGGCCTAAAAATAGTTAAAGATTGAATATATTTTAACTTTTGTGATTTTAGCCTATTATTTTTCAGGGTTCTTTGGTGCTGTATTGTTGAGTAAATGTCGAGGGGCTTGGGCTGGGCATATAGTGAGAATAGAAATGGCAATGCAGATGATTTGGTGGGTGGATTCCACAATCTACTAGTCATGCCCATTTATAATTTAGGTAAAAAAATATATTAAGAAAGAAACTCCAGGTGAAAAAGCACAAATACAAGAATTGTGGTTAATCTAAATGGGTGTGTTGGGGCAGTTCTACCTGCTCATGCCAGCTCATTGTGCACGTCGCTTCCAACTCTGCAGTCAGTGATCATACATTGATATCTCGAAATTGGCCATGATAGGAATATTTACAGAAATTGGTATATGCTAGGAATTATGATGTTCCCCCCTCCCCAAGTGCTGATTGTTAAACACTTACCTACTGTATTAGTTAGGATTCTCTGGAAACAGAACCTATATGATTTTATATATAGGGTACATGCAATCAATGGCACTAATGTTGCATCTCCTTATTTCATGTGCTTCCTATTTTGAAAAACTATGTTTCTAAGGTTATGATTTAACATCATTGTTTCAGATATAAAGTATTGAATTCTGAGAGCAACAGTCAGTCATGTCTATTATTGCAGTGAATGAAGACTTTTTTGAACCATTTAAAAATAATGACTAATGACTATGCATTTACATAAAACAATAAATTTGTTTCAAAATATAACACTTCTGTGGTATAATTATTTTACTAAAATTTTGCCAATTGATCATGTCACCATATATATATATATATATATACACACATACACACACACATAGACATACACATATATATGCATATTTATATATGAATCATGTAATCTCCCATTTATACTATATATTGTGAGGGATTGGCTGTGTGATTATGGAGGCTGAGAAGCCCCCCAGTTTGTTGTTTGCAAGCTGGTGGTTTTGAAAAGTTGATGGTATCATTCAAATTCAAACTTAAAAGCCCGAGAACCAGGAGTGCCAATGTCTACTGACAGGAAAAAATGGATATCCCTGCTCAAGCAGAGAGAAAATTGATTCTTTCTCACCTCTTTTTTATTTTATTCTGGCCCTCCACAGATTGGATGATGCTTGTTTAAACTGGAAAGGGTAACTTTGCTTAAGTTGACAATTCAAATGCTAATCTCTTCTAGAAATACCCTGACAGGCACATCCAGAAATAAGGTTTTACTTGCTATTGGGACATCCCTTAGCCCAGTCAAGCTGATGTAAAATTAGCCATCAGTCTTGCACATCACTGCTGCTACTTGTTATCCAACTAGACTAGTGCTGATAATCTGAGAAGATTTTTCCCAGGGTTCAGAGTCAAATTTAGTGTTACTAGAGTAGGGCTCTCATAAAACCAAGATTCGGTTAGTGGGCTACTAGGAGGACTGATAATCAGTATGACATTAGAAATTCTCATATAACAACTGGGTAAGGATGACTTGAGAAACTCATTGACAGAATGGAGCACCATAGTGTGGGTGGTAGAAAGTAATATATACGGGCAGACCCTACAAGGGTATCAGAGCTCATGTTATTCCATCATCCCAGGTGAATAGTGATTTGATAGTAAATTCTCTCATGTGCTACTTAGAACAGCAATAGAAAAAGTAAATCCACTTGCAGAGATGAAAAGTCATGATAAAATTATTATCTGTATAAATTTAGATCATCCTCTGTCTTTTTTTCAGTGGCACCCTAGATCCCCCCTCATTCTCCAGTCAACAGCAGCAGCTATGACTCACGATTCAGAAGCAGAAAGAAATTATGTAAATGCCAGGGAGACTCAGATGAAAGCTTGCCTGCTTCCAAAGAATAAGTGAGTCTTAAGTTGGAAGGGCCATTTGTATAGGAGAAAAAGTACTGGTCAGGATGATTAGTACTTTTGGACATCCCATCACTTAAAGGGTTAGGCATCATGAGTTCCCTGACTAGAATGGGGAACTTGGCAGGTTGCATGACTCCACCATAGCATGAAAAGAAAGCCTTGTCCTAATTAGAGTCAACTGGGAGATCCCCTATGAGTCAACGTCACCATAATTTATGGGGAAGAGGGCACCATATACAAATATAGACGTGTCAGAAGGTGTCAACATTGTCTCTTTTGGTCTATCTTTCCATCTTCTTCATAGGTGATTTATTCATATGCCTACCTTTCAAAATACGAGTAATCAACTTAATGTTTGTCTTTTTTTTGTGTTAGGAATATTGACCAGTTGTGAGTATAATCTTTGGGATATAGAAAACTTCATTAACTTAATATTAGACTTGAGTACTTAGAAAAGCTTTACCAAAGGAGGTAGCTTCTATGTAATTATTTATTTACTTTGGGTGCTAGACCATGGACAGAGAATTTGTTGGCACCTAGACTGTTGTCCACTAAAAAGCGGTCAGCTTTTCTACCTGATGTATCCTTTTAAAAAAGGAAAGCCTGATGGCCAGTATCCTAAAATAGTGGGAAAATACTTGCAGTCAGCCTAATGAATGCATCACAGCATCAGGATACCTATTTCCTTCCTTACTGGAAGAAACCATAATCAAAGCTGGAATTGTTTTCCAATAATCCTACCCTAGCATCAGGTCAAGAATCAGGTGTCTCACTGAGGTCTTGCTAAGATACAGAAGTATCAGCATCAGAAAACTTGGCAATTGAGCACTCTAGGCCAAAGCAAAGCAAATTGGTGACTGTGGAAGAATGCATAAATGCCTCCCAGGGAGCAGAGAGCTGAGGGAAAGTTATAGCAAATTTCTTACTTCCCAGAATGCTAGGGGAGGGAGGGATGTCTTTACAACATGAAAATCTAAAAGATCTGGAAATGAGTTCAAATAATTTTTGGATCAGTTTCATCTTCCAGTTTGTCCAAGTAAATTGCTCTAAGTGTAATTAGAGTGGATTGCTCCCCCTCTCCCACCCACCTTTTTTAAAAAGTTATTAAAGCTGATCAAGTGAGGAGAAGAAGCAGAAGCTGAAGGCAAGCTGAGAGTTAAAATATATCCCCATCAGGGCCCATGAAAATGACACTGGGCAAGATCCAAACCTACTAATCAGTGCCAGTGAGAACATATCAAAACAGATAGAAGTTTCAATAGTAGTATTACATGCCTTTAGATAGCCCAGAGGATACTTGAGGTATACTGACTTGATCAGTTATCAGGCACCCAAACAGTGAAGTAGTAAAGTGACAGGGAGAACACTGTTATCTTAGATAGTGGTGTTAGTTCTTTGAAAAACCTGGAAGACGTTTCCATATTTACACTAGCTCTATTTTATTTTCCTTTCTTTTCTTTGTATACGCCCTCCATCTTCCTAAGGAGAATGTTATCCTCTTGGATATAAGGAGATTCAGTGAATACCTCCTCTCTCTTTCCCTCTCTCCATATCTCCCCTCTTTCCCCACCTTCATTTTCTTCCTACTAAAGTTCTGGAACCTATCCATATCTGGGTAGTGGTATTATTTGATTGGAATTTCCTTAATGAAAAGAAACAGCATTCAATAGGTAGATTCTGCTGTACTTATATGCTGAGACATAGAATCAGAAGTATAGACACTTGTGATTGCAATGAATTCCAAAATTATTTTTTAACTGTTGGCTCAACACTGTCAGTGGTAGGAAGGCATCCAATAACTGAATGCTCTTTCTTTTCATATTCTGTGGATTAGTGTGAAAGAGGCAGACCAGATAGGCTAGTCATTATCTCCTATTTCTGTCTCATCACGAATGGTACCTAGATTATTCCCTATAACAACACCTAAAATCTTATTGGGGAGCTTAATATGTATAGAGTGAGAGGCAAATCAGTGAAATTAACTCCAGAAGCAATAGCTTCTCTTTTCATGGAAAAATATAAAATAGAGTTAAATGAACTTGGAAAATTTTGGGAGAACTCTGGGAATATTGTATTGTCTAAAACCAAGAAGTTGAAGAAACATCAAAAATTTGCAGTGCAGTGCATATATGTATTACAACATATGTACAGTCCATATATCTGCTGTTGATGGTGGTGCAGGAAAATGGACCAGGTTAGGCAAAACAGAGTTGCAATAAAAGTGTATGAACATACCATACCCTAAGCTCAATGTACCTTGGGCTCTTTACTTTGGAACCAGTGGTCAATAGGGACTTAAGTGGTTTTTAGCAGATACCCACTGGCTGGTAAAGACAAACAAGCCACAACACCTCCCATCACTATCAACAAAACTGCCTCAGGCAAATTATTAAGTGCCTTAATTGTTATTAGTTTAAATAGGAGATATGAATTTCTTTGAAGTATTATTTTATTTAAATAAAATACTAAAACACAGCAAAGCTGTTACATGTAATAGCTTCCTCATGCTACATATGTTTAAGATGTCTCTAGATAGGTATTGGTTATCCTACATTTCTATAAAATGTAGAGTTGATACCACGTAAGCAGTTGTTAGTATTAATCCTGAAGAATATGCACCTGCTACTTACAGACATTTTGGGAATTAGTGTTTGCAAATGGAACTTTGAGAATTACAACTTGAACATAGTGATTTAATGACTTCCCTCACAATTATGAAAAGAAGGACTGGTCTCACATAAGAAAGAAAATAACCACATTCGAAACTTGCAGATCTTCTTGGAAACTTGGGAATAGATGGAAGAAGATGCTGATAAGCATTTAAGAACTGAAATCTGTCTTGAATGCTCTGGTTTTAGCTTTCCTGAATCTTGCCAATTCACTATTATTACAGATGGCAGTTTTCAGAATGTAGAGAAGTTTATCTCCATACCAAGGTAAGGCTGGAACATGGATTCCACTAGAATATACTAATTATATTCAGTCTGAGATTACAACTTAGTTAATTACTTATAAATTAGAATTCTTGACCTTCATGTGGGCCATGATAGACAGATTTTAGAAACTGAAAAATTAGGTTCCCTTTTCAGGAATGAACTTAAAATCATTCCTTAAATATAAAATCAGTGTCAATTCAGTTGCTAAGGCTCCTTGATGAATTACCATAAAGAAACTTTTAATTTCAATATTACAGGACATGTCTTAGAAAACAAGATTCATATGCCATTTTATTTGTCTAAGTTGGAAAAGGGTATAAGGTTATATGCATACTCACAATAAGCAGAGTGTTTATACAGTTAATTCTCAGCAAAGAGAAAAGAGGTACTGATATAGGATGAGATATGGCTAGAAGCATCCCACCAATAGAAATCAACTAAATGGAGAGTGGAAAGATAGATCTTTTATTTGGAGAGCCAGAGAAGTGGTGAATGCTGCTTTAGTGCTGAGTTATTAATGAACGAAGACTACCAACCACTAATACTGACACAGTGTCTGCCTAGTCATCTTATTCCATTCCTGACTGACGTAATTTGTGTATGGCATCTTACCACTGGATCTGGGCAAAGCAGGCTCCATTTGATACATTATGTTTGATGAGATTGGAAAGCCTCCACACTGCCTTAGAAGTTGGATTGGTCAAAATCAGGAAGAGGTAGGTGCTTTATGAGCTAAAGAAGCAGTAGATATACAGCTCCTGGTACATCCTCCTGATCACAAGCAATTGTTTTCAGACAAGCAGGCAATACAATTCCAAAATACTCTCCCAAAGTTCAGTTTTATATACCATTTTCAATATCAATTTTCTTAGTATTGGTCCTCTAAATATCATAGTCTAAAGTAGAATTGAAGCACTGATAAGTATTTGGGAAGTCAAGGCCAAAGTACTGACAACAAGCAATGAGAAAGGAAAGTCCATGAAGAGAGGAGGCTAAGCATTACCTCCAGTCTACTATTTTACAATGAGCTGACAAAGGAGTCAGTCAGCCACTTACTATGCATATTTGCTTGACAGTCAGAACTTCTTCAGAATGCAAGAAGAAGCTACAACTGGAAGACTACTTCAGGAGAGTAAATCCCTTCTCATTTCCTGTGGTCAGCATTTTCTCTTTCCCCCTTCCAGAGAAAAGATCCCTGCCCTTCCTGGTTAAATCAGAAAGCCAGATCCAATAACCCATAATGTGATGTTTCATCCAAGTCCACCTTGGTATAAGAGGAAGAAGAAGGCAGATGTGGGGAATCTGAGAGTGTAAATGGCATTTGTGTCCCAATATGGGGCCATAAACAAATCAAATTGTCAGAATGCCTGTAAACCCCAAGGACGTTTGACAATTTTGTATCCACTGTCATAGGTTATTTTTATAGTGGCCTGCAAATCTGTTGGTTATAATGGTTGCCACCCAGAAAGAATCAATTGCTTCTTAGTAAGAGTATAAAATTGGATGATTAGGCATCCATTTAAGCATAAGTACACACATATAAAAAAGCTAAGCAGTATACTTACAGTTCTTGTTTTCAGTTTTCTAATATGAAGGGAACAGAAAAGTGGACAGTGAAGTGAGTAAGGGAAAGGGATTGGATTATAGAAATTTGATTTTGCACATTGGCACAGTTATTTTGTGGCTCAGTCTATTCGTATGCATGATAAAGACATTGTTTCTAGACAACAGAGTTTCTATGAACATTAGCATAGCACCTAGCTCATTTTTAAGCAAGGATTCTAACCTTGCTTTGATCACAGGTCCTCTTGTTTTCAGTCTTGATTCTTTAATATTTGATACTTAAAATATCTCACAAATGTATAGTTGTCCCATCAGGAGCTAAAGGGTATTTTATAGGAAGCCTTTATTATTGTATCTGCCAATGTTTCAAATCTACTTTGCATTGATTACCTTGTTTTCTTTGAAAGACTTTCTTCCTTCCAATACTTGTTGGAAAATATTTTCTGCTCTATACTTATTAACCGACGACATCATTTCTCTCTGCTGACTCCATTCCATGTCACAGAGGGGCAAAGGCAATCTCTCTGCAGCCTCAAATTGGAAAACAGGTCTCCTGTAGAGCGACATCAGTACACTTCCAGGGGTGCCACTTTAAATGTCCCCAGGGTACAGGAATGTTCCTGTTTAAACAATCAAGCTAAGAACTAAGTAAAACAAATGCCTTCATCATTGAAAATCCTAATAAAAACATATATAGGAAGCGTTCAAAATAAAATACCCCAGCATCAGGGAAGGGAACCTAAATGAATGAAACTGAAAAAAAAATTAGTTTTCATTTTTACTATAAGAAAAAGTACAGCAGGAGTATGCTGGTAGAGGGCAACTGATACTCAGTGGAAGAAGGTGAGACTCCACTGTAGAAGGGCCAGTGTTACTTCCTTAGTGGGAAAAGTAAACACATGTTTCCCTGGAGGAAAATTTTCCTAGCATTGCTTGATATCCATGTTGTTCAAAACAAGACAAATAAGCAAACAAGATCCAGCATCTATATTTTCATATGAAGTGTATATTTTAATTTTTATTAATTAGTCACAAAGACACTAACTATAATAGTAATTTCTAAAAAGCTGGTTATCTATAACTGTGTGGACCAAGCATAATCATCTAGGATTTATTTTTGGTCAGCAGATAGTATGTCTATGATGAAATACTAACAGGCTAAATTGTTGAGGTAGGTCTCACTTCTTATTTCTTGGATTTTTCTCTTATATCCAGTCTCACAATTTCTGCCTTTTATTTGAAGATATTTAGATCATTTACTTTAACATGGTGACTATATGGTTAGCTTTATTTTTCATTTTATAACATTTTTGTTAATCTAAGAAATCCAAAATCTTTATTAGTTTAAAATATAATTCATGTTACTATCATGAATAAGGTATGTTATATATAATTATCTTCATGATAATTCATGATAACTTCAATCTAGGCTACACAGATGTAGCACATACAATTAGAAAGTTAAATTTGATCAGATATACTAGATCTGTATCTAAATTTCACAGGTTTTATGGTTGATTCAAATAATCAAGTTGCCCAAACATACTTTAAAATATTTTCAATTTCTTATTCAAGTATCAGGTTTAGCCTTATCTGGGTGGCTCGGTTGAATGGGTTCCTCTGAACTGAAAGTTCCTGGATTGATTTCTTGGTCAGGGCACATGCCTAGGTGTGGGTTTTGTCCCAGTCAGGGTGCATATGAGAAAAAACCAATCTCTCCCTTCTCGCTCTCACGCTTACCCTCTCTCTAAAATCAATAAGCATGTACTCAGGTGAGCTTAAAAAACACTTTAAAGAAATATCAAGTTTTATTTTATTTAATTTTAAAAATAAATATTGTATACTTTAAGATGTATAACATAATTTTATATATGTATACGAAGTCTGTCCATAAAGTATCCAGCCATGTACTATAGAAAAAAGATGTTTGTTGAATAAGGTACAAGATACAAGAAACAATGTATGTAGGACAATGATGCCTCAATCCCCTTCAAAGTAGGCACCTAGGGACCTCACACAGTTCTCCCAGCATTTTTTCCACTGCTCAAAGCACTCTGACAAATGCTTCATTGGAATCATCATCAGCTGCCACATTGTACTTTCCTAAATCTCCTAGACAGTCTGAAATTTCTTCCCTTTCAAAGGTGATTTTAGTTTTGGAAAAAGCCAGAAGTCACAGGTGCCAAATCTAGGCTGTAGTGGGGCTGAGTTACCTGGGTGATTTGATGTTTTACCATAAAACTGCATGATATGTGATGTATGAGAGAGAGCAATGTTGTGATGGAGCTGCCATAGCTGTGGCCTTTTGAATCATCTGAATAGTTTCTTTGGATTAATGATTAAATATAATGCAAAATTTGATGCAGATTTGTGTCTCCATTTGCTCAGTCTTTTGAATGCAATGGCCATGCACTACACATGCTCACTCAATGGTGTCTACGGCCCCCACTGACTAGTGAAGTTGTCATTGTCCATGCATGTGCATTCCAGTCCACTGTCCTTGGCTGACAGATTACATAAATGTCGTGTGAAACCATTCTTGTTAGATTAACAATAGCTGGACATTTTCCAGACAGACTTGGCAGATAAGGAAAGTGGGTTGGAATGTATATTACATCAATGTCATGCAAACTCTCCTTGGTAAATGAGGTCTGCTCTGAAGTATCAGCTGCAAAAACTGTTTTAATTATATTGACATTGGCTCCATATTTTTGGGACAGACCTCATATTAACAATGGCATTTTAACTTTCCTGACAGACCTTATCTACTTATCCATTAAAAGATGTTTAGGTTGTTTCTGTATCTCGGCTACTGTGATGACGCACCAGTAAACAGTTGTATATATTTCTGTCAGCCTCTAATTTCATTTCATTTGGGTATACCCAGAAGAGAGTTTTTGTTTGTGGAAAAACTTCTATATTGTTTTTCATGTCTGTACCAACTTATGTTCCTACCAAAAGTGTATAAGGGTTCTCTTTCCTCCACCATCCTTCCAAACACTTGTTTTTAAAATTAATAGCCATTATGACTATGAGGTGATATTCGCTGTGGTTTTGATTTTGGTTTCCCATTGAGCATTCTTTTCATGTACCTGTTGGCCATTTGTCAGCTTCTTTGGAGAAATGTCTATTCAGCTCTTTTGCCCATTAAAAAATTTTTTTTTCATTTGAGTTTGTGTTCTTTATATATTTTGGAAATTGACTCGTCATATATATCATTTGCAAATATTTTCTTCCATTTAGTAGGTAACATTTCCACTCTGTTGATTTTTTTTATGTAGCCCCACTTGTTTTGTTTATTTTTGCTTTTGTTTCACCTTCTTGATTAAAGTTATATACAAATATTTTATTTTTAATACTGTCAAAAATGGGATTTTCAGAATAATCTTATTTTGAATAGATACTTGTTTAGAGAAGTACCAATGATTTTTGTATGTTGATTTGTATCCTACAACTACTGAATTTATTTGTTCTGATGTTCTTGTGGAGATTTTCAGATTTTCTACATAAAGAATCATGTTATCTGCAAATAGATATAATTTGCTTCTCTTTTGCTGATTTGGATGCCTTTTACTTCTCATCTGATTGTTTATTAGGATTTCCAGCACTATACTGAATAGAAGCAGCAATAGTAGGCATCATTCCCTGTATTGGATCTGAGAGGGAAAGCTCTGTTTCTGAATTGATTATGGTGTCAGTTGTGGCCTTTACTGTGCTAAGTTTTCATCTTTCTGTTTTTTATTTTTTTATTTTTTACTATGAATGGATGTTGAACTTTGTCATATTTTGTCTTCTATGAGATTATGTATTTTTAAATCACTTTCTCTGATAATGTAGTGTATAACATTGTTGGTTTTGCATATGTTTGCATAAACCAACCTCGCCTCATAGGGATATATACAATTAGGTCATGGTGTACAATATTTTTGATGTGTTGTTGAATTTGGTTTGCTAGTATTTTTTCCATCTGTGCTCATTAGATATACTAGCCTGTAGTTTTCTTTCCTTGTTTCTTTGGCCTTAATATAAAAATGAAACTGGCCTCATACTCATACAATGAGTTTGAAATGATTCCCTCTCCTCATTTCTCTTACTGTTTTCATGTCCTCTATTTTTTTGCTTGTAGTTTTTACACATTTGATTATGATTTATTTTAGTGTGATTTTCTTTTGGTTAATCTATATGCTTTTATCTTTTGCTAAATTTTCGAAGTTAAGTCATTATTTATTTACATGCTTTTTAAATCTTTCCCTCTTTTCTCTTTGTATTACTCTGGTAAAACAAAAATTAGACCTCTTGTTAGAGTCCCACATGTCCCTAAGATTCTGTGTGTGCTTCAGTCTATTTTCTCCATTGTTTACATTAAATAATTTCTATCTTCTCCATCACTGATCTTCTCTCTGTCTTCTCAATTCTTTTGTTGAGTTCATCCATAGGGTTTTATTTGTTATTAATATTTTCAGTTCTACAATTCCTTCTTTTTTATATTTTCTTGCTTTATTTTTTGCTGACACTTTCTTTCAATTTTATTATTGATAATTTCTATTTTTCTATTTTACTTGTTTTTAAGCAAGTTTGTATTTACTCATTGAAACATTTTTATGATGGCTATATCTTTTAATTTGCCTTTTTTACATTCAAGTGAACTTTTTCATTTTTGGTATGACACTTTTTCTTATTTTTCAATTGGAATTTGGATGTTTTTAATGTTACGAGTCTCTGGATCTTGTTCAAACCTTCCATTTTAGCTGCATTTTTTCTGACCTAACTTCAGCAGGCCAAGGGTCGTGACTTCATTCCTGTAAGTGCGATGGAAGGTGAAGGCTCCCTACACAACCCCTGTTGTCAGCTTTACTCCTGGGTGAGAATGGGAGTCCTAGCCCAGCACTAAACCTCCAGTAAAGTCACCCTGGCTAGAAAAACAGGAATTTCTTGTTATCGTTTCAGTGGTTTTCCATTGATACCATGGGGAAGGTTTGTTACCACCAAAAAGGGATAAAAATACTGGCTCCCTACTTGGGCTTCTCTGATACCACAGTGGCAGTGGCAGCAGCAGAATTGGGATGGGGTGTGGGAGGCTGGGATGATTCATGATGTCCTGGCTAGGTTGGAAGTCTCAACTGGGCACTAAGCCTTTCCAGAAGTCAGTGGATATGCAGCAGCTATATTAAAATAATTTTTTTCTTTATTTATCCTTAGAGAGAATGTAAGGAAGAGAGAAGGGGAGGGAGAGGAACATCAATGTGATAGAGAAATATGGATCAGTTGCCTCCTGGCTGGAGACAGACCAAACCTGCAACCCAGGCATGTGCCCTAACCAGCAATGGAGTTCGAAAAGTTTCGCTTTGTAGGATGACCCCCATCACTAAGCCATGCCAATCAGGATGCAGCTATAGTTTTATCTTTTTTTCTTCTTCCTGTGGTAGTTGGCTAGAGTTATTGTTAAAATTTTTCTGACTTGCTAGGCTGCCTCTTTCCCTGTCTTATCAGAGCCTGCAGGCTTTCTTTGGGGCTCTGTGTGTGTGTTTTTATACCTCAGCATCTTTGTCACATGATGCCCAATATCTTTAAAATCACCCTTTTCTGTATTTTGCCTATTTTTTTCATGTACTTTTAGGCAGGAGATTAGATCTAATCCCTGATATTCCAAATTGGCCAAAGGAATAAATCCCAAGTTATTCTTTCAAAAATGTATCTTTCTGCATAGATATTCTTTCTGTGGGTGGTGGTTTTTTTCAGCATCATGTTTGTGATCTTACAGGACAAAAGGAAACTCAGGGAACTTACTACCATATCATTCCCTTGGTTCCTAACTCCCTAGCCAGTCTGCCTGCTCTCTACCTTTCAAAGTCTTTTTATATTTGTTTTATATATAATGTTCAGAGGTTTTTTGTTTGTTTGTTTGCTTGTTTTGGTTGTACTTAGCAAAGGATTAGAGATAGGTACTTTTACTTCATCTTCCTGGGAGCAGAAGCCCACTTTTTTAAAGTAAATTTACATAATTAACTATCATATATATTTACCAATATAGGTAATATTCCTAATGCTCTTCAATATATTGTTTAGGTACAGACTATGAATTTCTTCTTGTAGGGTACTGGTATTTTTTTTTATATCTCTGAAAGTACTATTGAACTTTGTTTTGGGACATGGTTTGGTTACTTGGAAAACTGTTCAATACTTTTAGGTCTTGCCTCTAAGATTTATTAGGTAGAACCTGAGCAGTGTTTAGTCTCTAACTAATTACATATTCCCCATGACTGAGCCAAGATCTGAGTATTCTCCCCAATGGCTTATGAATCAGAGGTCATTCTGGCTGAGGGACTGGCACTGTTCCTGTCCCTGTGTGTGTACTGTTTCCTCTAATCCTTTTGAGTGATTCTTTCCTGGCTTTGCGTAACTTCTTCACACATATGGGCTATTCCATACTCTGCTGAATGTTTGAGGAGGGGCCTCTGTAGCTCTCTGGGGTCCTTATTTTGTGCAACTCTCTCCTCACCAGTACTTAGCCCTGTGAATAATAGCCACTTGGTCTCCCTGGCTCTCAGCAGAATTTCCTCAATTCACGGAGACTATTGGGTTCCATCCGGATTTCCTTCTCTGTGGCCTGGAAGGTCTCTTAAACACACTATGCTGGTGCCACACCCAGGCTCACCTTACTTGCTGCTAACCTCTTAAGAGCTTTTTGTCCTTTGTTTCTTTGTATACATCATACAATGTCTTTAAAACCACTCTTTCCTGTAGATTGCTTTTTTTTTTTTTTTCATATGGTTGTAGGCAAGAGGTTTAATATGGTCCCTGATCTTCCAAATTGGTCAGAAGCATAAATCTCACCTTACTTAAAAACAATCTTTCTACCTAAACGTTCTTTCTTCTCAACTAGGTTCTATACACTTTGTGGAGAGTGTATACATTTTTTAAAAAAATTTTATTTATTATTTTTAGACAGAGGGGAAGGGAGATAGGCAGAGACCTGGTTTGCAACCTGGTTATGTGCCCTGGCTGGGAATCAAACCAGTGATCTTTGGGTTCACAGGCTGGAGTCTATCTACTGTGCCACCAGCCAGGGCTCTACCTGTAATAAATTGTCTTGTATATAGTATAAATAGATCAGTAGACATTTATTGTTGAACCTCAGTATGAGAGAATATTCACTGACCACTTTACTAAGTAATACTTAAATAATTCTATCTTAGAATGTTGAAGTCCACTTTCCTAGTTATTCTTTTATTGTTATCCTTTTCTCTTATTTGACTGCTAAAGTGTTTTGAGAAGTATAAAATACAATGTAAAACTGAATTAAAAAACAACAGTACTAATTGATCCTCATGGAAGTTATGTATCTGTCAGCCTTTAAAAATCTTTGAGAATTCACCCGTAAGTGCCTTTTTCAAGTTTATTTTTTAATTTTAATGTAAAAAAATAATGTGGCCTTATATAAACTTTAAAATATCAATTATTAGGATTTCAGTTTGAGATTGATCCCTATTATATTTCTGGATATGATAATTATCTTTCTGCTTTAATTATTTCCTTTTTTGCCTTCCTTTCCTTTCCATTTTTTTCCCTTTCCTTTTTTTTCCTTTCCCCCTTCCCCTGCTTCTTACTTTTAGGGTCACTTCCAATGCTAATATTTGTAATGCTCAGAAATCTGAGAAATTGTAAAATTAATAGTTCACTTAGTATAATTCTTGAAAAACAACTTAATATTGGTTAACTTCCAGAAAATTAGTACTAGAAAAATACTTTTTCCTCTTATATTAAGTTAGTTTTAATTTGTAACATAAATCAGAGTATGTACATTATAAATATTTTATAGTTTTAAAACAGTTCTATGACACATTTGTACCACACTGTCAGTGAGATGGGTGGTTTACCAATTCTTTATTATTCATGAAGAAAACTAGGCCTGAGAAAGTTTGGGAAAGATTGGCTCTCAGTGATACAAGAGCTCATCCTCAACTTCCTGCTAAATAACATTACTTCTGTTATAGGCATATGTTTATAAAAGTAAGAATGACATCGGGTCTTTCCTTGAAATATTAGTAAATGAGGGAGGGATGAGCAGAATTAATGAACTGGCTGAGAGAAAAGACAAGGAAGAAAGACAGAATAAAGGAAAATCACAGAGCTATGGAACTTTTTTCCTGGCTGAAGAGCATTTCTGAAAGATGATCTATATTTATGAGAGAGTCACAGGGGAAAAGGTATTCATTGCTTGACATTCTTGGTTATTATTCAAACTTGAGCACTTTTGATAGCGAAAGGGGAGATGATTAATATTTATTCTGGTATACAAGGCATAAATTATAACTCAGTTAACTCAAGATGTAGAGTCACCATTTGTAATAGCCAGGAAGGATTTGGTTTAATGAATGAAAGAGGTAAAGTTTGTTCACTATGGGGCTTCTCTCATAATCTTTTAAAGGGGATTCCTGTTGGTAAGCTATAAATCATGTTGGAGAGTCAAGAAAGAAGCCTTCCTTTCCTTCTTTCTTCCTTTCTTCCTTTTTTTAAAATAAATATTTATGGAACACTTATCATTGGAGAGTTAATGGGAAAATATGGGTTAATAATTGGATGCTACAGTGTGGTCTAGTAGTATGAGAACCAAAGAGTGATTAACAGTTTTGATTGGTGATGTATGAAAACTGATCAAATTATTTTATAAATCATTCATGAGAAAACCTCCTGATATTTATTGATTTTGTGTCAGTCACATTAATTGAAAAAATTCATACTTTCTCTCTTTTCATATTATGTAAATTTTAAGGGTAAAATAAAATATTTTTGTGAATGTTATAAGGGTTAATGAGTTAGGTAATGACAATGTCAAAAGAATTAATAGCAAATCCAATATTTACTATAAGAATAAAATGACAGGTAATTAGTCAATGCTATAACCATTATTTTTCCTTAGAAGGTAACTAATGGGTTAGAAATAAGTCATGTTCAACTGCATGGTATCTAGAGTTTTCCAGTGTCCCCTATATC
The DNA here is from genome assembly GCA_004026585.1 of Noctilio leporinus. Taxonomy (NCBI): domain Eukaryota; kingdom Metazoa; phylum Chordata; class Mammalia; order Chiroptera; family Noctilionidae; genus Noctilio; species Noctilio leporinus. Next base: position 209,306 of record PVIW01000842.1, read on the forward strand.
GTTATTTAAATGCTTACATTTTATAAATTAAAAAAAAGATTTTATTCATTATTTTCAGAGAGAAGGGCAAGGAGGGAGGAAGAAAGGGAGAGAAGCATCAATGTATGGTTGCCTTTCACCTGCCTCCAGCTACGGACCTGCCTGGAGACTTGGCATGCAACCTGGTTATGCCCTGACTGTGCCCTGACTGGGGAATCAAACCAGTGACCTTTGGGTTCATAGGCTGGCACCAATCCATTGAGCCACACCAGCCAGGGCTTACATTTATAAATTTTATATAATACCAAACCACTGTGGCATGTTTTACAAAGTAAAAAGCAGAATGGAGGCATTGTTTTATATATTTTAAAAACAAACACACAATTGTTGACATTAGACCAATTTAAATAACCTCTTTAATACTTCCATTTTATTATATGTATAGATATAGACATACTTAAAGGTATTATTCTGTATCAAACAGACTTGAATTATGTTTGTTTGCAAAAAAGAATGAATTAGAAATGTTGAATGGCTCAGTCAAGAAGATAGCCAATCTAACAAGTTTAAAACTGAAATCTTTTTCTAAATAGCTAATTGATTAGCCAGAAAATTGTATGAAATCTTCATTTACTTAAAACTACTTATACACAGCCTCAATGTTGAAGAATCTATATATTTCACTTAAAATTAGAAAACCTCCTAAGAGCTTTTGTGTAAATAAAAGTAGTTCTTGTTTGCAGAAAAACAAAAGAACAAGGATTTAGAAAAAAATAGTGAAAATAAAGTTGAAAAAAGACCCTTCACATGAATTATATTAGCTTTTTTGATATGTTGGATTTTATTAAGATTAATACAGTTCAATTTCATCAATAATTATCATTAAGAGAGAAAAAAAGGTAAACTTCAGGTGAAGAGAAAATATTTGAGTACATTTATCTGACAAAGGACTCATTCATATATATAAAGAATTTTGTAATTCAGTTAAAATAGAAGTGAAATGGGAAAAAATGGGCAAAAGATTTAAATAGAAACCTCACAAAGATATTCAAATGGCCAATAAACATAAAATATGCTCAAATTTCTTATTAAAACCAAAGTGTGATATCATTAAATGTCCACTCAAAAAAAAAAACACAAAAGTGTTTTGTTTTGTTTTTTAAGATTTTATTTCATGATGTTTAGAAAGAGGGGAAGGGAGAGAGGGAGAGAGACATCAATGTATGGTTGTGTTTCACCTGCCTCCAGCCACAGACCTGACAGGAGACATGGTTTGCAACCTGGCTATGTGCCCTGGCTGGGGAATCGAACCTGTGACCTTTGGGTTTGCAGGCTGGCACCTTATAAAAAGTGTTTTTAAGACTCAAAGTTTCTTGAAAAAAAGGAAAAAGGACTCTCCTTGCATTTCTTTTCAAAGTTTTGTTTTTAGTATACTTTTAGATCATGAACCCAAATACAGGAAAAGTTATGGTTATCATTTCAATCTTTGCAATATAGGAATCATGTACAATGTCTAATCTATGTTTCATTTAAAATAGCACAAATTCCATGTATGTCTAAACTGATTTTATCCATGGAAATATTAAAATCTGAATCTTAGTATCAAAGTGAGATAATACATTCCATTGTTCGGTTTCTAAGTTATTCATCACGTCAGCAGAAGACCAGCTACCTGTCAAATGCAGGGTACTGTAGAACATACATCTCAATATAACCAGCACAATAATTAAAATTATTAGCCTCAATTAGATTCTTAAAACTGTATGAATGTATTATGATAACATTGTAGTTCGTAAAATAGTTTTCCTAATAATTCTCAGACATTTTGTCATTAAATGGTATTCTTCAGACCTTATCTAGAAATTATATGGTACCTTAGGAAAGTTAAATGAGATATGGATAGGAAACTTTTGACCCAAATTGCTTTGGTGATGCTAGAAAGATACTGTCTTATAGTTTATCCCCACATCAACCTCAATGTAGGCCACCAAAGAAACATGAAAATAATAGTAGTTAGGTTTCAAGAGACCAGAAGTTAGCCTCCTTGAGATGTTCTTGGTTCTGTTGAACATGAGCTGACCAAAGAATTGAGCACCAGTAGGCCACATAAGAGAAATTCTCAGAGTCATATATATGAGATTTGTCTGGAAAAAGTCCAGCCATTGTTAACATAATAAGAAGAGTTTTCCTGACATTGATGTAACCTGGAAGCTAATGAGAATGGACTGGAAAGCACAAGTGTGAACAATGATGACTTCACTGTAGTAGTTAGTGTGGGGAGTAGATGCACTGAGTGAGCATGTATGGCTGTCACATTCAAATTGTCTAAGCAAGCAGAGCAACAAACCTGCATTAAACTTAAAAAAATTATTCTATTGTTGTTCAATTACAATTATTCCAATTTTACTCCTGTTGTTCTCCCCTGACCTTCCCACCACCCTCACCCACCCATCCCCACTCCCATGGACAATCCCCACCCTGTGTCCATGTCCATGGGTCCTTAATACTTGTTCTGTAACTAGATCCTTTCCTTTCTTTCCCCCATTATCCCTTTCCCTACTCCCCTCTAGCCACTGACAATTTGTTTCTTATTTCCATGTCTCTGGTTCTATTTAGCTCATTTTGTTTGTTTTGTTCATTAGGTTCCACTTACAGGTTAGATCATATGATATTTATATCTTTCACTGCCTGGCTTATTTCACTTAGCATAATACTCTCCATTTACCCTTCATGCTGTCATGAAGGGTAGGAGTTCTTTCTGCTGCATAGTATGCTATTATGTAAATGTACCACAGTTTTTTGATCCACTTATTTACTGATGGACACTTAGGCTGTTTCCAGCACTTGGCTATTATAAATAGTGCTGCCATAAACATAGAGGTGCATAGGTTCTTTGAATTTGTGTTTCATGATTCTTAGGATATAATCCCAGAAGTACAATCACTGGATCAAAAGGCAGTTCCATTTTTAGTATTCTGAGGAAATTCCACACTGTTTTCCACAGTGGCTGCACCAGTCTGCATTCCCACCAATGGGGTACTAGAGTTCCCTTTTCTCCACCTCCTCACCAGCACTTGTTGTTTGTTGATTTGTTAATGATGGCCATTATGACAGATGTGAGGTGGTGTCTCATGGTGGTTTTAATTTGCAGCTCTCTGATGGCTAGTGATGTTAAGCATCCTTCCATATGTCTATGGGCCCTAGATGGACATACTTATATCAGCATTATATCTTTTTCATTTCCTAGAATATAACTTTCTTTGTGTATCATATAATACAAGTTTTTAGGAACCCCAAAATACTATAAAAATATGTAAGATTTCCATAACACTTGTCTATTTCTATGTAAAACTTGACCCCAAACTTCATGGTTTAAAAAAACAGTGATTTATTATTTCTCAGTATTATGTGGGTTGGAGAGGTTTCTGTGTTGGTTTCCCTGAGCTTGCATTTAGGTGAGTATTTGTTGGACCACCAAGTACCAGACTCAGATGTCTGGTAGTTGTGCCACAAGTACATAGGATCTCAGTTTCTCTTCCAAAAGGCCAATTATCCTTCATTAAGCCTACATGTGGTATCTTCACAGAATGGTGGTTTCAGAGTTCCCAAAAGAGCAAAAACAGAAGCTACAAGGTCCCAATACTTGGATTCATAGAATGTCACTTTTGCTGCATTATATTCAGCAAAACAAGTCATAAGCAATATTTCAAAGTTCGAAAATAGATTCTACCTCTTGATATAAGAAGACATATAACTTTGTGGGCATATTTAACCATACTTTTAAAACTGCTGACATGTTCCACTTAGATATAACTCACAAATTAAAGCTCTTTCAGGTCCTCAGAAATTTTTATGGGTCTCAGAGATCCTGAAACCAAAAGTTAGAGAATAAATATTTTAGATTAAATGTCACAAGGTATATAGATGGTAGCTTTAGCCCAAGCTGTATCCATTGCTGGGCTAAGATATTTCTGAGCAGGTATAAACCATCTATTTTCTTAAGATGGGAAAAAACCCAGACATAAAAGCACTTGTTCCAAAGAGAGAATCAGGTAGAACAGACTTTGCTCTTTAACACAATATCAAGAGTTGGGGTAGGATGATTTTCCATGAAACATACTGGTTTTCATTTGAACTTCTGATAGCTCAGCAGGTAATAGACACATCTCTAGAATCTAGAGGTAATAAAAAGAATATTTAGAAATTAGAACCTGAGTTTCGTAGTCAAATGTGGAGATGAAAATCACTGTCAACTACTGTGTGATCTTGAACAATTTGCTCAATGTTTTCATCTTTAGTTTTTTTAAGACTTTTCATTATTTTTAGAGAGAGCAGGAGGGAGAGGGGCCAATAGGGAGTGAGACATCAATGTATGGTTGCCTTTCACCTGCCTCCAGCTACAGACCTGGCTGGAGACCTGGTTTGCAACCTGGTTACGTGCCCTGGCTGGGGAATTGATCAAGTTGCCTTTGGGTTCTCAGGCCAGCTACTGTGCCATCAGCCAGGGCTAGTTTTAAAATTTTTAAATAATGGACATTAAGTGAGATGACTTAGCATAGTGCCTAGCACATTGTGAGCACTGAATTAGTGATACCTCTTATTAAGCATTGCTTTAAAGGTTCTCTTATAGTATATAACATATGGAGAATCTCATTTATTCTTTCTCTCTCTCACTCACTTGCTCCTTTTTTTGGTCATAATACCTGGAAACATAGCGGCTGATAGGTTTGATACTATTGGAAAAGGTAGCTATATCTAGGTGTAACTGGTACCCAGTGGAGCCAGCTTTGATGATCACTGATTTTGAAGGCATACAATGGTGCCAAGAACAGGTTAACAGTGTCTGGTGAGGAAAGTATTACCTGAAGGATTTACAGTATAGCCAGAGAAATTCTGGGTAGGAACTTCCTGAATTTGCTTGAGAAATGAGCTCAGCTACCTCTTGGGGATTCACCATAATTTCACTTAGAGTAAGTTTGCAGGGACTGGGAACTTATTAGTAATGATTCCCCATATTGATTCTTGGACTTGTGTGGCTTGGGACCACCATTGAGTAATTGGAACATGGTTGGTCTTTATGCACTTATCCCCACCAAAAATCATCTTCCTGATAAAACTTCAAGAACGAGTTATTTTGCAGGAGAAAGACAAGTTGTGGAAATGCCTGCCAAATAGAGAAGGTCTGAACACATAGATGCAGGATTTATACATCTTGAAACACATCACAACTTTTTACTTATGTAATTGAAACTCAGGGACCTTCTTTTCAGCAAAATTGAACTTTAGACTGCTTGTTTCCTTGACTTTAAGGCAATGGTCTAAATTTCACTCAATGCAACTAATGGAGAAAAACATAATATTGCCACACAGTAATCATTTAAAAAATAATTGTTTCTCTAGGTGATAGTCTCTGGAAAGACACTGTAAAAGTACATTATTTCTAAAAGCACCATCTAAATGTAAACCTTGGTAAAAGAAATGGTACATCAGTGGTAAAAAGTCATTTTTTTGTGATTTGTTTTTCTTTTTATTGAGTGATTTCTTTAAGTTATTTATATACTATACATGCACTCTTTTATGCCTTTATATGCTGATATCCTACAGATGTATATGCCAACATAATCCAGGATGCCAAAATAATTAGTGGCATTATTATTAACAAAAATAAAATTAGCTCAGAAGCATATTGTTTTGAAAATACTATTAGTGCAGTATTTAGCAGAATTTTTCAAAATGAATACCAATTATCACTATTTAAATTTTGAACAATAGCAACAAATTGTCTTAATGTTCATGTCAAGTTAAGACCTTGTCAAATAAGATATCTTGTGTTTTAATTTTAGAACAATCCTTTCAGAAAAAAATGAACACCATTCTAAAGGTTAGAAAAGGAGATTCAGGAAAATAACTCACCTGAGTTTGCATGTTATGTGGGTGTTTATACATAACTTTATATTATAATTATGTGTATAGTTAATTTTATAATTTTATCCCTAATAATTAATGTAAATGCTGGAAATGTATGTTGTAATAGTACATCTCAGTCTTTATGTTTTTTCAGGCCTTGGGTTTTACTGTATTTTTCAGACAGCCTACTGACATTCTGTTTTATCGTTTTTCAAAGAACTTTTGACTGGTTTCATTAATGGTTGATGTGTTTGAATTTCTCTATTGAATTGTTCTATAGAGTTTAAATCCAAAATTTTTTGAATTCCAAAATTCAGTATTTTAAGATATAAAAAAAAAACTTGTAATGTATTACCATCTCACTATAGCATTGATAACTGCATAGGTAGATAATACCTTTCCATCACATTGCACAATATATTTTATTACATGGTTTTCTACTGATTAGAACATTTTTATCATATAATTACATCATCTCCAATGGTCCTATTTTAAAAGTGAGTATAGTGATTACCTAAGTCCCTTAGAGAAATTTAGAAAACATATTTAAAAGAAATTGAGAATTCAGATAGATGTCTACATGATCTGCAAATACTTTTAGTACTATTAATAGAGGTTGTTAAATAAATCCAGGGTTAAAAACAGCTACGATGGTAAGGTAGCCTCTTATTTGATTTTGATTAACTGAGGGGAAAATTATATATATCACAAAGAATTATTATGTTCTTTTCTATAGTATCCCAATGTCTGGTGGTGTTATTACAACAGCATGTTAAAGGAATACAAATACTACGTGTATATACTTTTGTTTTTTTTAAAGATTTTATTTATTATTTTCAGAGAGAAGGGCAGGGAGGAAGAAACATCAATATATGGTTGCCTTTCACCTGCCTCCAGCTATGGACCTGGCTGGAGACCTGGCTTGCAATTGATTATGTGCCCTGGCTGGGAATCAAACCAGCGACCTTTGGGTTTGCTGGCTAGCACCATATTCACTGTGCCACCAGCTAGGGCCCTTTTTTTTCTCATTGACAATTTTATAGTTTGAGAGAAATCCAAATCTATGCCTTCAGAAATCTGTTACTAATTCATACATTCGTTTATTCATTAATGCTTTCATTTATTCCCTTATTTAAGAGATGTTTATTTACTTTATGCATCAACTACTGGACTGGACTCTAAGTCAAGTTATTAGATTTTATATCAGAATAAAATATTAATATTTTGATGTATAATGCTCAGGTTAAATTTTAAATACAGGTATTTTTCTGCAATTTAAAATATTATCTTAAACATTAGCATTTGAATAAAAATAACCCATTTAAAATATTTTTTGTTTGTTTCTTAGGATAATAGGAAACTCCTTACTTGCTTAAAAATGATAAATACCTCAAATTGTTTCACAATGCTGACATTTTTGTGAAATCTATGATTAGAGGCAAGGAGAAAAATTTTATAGGAAGATAGGCTTTAGTCAATTTAAGTTTAAAAAGGAATCTATAATTTATAATATATTTTTCTTGTAGATAAATATTCTCAATGTGGCCCTTTATATAAAAGTGCAAAAGATTCTGCATCAAAATAGGTGGAAAATTATACTTAACAGTACTACACTCCATAGGGTTACTTATGTCGGCCCAATACTTGAAGTTAACCAGTAATTTTGAGGTTTCAAATAAAATTATAATCACGTAGACTTTGTTGGTACCAGATGTCTAAGTATTCAAAGGGTTCTAATTTAGAAAAAAAAAAAATGATAATGAAGTGATTTTTAGCACATGTGCATCAGAGGCCATTCCAAGTTATTGTTTTTGAAGCTAACCATCCTGGATGTCCAAAAGCTGTGGGAAATCATGTCAGCTGCAAAGTGAAGCAATTTACCTAGATTATGATAAATCAACATTTTAGCAATTGTTCTTGATTTTTATAGTAAACCATAATAATAGTTTCTAAACGGTGTCATTTCCTTGTCTAAATGGCCAAGTCCTTCAAACCACCATAGAGGGATGATAGCTTCCTCAGGTATTTAGTTTTCCGAGTTCAACTTTTATATCGCTATAACAAATTGAACTGAATCTGTTGACAAGTTAAGAAGAATGATGGCTTTGGAGAATGTCAGATTTGTTTTGGAGCAAGAATTCCTCTGTGATTTTTCTCTGCCTTAGAGGACTTGCATGAACCAGCATAAAAATGGTAAGACCTGAACTAGGCAGCCACACTGACTAAAGCAGTAACATAACAAATATATTACGTAGGTTGGGAAAAAGCTACTGATCTCTTTTCATTTTGTGTCGATAATAAAAACCTGAAAAAAAAAATACTATGTTCATCCTTTGTTAAATCCACATTTTTCCTACAAATATTTTTAGGTATGCATGTCATTTATTTCCTTCTTAAAATATGTTCATGAATTATTTACCTTGATTAAAATTTAATTAAGTCAAAAGTTTAAATGGTGAAGGAATTCTTTTAATAAATATTCCCGGACAACTAATTATGTGCTGGGCATAGTTATATATTCTGTGGGGATATGTAGGTATGTTAAGTTTAGATCTTGCCTTAAGGAGAGCTTTATTTACTTCTTGGTAAATTAGCTAATGCTGCCTCATCTCTCTGAAAATATGCTGATTTATGTCTGGGATGCACTAATTGCCAAACATGACTCTTTAATATCCATGCACTTTTGCTCTCACTAATTGAGTTGTACACTTACTAAAAATCAATTATGTGTGTTCCAAAATCAGCTGTATTTGCTTTAGTAATTTGGTGATTTAATTTAGAATTACACTGTGTATTGGTCCCCAGGACTTTTCCCAAGTGGAGTCATTTACTAGGAGGACTAAGTAATCCTAATAATCGCAGCTAAGGGTTTTTACAGGGAAAGAATACAAAGCAAAAATAAACAGAAAAGGTGTATGGTGCAAAATTAGGAGGAGACCTGGCACACACTTTTGAATCTGTCCCAGTGGACTCACACAGCATACACTTAACTCTTCAGCAACTAGTTCTGATAAGCTCTGCAAAGTGTTGTCTGCCATGGAATCCCACTTGAACCTAGGAGTCCTGGGTTTTTGCAAATCAGTCACATAGACCTGCCTATAAATAACATGCCAAAAGTTCAAACTCTCCAGGGAGCAGGCATTCACAGTTTGCATATTTTAAGCATAGTGAGCCACTTTTACTATGTAGAGCCAACTTGTTACCAGTGTAGGAATTGTTTGCTGGTCAAGTTCCCTACATCAGCCAAGGCCTATATTTGTTGCTAGCAGGATTTTTTAAGGATAATTCTCTCTGGCTTGCTTTTCTGCATATACAGTGCACTTATCAATGAAATATAAGCTATGAGTGCAGGAAAAGAGGGAACAAGGGAGAAAGTTGTTTCTATGAAAACTAATATTTTGAAGAAATTTAATAAATGCAAATAAAAATAATTGCAGTTGAGTTAGATGTTAAACCATTGGTTATACAACTTTCATGTTTGGAAGAATCACTTGAAGATTTTGTTCAAATGTGGATTCATATTGAATTACTTGTTATGGATCCTGAGACTGAGTTCCAAGGTATAATGATCTGTGAACATGGGCTATCAGAATTCTTTGAGCATCAGGATTCTAGAGGAGATGAAAAGAAATATAATAGAAATTCAAGGACTTTACCTTGAGATTTATATACAGGTTTCTTCAAATTGTTTCTCAGCATTAAAGGACTAAAATTGAAACAAGTAGATAAAGCATTATGAGCTTGGTTTAGTGGGAGGATCATTATGCAGAACTCAAATTAATAGACCTACACTCAGTATGTCTTGTATATTGTATGAATATACAATTATGTGTTTTAATTTAATACACAATATTTATAATATGAATATCTTGATGTTAGCATTTCCCCATTTTTGTAGACCTTTTTAATTATTTGACTGACTACTGAACAGTTTGTTGAATATCAGGGCTTTCAGGAAATAGCATAGAAATAGAAAACCATGGAGAGAATGAAAGATAACAGATAACAGATTGATGATGGAGGAATTACTGTAATCAGAAGCGTTTCTTTGTAATGGATGTGGCATATGAAACTTGGAGGCCTTGAAAGATAAGTAGATTTTGATAAGCAGCAATAGAAGTAATGGGAAATGACAGACTCTTATCCTAGAGAATTAGGATTTGTGAAAAAATGTATTTGAGATAAGTATGGAAAGGTAGATGGATTGCTTCCAGATTGTAAGACTTTGACAGAGTAAAAGCATACATTAATAATAAAAGTAATGGACTCACTGTCTTCCTACACCCCCCATTCAAAACCCTCCAATGGCTTTCCCTCACACTTGGGATGAAATCCCAAATATGGACAAGGCCACCAATGGATGCCCTACCTGATCCAGATGCAGGCTACTTATGGGATAGCCACACTGGTCCTCTTTATATTCTTGAATATATCAAACATAGTACCATTGCAAATTTTTTTTGTTTGCCATTATCTCCACCTGGTAGTCTTTCCCCAAATATTCTCTTGACTTTTACTCTCCCTGTTTAACTTAGCTCAGGTATCAAGTATCATCCTGAATAGCCCTACCTAAAATAGCATCTACCCATTACAGTCTATCCTTTCACTCTGCTTTAGCTTTCCTGCACCTTAGACGTAGTAACCTGGCATTATCTTCTATATTTACTTGTATATTTGTTTTTTGTCGGTAACTACCACCTAAATGTAAGTTGAATAGACTGAAGTGTCTCTAGAGCCTAAAATTGGGAATGAAACATAATAGGCACTCAATAAATATTAGATAAGTGAACAAGTATAATAATTTATTATGTACTGAATTTTTTCTTATGTCATAGCTAATTCAATGTTGTATGATAAAAGTCTTATGAAATAGATGATTTTAGATATGTTCTTCCTCAGAGCTAGAATAAGTCTTTATGTACATTAGGTATTCAATAAATATTAGATAAATGAATAGGAATTATATTTATTATGCACAGAATTTTTAATTCCCATGTCATAGCTAACTTTATGCAATAAAATGTGGCCATTTGTTCATAAGAGTTAAGTACATCTCCTCATGCTCAGTATGCATTAACATAGACCTTGTATTACTGTTAAACATGAGTATAAGCATCAGACAATCTCTTGGTCAGCCTTTAGATTCCCTAGGTACTGGATTTAGGTAATAGTGTGAAAGCTCATAATTGATATTGAAAGGAGAAACTTTAGGTTAAAGAGAAAAATTTTAAATGTAAAAATCCTTCCTTTGGCCTTTAGCTTTCAGGTGGGATGGAGTGCTCTTCCTACTCTAACTTGGGGCAAATTATGTGGTTTGCTTTGGTCAATATATTGAGGCAGAAGCAAACTTGTGTAGTTCAAAGCCCAGGTCTCAGGAAGCCTTTGATAGTTTCATTTGACCTTTTGCATGTCTGTCATTGCCATCAGAGGCTTTGCTGAGCAAATCGACCGATCAAGAGGAAAGATACATGGAGCAAAGCCAACCAACAGTCCCATGAGTGAATAAGCAGTGATCAGACCAGTTAAGTATAGATCAGCTGAATGGCACAGATATGAGAAATCATGTTTACTGTTTTAACTCACTGAGATCTCGGGTGTTCTGTATGCAGCAAAGGCCAGTTGATACAGTCAGAGCACAGAATTTCTTCTTTGTGTTGAAATCTCTCCTTCATATGTTGTACTTCTGTCTTTCTGCTTCTTCAGCACTTAATTTACACAACTTCCTTCTCAAATTCCATTTTCCAGTCATACCACTACCACCTTAGACTTAGATATTTTCTACATGTTATGCCTTATTTTCCCTTTTGCTTCTTTCTTATACTGTTTTATAAGATGCTAACAGGAACCTAGTAATAAAGTGTCCTTTTCTGGAAAAAAAAAAAAAAAAAAAAACATATAATGATAGTCCAAAAGATTTTAATATGTGTTTTCGTTTGTTACCTAAAATTTTATTTATTGACACCCTAAAAGAGTTCTGGAACAGATCCTTTCCTACATATTCAGAAGAATCACCTTAATTTCAGTCTTGGCTTTCAGAACAGTTAAGACGATACATTTCCATTGTTCTCAGACACCCAGATTGTGGTACAGCAGCTCTAGCAAAGTAACACATTTGCTGATATGCATATTAATCTTTAGGAAAAACCTGTGGAACTTTCCATGCTTATTTCATCTGCTGCTGCTCCCCTCACACATGCTCTTTTATGGTGCCTTCAGAAGTGTTAAGCAGCATTCCAAGTTCAGCAGAGATGGAATGGAAACATATATCTTTTTTCCAAGGCTTTGTATCAAATATTGGGTTGGCCAAAAAGTCTGTTTAGTTTTTTCCATAAAATAAAAGACATAGCAAAGGATCTGTCTTTTTTTTTTTTTTCCCATAAAAGACACATTTCTCATTTTCACTAATAGATTTATTGATTTTATATTTTGAGTATGTCTGCTATCTCCTGTTGGTATAATGTTTATGTTCTCAATTAACATCTTGATTTCGTTGCTTTCAACTTCAACTGGTCTACCTGACCCTGGAGCATCATTCGGTGAGAACTCTGCAGCACAAAACTTCACAGGCCACTTAGGACATGTTTGATTAGTCAAAACACTTTCTCCATACACCACACAAATATCTTTTTACATTTCAGTTGTATTTTTACCTTTCTTGAAATAATAAAGCTTAATGTGCCAAAAATGTTGCTTATTTTCTTCAATCTTCAATATTAAAATGGCTACACAAAAATCCACCAATTTTGGTTGTTTTTTAATACACATTGATATGACAGCTGTCACAATACAGTCTGACAAAATTGTTCTGAATGATGTTAAAGACAACTAAGTGCTACTAGAGCCATTATATGGAAAGGACCAAATGAACTTTTTGGCTAATCTGGTATTTGCTTGTGGTGTGTATTTTCCCTTGTGATAATTCTTGAGTGATATGTGACAAAAACCCATGATTCTAAAATCAACATTAAAGAGTAATGAAGAGTAAAACCTTCTTCCTAAACTCTTTCAGTACTAAGTATATATCATCCTTTTACCTTTCATAGGAACAGCATTACTCATGTTCAATTACTTTAAGATTTAAATCACTAAGTTCAGAATCTTTCACATAATTTTTTCTCACAGCACTCTCAGAAAAAGTAATCATCTTTTATTTGAACAAAACTTCCCCCATTACTTCTCATTGATACCTTGTGTGCATAGCCTATTAGGGAAGAGAAAATATACGTGACTCTTGACCTTTTTCGTAAAGGGAGATTTTATTATCTTTACCACTATTTGGCTAAAAATGAACCTTAGAAAAAGGGTGGGATAATGTCCCCTATAGTGCATTTTATATAACTTTTCTTCTTTATCATCAACTTGAAGCTTACACTGATAGGTTATCCAGAATTTAGACAGTTCTTTCTGTTTAATAGGATCCAACTCAGGTATGACAACAAACATTTAAAATAATTACCAACCCTGGCTGGTGGCACAGTGTTTAAGGCACTGGCCTGCGAACCCAAAAGTTGCTGGTTTGATTCCCCAGTCAGGACGCATAACCAGGTTGCAAGCCAGGTCTCCAGCCAGGTCCATAGCTGGAGGCAGGTGGAAGGCAACCATACATTGCTGTCTCTTTCCCTGTCTTCCTCTCTCTCTGATAATAATAAATAAAATATTTTTTAAAAAACTACTGAACAGAAATTGCTTATTTAACACTATGTCCTTTTTTAAGTATGCAGTGTTTAGAAGTGATTATAAATTATAGTGTGTGATATTCTATTGTCCATGAGACTGATTTTTAAGAGCTTAGGTGGCTTCTTACACATTCTCTATGTCCTGTAGCCTCACAGAGTAGGCATCCAATAATACCTATCAGGTCTTGAATATCATTTTGAAGATTTCACTTGTGTTATTTAGAAAGGATTATGTCTGGAGGCAAAGCAAAATAATTTTTAAAGTCTTTACAGTAAGTTGGTAGCTAATCTTGTGGAAAGATAAATGAATTCCAAGTTAAGGCTGCATGGGCTCCACTCCTGACACTTAAATACACTTTGAATATCTCAACCACTGAAGCTTTAGCTTTCTTATGTGTAAATGCAGAGGTTGGGATAATTTCTAGCTGTAGTTACAGATTGAGACAAAATGGAGCCTGTGGTTAAATCAGAGGCACAACTGAATAAGTCAAGAGTGCCCCACAGTCCTATCAAGAATATATCTCATGAGCTGATTAAAAGCAATGGGGGAGGGCCATTATGGAGAATGTTTGAATACAGGACCTGGGGGGAAAGACATTTAGTCTACTCCATCTACTTCTTAGCTCAGTTAAATGAACAGGTTTTCAATGCTCCACAAAAGGTGCTGGGTACAAAATTTAAAAGTGGTGTCTTCAGAAGGTATTTCAGTATTTCCTTCATCCTAAGAAGCCATTTTTCATCACACACACTATCAATAAATTTTCACAGAAAACAACCTAAAAGAATGCACTACATGAAATTTACATATCAAGGTAATAAACACCTAGGTTTCCAAAGCCATAAAACATGAAGGAAGGCCCTGGCTGGTAGCATAATGAGTAAGGCACTGGCCTGCAAACCCAAAGGTCACTGGTTCAATTCCCCAGCCAGGGCACATAACCAGGTTGCAAGCCAGGTCTCCAGCCAGGTCCGTGGCTAAAGGCAGGTAAAAGGCAATCACACATGGATGTCTCTATTCCCCTCTGCTTCTCTCCCTCTCTTCCTTTCTCTCACTCTGGAAATAAAATATTTAAAAAATATATGAGGGAAACTTGTTACTCAGATGGAAAGAGATAAAATGACATGGAGAACACATGTCATGCTATATCACTGTCTAAAATCACACATGGTCAAATTTATTACCTCTACTCAAATGCAAATATAAATGCCATAATAGCAGTTACCTTTGTTATCTTTTTCATTGCTTTACCTTTCCTTTCTTGTTTGTTATTTGATGTCCTGTGCTTTTGTTTTTTAAAGATTTTATTTATTATTTTCAGAGAGAGGGGAAGGGAGAGAGGCAGAGAGGGAGACATCAATGTATGATTGTCTTTCACCTGCCTCTAGCTATGGAACTGGCTGGAGACCTGGCTTGCAACCTGGTTTGTGCCCTGGCTGGGAATCGAGCCAGCGACCTTCAGGTTCACAGGCTGGGG
This sequence comes from Noctilio leporinus, assembly GCA_004026585.1. Lineage (NCBI taxonomy): Eukaryota > Metazoa > Chordata > Mammalia > Chiroptera > Noctilionidae > Noctilio > Noctilio leporinus. The sequence goes on from PVIW01000842.1 coordinate 224,343, forward strand.
CCTTATCCACTGTGCAATGTCCTATGCTTTGAACAGAAGACATTGAAGACATATTTGTTAATTGGATAAATGTATCTGTGAGGACTGTGTCTGTCATATATGAGCAGTATGATGGAAACCTGGTAATGCTTTGGCAGTTCAAGGCTTAGGTTTGGAAAATTAATACTGTTGAGCAAGGAGGCTGTGTCATTGTGAATGGTATCCAGGTCATAACAACAGTGTGTGGCTTTCATGTCTAGCAGGTTTATAGAGAAAGCAACAGCAATACTGTTTATGAGCCCATATAAGTCACCACCATATATAACCACACACCGCAGTAGGAAACTGGAGTTCCTGCTAGATGTAAGTAAATAGAGTACACCAGTGACATTTGGGTTGTAACTATGAATGAAATCTCCCTGGGGAATACCCACATTAAAACTCTACCATTTCATTTATTCAACAAACAGTTACTGAGTACAGTACTTGCATAACTTGCAAAGTTCTGAGAATGCAAAATGAACTAGTAATCATTATTGTTCATTCTACCCTACCTGCTTCTGCCAAAAGCTCACAGTTTTACTGAAGGGGGAACAAATTACTTTAATGATATTTAAAATAAATATGATAAATAGATTACGAGTAACGTTTTATGGACCCATAGAAGAATAGGAGTTTTATCTCATGTCTTTTAGCAAACAAAAGGCAAAGAAAACCTGGCCATTTTTTTTGTCAAAGGACATGTATACTGTACTACCTTTCAAAGGTTAAGCCTGAATCCATTTATCTATAAGAAAAGTGACTAGTGAAACTGAAAACCTCCAGGGAAAGCAAATATTGGTGTTACATGCAACTGCAAACAAAACCAGTTTTTTTTTTTCTCTACTGCAAAGAGAAATACATTGACATGATTGTAAAAATAGATTCTGCAAATGCAGAGGCAAACTCTTCAACAGGTGACCTATGTGCCAAAGCTTTGTCAATCATCTGGAGAAAATTGAAACAATACAGTATTTGAAATGCTCCATAGGTATGTGATTTCCAAGAACCATACATGTGTGAGAAAAAGTGAGAGAAATATGAGAGGACAAGGTGCATGCAAATGTTAATTATACTAATACTTCATTGTGATAGAAGAAAATATTAGCTACTTGCTTCAAGAAACCACTAAATTTGAAAAGAAAAAAATGTGTAGATTTATACCTGTTTCTGAGTGTAGGAGAAATGGCAATGATCTGTATGCAGTCCTTCCTTAGTTGATAGGAATTAAAGGTTGTTTTAGGTTCTGAAGACATTTATTTCCATCTGCACTGAATTAGGGAAAGAGGTGTCAAAACAAATAAATCAAGATTAGCTTAAATATTGTGCAATGGAGATGTGATGAATGAAGGACGACATAAATGACTAAACTCTGGGAAATTTCTACATGATGAGAGCATTTGTTATAGAAAGCCATTGAACGAACCCCAATCTCTTATAGTAAATATTCTTACTTGAGGAAATCCAAAACAAGCTGATAGTTATACTGAAGACAAATAAAATAAAGGCAATATCTGTTTTGTGTGATCCACCCAGCCCTCTCATAGTAGTTTTCCTATATATTAGAGTATAATGTTAAACAGTAGATTTCTTTAGAAAAGTTATGATATCCCATAATAAAATTGTTTCTAAATTTCCACAAAATGTAATATTAAATAATCACTCTATTTACTTTCAAGAATGAGAAGGGAGAATTGGGTAGGGAACAGAAAATTATTGTTCTATACCATACTTCTCTCTAAACTGAAAACTTTTGGTGAACATATGTTAAGTGTTGTGACTACATAAACAATATTTTGTACATCCTATCTTCCTGTATCCAAATATGTAAACAAGCAGGGTTCATCCCAAGGGTAAGAGTACCCATACTCTTTTTCCATTTCTTCTCTTTCACTTATTAAATATACTCAAACCTCTCTTTCTGAACTGGTTGAAGAGTTGGGTGCATAATTTGTGTAGTCCAGTGCAAAAATAACTTAGAGTAACAAAACATAAAGCCTTTTTCTTTCAGTCTCTCTCAACACTGTTTTCTGTGTTAACTTCATTATAAGTAAACTATATATTTTAATTATTACCACAAATTTTATTGTTCACACTGATAATATGCCTATTTATAATACACAAATACAGTATGATAACCACTAAAACTATGCAATTCATATTTCATACATATAAAATGCTGCTCAAAACTAACTCAGCTGTTTACATTTCACATCTTGATTTGCACATATTCTATCAACATACTATCTTCAGCTCCCTGATGAATAAGGAAAGGAAAAGGGACTACATATAGATAGATGCCCTGTCTTTCCCTTTTCTTCAATGTCATCATTTGCTTTGTATACCTAGCCAAAACAGGGAAGTAGCACAAAAATGAAGGGATATGATAGGATGCCCTTGTTGTTCATGTTTCTGAGAAAGCCATTGTCTTCTGTCTGCATTTGAAACAAGGTCTGCCTCTAGTTGAAAGAGCACATGCTCTGCTTATTCAGTAAGAGTTGTAACACACGACATTGTGACCTGCAGATTACTTTGGGTCTCATGGAACTTCTACAAATTGTGTGTCTATGAGAATTCTGTGCTCATGGAGTATGGCAACTGATGTGTGCTGATGGAGTGACAAACAGTGCATGTCCTTTGGTTAACATGAATGCGCCATTGTCCCCTTAGACTTCACTAGCAAAACATAAGTTCAAAAAATTATTAGGAATTTGAAGAAAGGACAATAAGGTGGACCCTTCAGAGTATGGGAATCTGTGTGATTGCCCAAGTCATACACTATGAGGCCAACCCTCCGTGGTTGTGTATATTGTTTTTTCTAATTAAGTTTGAGTGACATTAATAAATTACATAGATTTCAAGTGTAGGATTCTATGACACATTATCCAAATAATCCATTGTGTTTATCATACAAAGTCAAATCTCCATCCATTACCATGTATTTAACCCCCACTACTCTATATTACCTTCTCCCCACCCAAAAGGGTACAAGAATTTCTCAGTGTCCATGCTTCTGGTGACCATCATAATGTTGGCTGTGTCTGTGTTCATCTTGGTTGTTTATTTGTTGTTTTCAGATTTATACCCTACACATGAATGAAATTATATGGATCTTGACTTTTTCTGTCTGACTTACTTTGCTAAGCATGATATTCTCAAAGTCCATCCATGTTGTGGTAAATGGTAGTATTTCATCTTTTCTTATGGCTCTGTAGTATTACTCAGTATGTGTAGTTTTATCCAACCATCAATCAAAAGACACCTCAGTTATTTCCATGTGTTGGACACTGTGAGTAATGTTGCAATGAACACAGGGGACCATATGTCTTTATGGATAAAGGTTTTCAAATAATCTTGGTAGATATACAAAGGAGGGTTTCCTGTCCTGGGTCTTATGGTAACAGTATTCTTAATTTAATGAGGAAACACTATACTGTTTTCCAAAGTGGCTATACCAGTTTACATTTTCACCAGAAGTGAAGGAGGGTTTCTTTTTCTTCACAAGCTTATCAACACTTATTGTTGCTTGTTAATGATAGCCATTTAACAGGTGTGATTTTGTATCTGATTGTAGTTCTGATTTGCATTTCCCTAATAGTTCGTAAAGTTGAGCATATTTCTATATACAGGGTGTGTGTGATAAGTTGGCAATAATGTTGCATCTTCTTACTCCATGTGCTTCTTATTAATTTTGAAAAACTATATTTCTAAGGTTATGATTTAACATTTCAGATGTAAAGTATTAAATTGATAGCAACCATCATGTGGAAGGAATATGATGTTAGATAATTTCTGGACTGCATGAAGGGCAAACTGCTATGGAAATTGCAGACTTCAATAATATCCCTTTACGTACAGCTGACAATATGAAGAAGATGTGTGATGCTGATCCTGATGTCACCACACCAACAAGGAAAGTGCAGAAAAGGTACATGCAAGTTCCAGCTATTGTACACAGAACCCAGGAGATCATCAATGAAGATCCAGGAAAGTCAATGCACTACATAGCAAGAGAACTGAAGATGTCAGATGCAACAGGCCCTAAGATTATTGCTGAAGATATCAATACAGGTTGTATGTTCTTAGAAGAGGACAGTTAATGACATAGCAGACAAAGGAAAGGCACTCTGAAAAACCAAGGACACTGCTAACAAAATGGAAAAACCCCAAAGGAAAAAACCCTCTGATTTTCTTCTCTGATGAAAAGAATTTTCAGCAGGACCAAATAGTCAACAGAAGAGACAACAGGTGGTTCTGTGAGAATCTTAATGAAGTCCCAATTGTCATGAGAATGAAATTTCCTGCTACAGTGATGGTGTTAGGTGTTGTCAGCAATGAAGGAGATATCATGACCTTGAATTTTTTTCCCACAGGCTAGAAGGTGACTGCTGATGTTTACTTTGATGTTTTGAGAGAAGTAGTTGTACCATGGATGAAGCAAATTGCACATGGATGTCATTTTATCTTCCAATAAGGTAGTGCACCAGCACATAACATCAAAAGGGTACAAGAATTTCTCAGTGTCCATGCTCCTGAATTTTGATCAAAGGAAATCTGGCCACCTAGTTCACCAGATGCAAATCCTTTAGACTATTATGTATGCAGCATTTGTGAGAGAGAAGTTAATAAACAACTTCTTTCCAATAAAGAGTCTGTTAAAGCTAAGATTGAAAGAAAACATGATAATGTCCATGGATAAAGAAAAGTTCATTAAGCATGCTCAAGATGCTGAAGGCGAATGGAATTTATTATTGCAGCAAATGGAGACTTTTTTGAACAATTAAAAAAATAATGACTATGTTTATTTACATATAAGAATAAATTTATTTCAAAATATAACACTTTTTAAAAAGAATTATTATTTATTATTTTTAGAAAGAGGGGAAGGGAGAGAGGCAGAGAGGTAAAGAGGGAGAGACACATCAATGTATGATTGCCTTTCACCTGCCTCCAGCTATCGATCTGGCTGGAGACCTGGCTTGCAACCTGGTTATGTGCCCTGGCTGGGAATCAAACCAGTGACCTTTGGGTTTGCAGGCCGGTGCCTTATCCACTGTGCCATCAGCCAGGGCTAAAATATAACACTTTTGTAATATGTTTATTTGACTAAAACTTTGCCACTTTATTGCACAAACCCTATATCTGTTAGCCAGCTCATTTGTACATTTTCTTGGGATAAATGTCCATTTTTGAATTGGATTATTGTTGTTATTGAGTTGTATGAGTTCTTTATATACAGAGGTGGGCAAAGATATGTTTACAGTTGTATGTGAAACAATTTATTTCTATATTGTTATGTATTAATTATTGTATTTGTTTCATAACTGTACATCTACTTTTGCCCATCCCTTATCTTTGATATTAACCCCTTATCAGAAGTGGCATTCGCAAATATCTTCTTTCATTTGTTTGGATGGCTTTGGTTTGTTGGTGATTTCTAAATGCCTTTTTGTTTTGTTGAGAGTTTCTTTTGTTGTGGAGAAGATTTTTTATATAGTCCCATTCATTTATTTTTCTTTTAGTTCCCCTTGCCTTTGAGTTCAAATTCATAAAATCCTCTCTAAGATGAAGGTCCCTAAGTTTAGTACCTATGTTTTCTTCTATGGAATATATTAAGTTTTATATTTAGCTTTTTGATCCATTTTGAGTTAATTTTGTGCATGGTGACAAATGACTATTTAGTTGCCTGCATTTACATGTGCCTTTCCAATTTTCCCAGCACCACTTAGCAAAGGGTTTTCTTTAATATGTGTGTTTTTTATGTCTTTGTTGAGGACTATTAGCCTATATGCATGTGGGTTTATTTCTGTGCTCTCAAATCCCATTTCATTGGTTTGTGTGTCCACTGTTCTTACTGCTATTTAATATAGTGTCAGAAGTCAGAACCAGAGCAATCAGGCAAGAGGGTAAAAAAAAAAAAAAAAAGTGTCCCAATTGGAAATAAAGAAGTAAAAAAGTAAAACTGTCACTTTTTGCAGATAACACAATTCTTTATATAGAAAACCCTAAAGACTCTATGAAAAGCTATTTAGAAACAATAAATAAATACAGGAGGGTTACAGGATACAAATATACAACTATCCAATGCATTCCTATATACTAACAATAAAATTTTGGGAAAAGAAATAAAGAGCAATTTCTTTTAAAATTGTAGGAAAAGGAATAAAATACTTCAGAATTAGCTGAACAACAGAGTTGCAGGACTTATACACTGAAAACAATGAGGTATCATTATAAGAAATTGAAGAAGGTACAAAGAAATAAAAGAAATTCTTTGCTTATGGAATGGAAGAATCAGGAGTTAAGATGCTGTATTACCCAAAGAGATATACAGATGTAATGTAATTCCTCTCAAAATCCCAATATTTTTTTAAAGAAATAGAGCAAAAATATCATTAGATTTGTATAGAAACACAAAAGACCCCAAGTAGGCATAGCAATCCTGAGGGAAAAAAACAACAGTCAGAGGTATCACACTCCTATATTTCAAATTATGCTACAAAGTAACAATAATCAAAACAGCATGATATCGGTACTAGAAAAAACACACAGACTTGATTGATTTTACTTAGAGAAAATAAAAGATCCCTTTTACATCTTGAGCCCATAATCATACTTTGTCTTTTCCTTTTAACATATATAATTTCAACATTATATTTGTGTATCTTTAAGGAATAGGGATGCCTTGTTGCCATTGTTCCCCAAACTGTATACCATATAATAAGATTCAAACCTATAGATTAATACCATCCAGTTCATCAATAACTCCAATAACTTGTTTGCTAAAACACAAATACCCAAACAGTGGTTATAAAAACCCGTAGCCTGAGAAATGTACCAGCGTATATGCCAAAGCTTTTCAACAAATGAACTCAAGAGAATAGAAGAAGGCCCAGGGGGGCCAATAGGATTTATTCAATTCTTGGCTATTTGAATGTAGCCAGTTTTCTCACATATGCCACAGGGATCTTACGTTTATCCAGATTTCTCTCCTGTTGAATCATTTTTCTGCTATTTCTTAGTCATGTTTTCCAAGTTTTTTCTAATGCAGTATTTTTTCTTGCTTCTTTTATTTTTATTGATCTTTGTTTTATAGTCATAATGACCTTTGCCAGTTATTTCAGCTCTATCCATTGAGGTTTTCTATGATCTCTTTGTATGTTTTAACTGATCCTCAAGAGAAGTATAAGAATTTAATTGAAATGTATGTCTATAGTAGAGAGACTGAAGAAATAAAGATTGAGTGAGGATAACAGATATAAGTAGAGGAATAAGAGATCATGATGAGTAGGATGATCAGATTCTGTAACATTGAGGAACTGGTAAAAGGGAAATATAAGAAGTTGTACTCAAAAGGCAAAAATCAGTTTGCGATTACAGTAATTCATAATGAAATGAGGTCAAAGATGTGACAATGTTGGGCGGGTTGACTGACCTGGATTGAAGGGTTGAAGGTGAGTAGGACAAAGAACTTTTCTATTCTTACCTTTTCTATGTCCCAGTCACCCACAAATTGAATAAAAAGCATTGGTTGCCAGGTTACCTTTTGGATTAATTATAAGTTCCCAACAAATAATGCTCAAAGCCTCAGTGGGTAACAAAAGTAGTATTGGGTTTATACAGTTTGCTTCAAGCTCATTCACATTTATTAGTCACTCATATGTCAAATACAGAAAGGGGCCTGCCAACTCCTTTCTGTATTTGAGAACAACTTTGGAAAATTAGACTCACTGAGCAAGGGCATCTTGCAGCGCCCACCACGCCCAGGTCTCTGTGACGTCATCACAATAAGGAAGCAGAAAAAAAATCAATTGAACATTTGAATTATAATATTTTAAAGAATAAATTTTTGTGATAGTTCTGATCAATTCCTTTCCTTATGGGTTTCCCTAAAATGTTTCTACAAAAATGATTAGAAAGTAAATACTGTAATTAAAACAGTTTGTTTTTATCATGTTGGTTTGGTACCATTTCATTGATAACACAGTAGTTGCTCTGGGGATGCGACTTTCCCTCTGAAGGATCAATTTGGGAAAAAATTGTTGCCAGACACATTTTAAAAGTTAACATTTGATGTTTGCCTAGTGAGTACTGTAGAAAGTGCCTGTTTTTACAAGATAAAGGCATTATATATTGAATAGAGGAATGCCATTTTGAAAAGTAACACTATATTTATGTCATTATCTGGGCATATTTGAGAAGTAACATAAAGGCCCTTTTCTAATTTTTAAAAAAATATTTATTAGAGAAAAGAGCAGGAGGGCGGAAGAAGCATCAATATATGTTTGCCTTTCACCTGCCTCCAGCTACCGACCTGGCTGGATGCCTGACTTGCAACCTGGTTATGTGCCCTGACTGGGAATTGAACCAACGACCTTTGGGTTTGCAGGTCAGTGCCTTATCCACTGAGCCACCAGCCAGGGCCATTTTCTAATTTTTAATCTCATAATTTTGGCACTGTCAAAAAAATGTATTCAATACTATTTCATTCCTTTTTGCAACAACCCTAAAATGTATATATTGTTTTCAATCCTAGGTGAACAAATTGTTTAGAGCAGTAAGACAACTTCACTTAAAGTAATTTGAAACAGTCTCTAGCAAGTTTATTTCATTAAATGACTGTGTGAGGGATATACTGTACTGTGCATATAGATAAATTTAGGAGTTAGTAGGATATAGGTGACATAAACCAATGAAACAAGATGAGGAGCCCCAAAATGGCCACCAGGAGACCTCCAATATTTAGAGTTTGAGAATATTAGCAGAATTGAGCAGAGTAAATTGTTAACATGGGGAAGCACAGCATGGCAGGCAGAACACCACTATTCCTGGAGACTATCTTCAATGATGTAAATGAATCACAGTCATATTCTGGAGTGACGTTTGTCACCGATCAGCATGAGGGAGCAGTACTGCTTGGCAGACTAAGTTATCCGAGTTTGCAGAGCCCTTCCCCCTGGACCTGTCCTGCTGATGCTGGAACTCAGGACGCTTGGTGTGCAGGCACCTCTCTGTGTGTGCCAGATCACCATGTGCAAATATTGCTAGTTTTCAGTAGACCAGAGGATTTTCCCAAATTGTTATTCTCTACTTAGGGAGGATATACATTTTTCTGTTTTTTTTTTTATTTCCTGGCCCACACAAGGTGGGTAAAGAAAATGCCTGAGGAAGGCAGCCTTTTTTGATTCATATGAAGCTGCCAGTTAGATCATTGTCTCAGCTCCTTCAGCTGTAGTCTGAGTTCTTTGTCATAGGAGCCTGCACTACCTTACTTCATGTTACAAGCCCTAACAATGACCTTGATGGCATGCAATTCTACATAGAGATGTGTGATTTTTATGTACACTTTGGGGCCAATTTCATGGAGGAGTAATTTTCAAAACATTATTTGGCGTATGGTTCTGGATTATTGGTTGAGTGGTGTGGAAGGCAGTAGCATTACACTGGGTTGGGTGACTTGGCTTGTTTTGCTCACAATCTGCCTAGCAAGGTAGGGAATGGGGAAATGAAGAGAAAAATGAGCAGTTGAAAGAATAAAGCTCTGCCTTTACTAAGTACAGATCAGTGCCCTACTCCTGACCCTCCTCTTTGAATGCAGTATTTTTCTGAGGGCAGTTGGTGACCTAAATAATCAAAGTAGATAAATATGGAATGAATTATTGATATTGCTTGATATCAGATATACTTTCATGATGAATTATTGATGAATAATTAGAAAAGAAAGGGATTCTCCAGAATTCCTAATATTTTACTGAACCTCAAGAGTCTGCATGGAGCCAGAGTCCTCAAACCCGCACTGCACCCACACTGAGGAGGAGGAAGAGCCACAGCAGGCAGTCAAGTGTTGCTTGGATAGGGGCTATCTAATGTTCTGTCTCAGAAATCTGTTATCCTTAAATGCAGTGAGATGATTTTGTTCGGTTTGGCTCCCTCAGTAAAAGGTGTGAGGATTCTTCCCCAGCATCTTTCTAGTTTCAGGAATGACTTCGGGGATTACAGCTACTTTAGAGGCATTGTAAGGGGCCTGAATATGGAGTACTGTGAAATCAGAGCCAAGTTTCTTGTCATGGCATTGCATTTTTCTTGTTGGGCTCTCAAGGAAAGATCTGTGAGGAAGGAGCTGATTTCCTTTCCCCATGAAGACCAAGGGGGTCTACCTGATGTGAATATAGTTGGCAGCACAGTCTCCCTCCAGTGAAGTTGAATTTATTATCTTCTAAGAATACAGATGCAATGTGATGTCCAGTGTTCTTTATGATGGACATACCTGGGTCAACACCTTCATATTAAAGCTAAAACCCTTCCATTGTAAGCACAAATATATACACATGTCCTTTGAACAACATTTCAGATTCCTTCCCATTTCTCCCACGTATTTGTAATTTCATCTAAGAACTACCCTGCTAGGTCCTCCTACCTCTAATTTTCCCAAATCCATTTTATCCCTCTGCATGAGTCATAGCCTCAATTTTTATTATTGATTTTAATATATCAGTAAATCTAGAGCCCAACCAAAGGAGGCAAATCTTCAAATGTTTAAAAATTCACTAGAAGTGAGGTAAAATATTTTCATATTATGTTAAGACAAGTGACATACAGACTGGCTATGCCTTATCCTTCCTTCCCCTTAGAATGGCTTTACTCATCCTAAAGCAGTCAAGCAAAACAGAAACAGAACACAATGAGCTAAGTTCCACTTATCCAATCAGGCTGAATATTCATACTTTGCTAGATTTATATGTTAGTTGTTTAGAACTGATAAGAGTATTGACCAAGTCTGATGCACCTTGAGACAGCCAAACATATTTCAGATCATCTGACAAAACATTATTTACCCATTTGAGTCTAATAAAAGAGGAAGAAGGAAAAAAAGAGGAGGGATGGAGAAAAAAAAGGGAGGAAAGAGAAGTGGGAAGAGAGGAGGTGTGGGGAGTCTGAGGGGAATGGGAAGTGAAGGAAACAACACTCAAAATAACCACCTGTACTCCAAGGCCCCTGTGATAAAGAATCAAAGAGAGCCCTTGCAGTATCCATCTTTAAACTGAAGTCTTTGGCAATAAAGTCTTTCTTTGCTTAGGCTTTTGTTTTTACAGTGGGCCTCATGGTTCTTTGGGGGAAGGCATGGTGAATCCCTGATGAAAGGACTGACAGAGGTTAAATGCTCTAAGTCAGAGTCACCTTGTTCAGAAGGAGCAAGACTGATTACCAGGTAGGATAGTCATGTTCTAGGCTTCCCCGTATGAAAGCATGTTAGGCTGGATAGCCCATTGGCCTGTGATTTCATGTACATTTGAGTAGGCTTGGTCAGGGAACAGAGAGACAGGTTATATCAACAGTAAAGCAGGTGTACAAAAGAGGAATGCACTTTCTATTTTGTTTTTGTTCATGAGGCACTAGAAAATGGATCTTGGACCAAGAAAGGTAACCTTTGGCAAATAAGGCACTTGAAACATTAAGAAGTGAGGACCAGCAGGCTCAGAATGAAGATGAGTAAGAAAGGAGTGTAAAATATCATAGGGATGCTGAGGAAGGGTGGTTAATCAGTAATAGTGATACCAGCTTATTAATGAATGCTTACTATATTCTGGTTACATATATTGTGAGTGAGAAAGACAATGTGATCCCCAATATACAAAGAAGAGAATTGAGACTGAGAAGTTAAGTATTTCCTTTAAGGTTAACCAGCTGGTGATAGAGTTGGGCCTCAGGGGGTTGTGTAATTCCAAACCTGTGATCATCACATCAACTTTGGAAGACAGGAAAATAGTGATACCATTAACAGAAATAGGAAAAGACGGCATAACTTTGGTGTGCGGGAATAGCAAGGAAGATAAGAGGGCCAAGATTGTTTTTGTTGTTACCATAGTGATGCACACACCTTTTACACATCATTACCACCTTCATATCACAAGTAAAATATTTTGATTGTGTTTGCAAGTATTCTCTATGCATACAAAATAGCCAGTGATTCTTCTAAGAAAGCTTAAACATCAAGCCTAAAAATTCTTCAACTAAAACCATTTATTCTTATTTATTTCTCTAAACATAAATTAGTGGCCTGCCACAGCTGACATCTGTAAAATATCACTATGAAACAATGTCTCTTGTTCAGTGTGATTTACTAGTATTTGTTACTTTTCCTAACTAATTGGGGAAATATGTTTTTCCACATGGCATATTTTTACTTTTTCCTTTGATGTTTATTTTCATAGTAGATTGTTTTGCTCTGCACCTAAACCATTGTTCTTCTCCTTCAATCTTTCTTCCAAATAAACAATATTGCTTTCCTGAATTAGTATTTCCAAATCCAAAATTAACCTCCCATGTGCTTCAGGGTACCTTTTAAAAATATTCTGCCTTTAAGATATTTTCAGGAGTTGCTTCCTTGGCTTGTCTAGTTCTTTATTTATTTTCTGACAGGGAGACCTGTGCTGATTATAGTCATATGCTTAGGCTTAAGAAAAAAACAAAGCAAAGCAAGAATAATACAGAAGCATCTGGAAAAGTTGGAGTGACAATTATAGTAATAGCCTGGGAGAACTACTGTGAGATAAATGCCTATCTTACCTTGGAATTTCTGCAACACCACATAGAATGAAAAAGAAAACATTTCTTTTGAACTATTGCTTTGAAATACAACTGATTGAAAATAATGCCAAAAGGACTTGAAATCATTTATTTAGTTCCATATGAGCATATAAGTATCATATTTTTATCAGTACCTGAATTATTATCTTTGATTGTCATTTTAAGATCATACAGAATCTGTTTCAGTGACCACATTTCTTACTGTTCACAAAAATAATGAGCAATCTTTCCCATCCCTTACTCCCCATTAGGATAACACAGTAGTCCTTGAAGCACTTTCATGCTTTCTACTATTTTGTGACACATGCCATACTTATTAATTTTTCAGTGCTTTGTGAGGGCAGTGAACATTAACATCTAGTTCATCCTTGTTTACCTAGCACTTTGGTTAGGACAAGGTCTGAAATTCAAGCAATATTCTGAATATGTGTAGAATGAAATAATACATGTGAAGTATTATTTGAGAAGATTAAATGCAGAAACCCAGTGGCTCTGAGTGCAGATAAATATAAGATAAAAATCCTCTAAGTCACTCAAGCTGTGGGCTTGAAATATATGGTAATGCTTCTCATACAAGTTTATAGCTTAACAGGAAATAAAATTTCCACTCCGAATTACCTTGTTTATTTTATGATACCAACTCTCACTAAATCTTCTAAAAGACGTATTTTAAAAGTTTGACTCATGACCAGTATTTTATGGTAATTTCACATTGAAGATAGTTCATGGTTGAGTTTGTAATGTCTAATTGCAAGGTTTCAACTTCTCATCTCAATTTCAATTTTTTAAATTAATTTTAATGCTGCATTTTTGGAAGTTGCTATTCCATTTATAGAAACTGTATTTGTGTCCTTCTGGTTCTTTCTGCACAGGACAATGTCATTTAGAAAAATTATATTTTGCCTGCATATTCATGTGATTATCCATGATAGGTTATCATAATTTATTTCTTATTTAGTAAATATAAGCAATATGCTTAATAAGCACAATTTATGATGTAATCAAGACATCATCTAATGAATTAACTCTGCCTTCCACCATCCCTGTAAACTTTTTCTAGTGTACCAACTTCCTTTCCTCTTGATGGGAGCTTAAATCCGAGATTCCAGCTCACACCTTAGTCTTTCTGATTTGCCTATAATCTCAACTCAGAAATTAGAATGTTTGATAACTATAATTAGATTCTGAATTGGTGTATGATAATTCATTTTTCTTCTATATAAGGGAGGACCCAAAAAGACCCAGAATTATCTTCTGGCAGACATGCCCCTTGTAGTACATGCTTCCTGCCCTAGGTGAATGTCCTAGGAACCCATCTGTAGCAGTGTACTAGCTGATGTTGTTGTGAGAGGCTGTGTTCAGCTTCAGTGAATTTTTCTTGAACCGTCAACATACTTGCCCATATCACGATGGGTAATTTGTGAGTGCATCTGTCCACACCATGCTGAGTGTTCAGAAGTTTTTGGCCAAAAAATGGCATAACCCTCCCTAATCAGCTTATCTCACCCCTAGCAACTATTTTTGTTTCCCTGATGGAAAAAAAAATCCTCAAAAGGAAATATTTGGCTTATGTGGAAGAGGTGAGACAAAAAACAGGAGAAGCACTAAAAAGGTCATCAAAATTGGCAAGTTCAAAAACTGTTTTGAGCCGTGGAAGAAATGTCTTGATAGATGTATTGCATCAAAGGGAGAGTACCTTGAAGGTGAATGAAGTTTAAACATGTACACTTAAACACACAATTTTTTATAATAAATTCTCTTTTGGCTGGGCTTCCACTCATAAATCCACCTCTGCTTGTGGGGATCTTTTTCAGACTGGGTTTGATCAGGAAAAAGGGGATCAGGATGAACTGTGAGTTTGGCTTTGCTTTTCCCCTTGTTTTGACCTCAACAAGGGGAAGAAAGGTTTGGTGGGGGGCTAAGATAAGATAAACCTTCCTATGGTGTGGTTTGGGCATAAGTTCGGTCCTGGACTGTGGCCTGGAAGATGGGGCACTAACCAGGTTTGCTCTTGGTCCCTCCCTTCTGGAGAGGAAACATCTCTACTGAGAGAGGTCCTTTCCCTAATTTCTTCTCCCCTGAGCATCTACTGCTACAATTCTGGCCTTTTCCCCGAAGGTCTTTGGTCCCTTCAGGCAGCTTCAAGGACCCAAGATGGCTCCTTGCCTGCTCTCTCTTCTTGCTAATGCATTCACTGGTCTACACAATACAGGATCCAGTTTTCTTAGATTACATGGCCTACCAAACTCAGAAGTGCAAGCTGATCCTTCCACAGCAGCACTATCCTGGTTTCATTACCTAAGTAAAGACTGGGTCCATCCTTCATAGTCAAGAGCTAGATCTCATTCATGGTTTAGATTTCTCAGCCTTAAGGCAATCACCAGCGTTCCATATCTAATAATTTTAGCAAACATATTTCAAAATCAGTTTTCCTAGGTGAGGGGATTGAAGCCCTTGTCCTCGTTTACTATGCTGGGAGTTATAAGGAAAATTTCATAAGATTGCAACAATAAATCTTTTCAGCAGCCCTCCCTTCAATCTTTTTGGATCCATATTAATTATTTGTTCTGAATCAGGGGTCTAAGGACTATGAAACAGGTTCTCTTGAATTCTCATTCTGAATTTCCTTTGGGTGAAAGTTATAGGGTAGCTGACCCAAAAAATACAAATTACAGTATTTTTATAGTTTCCCTTCCAAATGTTCTCATGTAGCCTAAACATATTTTAATTGACTCTCTTTTAACCTAAAAATTTTACATAAAGTAAAATTATATATAATTGGTGCAAATAGACAATCAGTAATATTTGCCATAAATGTCCATAAAATACATGCACAGAACAAAACCAAAATTAAATCAGTGTCATTAAATTCTAGCAAGAGAATCTATCTGAGAATCTGAACCTGAGGTATGCTTATTCTTCATTAAAAATGGATATTAGCAAACCATAGAAAGAGGTTGAAGACACAATGCCATGAAGCTAAAAACTTTGGTTAATGTAATCAAAAGTCTTGAAAGAGGATAATTTTCTCACTGCTATGTGATTTAATGTTACTTAAAACCACACCTGTATTCACTTGAAATCAGTTTGCTTTCTACCAGTGGATATTTGTCCTATATTGTGGAGAACACTGCACTATGTCTTATGTAACATGACCGCCTCCTAGAGCTATAGTGAATTTCAGATAATATATATAGAAGCACTTCAACAATATTAGGAGTAGCTGCCACTATAGGATTCTATACTAAGCCTTTACATATATTTTGCCTAATATAATCTTTGATGTAGGTATTAGTATCCACATTTTACTGCTGCAAAAAAATAACACCTATAGAGATTAATTTAATAGAGATTAATAATTAGAAAATGGCAATGCTAGGAATGAGACCCTGGTCTGGATAATTCTAGAATGTATGCATGTGAACACCATACAATGTATATGAGTTACCTTTAGTATTACAGGAAAACTAATAAAAATACTGTGCTGTTTTTATTTTGTTTCTTTTGGTCACATCTACATGGGGAGAGCTGCACAGATTTAATTCTAATTTCATTCTATAATTTATGCCACTCCTATTTCCTTTTTGTATGTAGAGGTGTGTGTATGTGTGTGTGTATGTATATATATCTATATCTATATCTATTTGAGAGAGAAGAGTGCTCAAATTAGAAGGATATAAAGATAGATAGGCCCTGGCTGGTAGCACAGTGGGTAAGGTGCCGGCCTGCGAACCCAAAGGTTGCTGGTTAGATTCCCCAGCCAGGGCACATAACCAGGTTGCAAGCCAGATCTCCAGCCAGGTCTGTGGCTGGATGCAGGTGAAAGGCAACCATACATTGATGTTTCTCTCCTCTTTCTATCTCCTTTCTTCTCTCTCTGGAATTAATAAATAAAATCTTTAAAATAATAGATATCTTTTTATTTTAATTTTTTAAAAAGATTTTATTTATTATTTTTAGAGATTGGGGAAAGGAGGGAGCAGAGAGGGAGAGAGACATCAATGTATGGTTGCCTTTCACCTGCCTCCAGCTATGGATCTGGCTGGAGACCTGGCTTGCAACCTGGTTATGTGCCCTAACTGGGAATCGAACCAGTGGCCTTTGGGTTTGCAGCCTGTGCCACCAGCCAGGGCTATATAGCTTTTTACTGACGGAACACAGGTGTTTAGCAGCACCCAGACCAAGAAAACAGGCCATGAGTAGCACCCTAGAAACTCCCTCCTGTTCCCTGCTAGTCCCTACCTTCCCAAGAGTAACCTGTATGTTGACTTCTAACATCAGAGGATATTATTGCCTGTTTCCATTTTATAACAGAATCAAGCACTAGATCATTCATTGGATACTCTATACCTGGCTTCTTCCCTCAGTGGTACAAAGTCTGTCTGGAAAAAGTCCAGTCATTGGTACAATGAGAATAGTTGGTACAACATCAATGTAACTTAGCAGCCAAGGAGAGTAGACCAGAGTGTGCATGTGTGAACAATGACGACTTCACTGTACCACAGTGGGGGTGGTAGATTTTGGTGAGTGAGCATATGTGCTGTATGACTGTGGCATTCAAAATAACTGAGAGAGTAGAGCAACAAATCTGCATCACATTTTGCATTAAGCTTGAACCTTCCTCTGCAGAAATCATTCAGAAGGCTTTCAGGGATGATATAATACATACAGCACAAATAAAAGTGTGGCACAGATGCTTCAGGGAGGATGGTTGAGAATCTGCTGAAAGTGACCCATGTTCCGGAAGGCCTGCAGAACACCTGAGAATGTTGAATGTGTATGGGCTGCAATCAACAAAGACCGGTGACTGACAGAACTAGAAGCTGATCTGAGGATTCCAAAACTACTGTCTATGATTTTGATGCAGAAACTTGGCATGAAACATGTTATGGCAAAATTCGTTCCATGGCTTCTGTTACCAGAGCAGAAGGAACATCATGCTGCGGTTGCTGATGACTTAATTCAAACTGCTGCCAGTGAACCATATTTCTTCAAAGTCATTACCAGAGATGAATGGTAGGTCTACTGCCATGATCCAGGAATAAGGGGCCAGTCGTTCCAATGGAAGTCACCTGGTTCTCCATGCCTGAAGGACAGACAAAGTTGCAGCAAGATTAAGACCAGGTTACCTATGTTTTTTGATCAGGATGGTGACCACTTTGAAGGAGACTGAGGTATCATTGTCTTATGTACAATGTTTCTTGTATCTTCAATAAATGTCTCTATTTTTCATAGTGCGTGGTTGTATACTTTCTGGGCAGATCTCATTATATATTCATTCATCATATTCATCAATGTTATTGCATGTAGTGTTTATCCATTTTACCATAATGGGCATTTAAGTGATTTTCAGTTTTTGTATGCTACCAAGAGCAATGCTCAGCATATTCCTTTTTTTTTTTTTTATTTCACTACTTTTAGAAAGAGGCAGAGAGGGAGAGAGACATCAATGTATGGTTGCTTTTCACCTGCCTCCAGCCACAGACCTGACTGGAGACCTGGTTTGTAACCTTGTTATGTGCCCTGGCTGGGGGATCAGCATATTCTTAAACATGTTTTATGGGAACCTAGGCATATATTTATTTTTTAGCCAATATCCAGGAGTGGTATAGTTGAGTCACAGGAGATGCATACATGTAATTTGGGATGAAAATTGTTTATTTTTGTTGTTTTTTGCCAAACAACATTAATTTGTCCTTTGAAATTGCCTTCTTATTTTCTTTTGAGAAAGGAGAAGGAAAAGAGGCAAAGAGGGAGAGAACTGTCAATGTGTGGTTGCCTTTCACCTGCCTCCAGCCACAGACCTGGCTGGAGACCTGGCTTGCAACCTGGTTCTGTGCCCTGACTGGGCAATTGAACCATTGGCCTTTGGGTTCGCGGGCTGGCGCCTTATCCACTGAGCCACCAGCCAGGGCCTAAACAGTTTTGTTTTTAAAACCCAGAAACAGGAGGGGCCCTTGGAGACTTTGTTTACTAGAACTTTACTATAATCTTCCTTTGTACAGGAAAATTATATAGGCCTGTGGTCTAAACTGATTCAGTCATAATCTCTTCAAGGGAGACTTGAAATTTGAGCAGGGTAATTCAAAGCAGAAGAAACTACGGACATTTCATGCTAGTGGCAGCAGTACTGACTCGGAAAGTCTGGTACTTTACCTATTTCTTGTCAGTATTAAGTCTGATCATTTGCTTTTCCCTGATCTTGTGAGCTCTCCTGTATCTCCTCCCAACATGTTCCCTTTTTGGTTAAAATATTCATGTTGGTTTCTGTTGCTGGCAACCAAGTTAACCTGTGTCATACATAAGCTCATATACTGCACATAAGTAACAGCTTTTCTCTTCCTATGCTATAAGTAATGTTCCATTTTACTATATGCTATTGAGTGTGATGAATTACAAAACAATCTTGGCAGCTACATGTAGATGAGGACATCCATAAAAAGTGTGGATTGATTTCTGGACAGACTGCTTCTTACAAAGGAGGCCTGAGGAAAATGGTCAAGTTTATGCCTCTCTCCGTTAGCCACTTGAGAGAGATGGGTATTCAAAGAGAGGGACTATAGTGGAACAGGAAGTTTTGTCTTCTATTGTTAATATTTACTGTTACAATCATAATTATATTTTATTTCTTAATGTTATTTCACTTTCTTTCAGGAGTGATTTACGAGAAAGGGTTAAGTAAAGGTCATTTGCCATGAATTTGACAGAAAGATTTCTTATTAGTATATTGGTATATATTCACCTGTCCAAATTGTGTGAAATTTGGTTAAGGCTTTAACATTGTGTGTTTTACTTAAGTTTTAAACCCTGTCTGCTACTAATTGGATTTGACTTTTTTATTTCCCATTTCAACTGTATACAAATAGATATGTAAAACTCTAACGTCCTTGTTTTACAGTTGTTTGTAAGCTTTAGCTTCTTTAGAATATGGTTTTATGAGGTTAGGTAAAGGTTATATCTTAAGTCAATTCATAGGTGTTGAATCTCAGGTAACACAGAGACTAGAATAGTGTCTACTTTGCTGTGATAATTAGTATCTGTGAAGCATTTAGCCTAAGTTACATTGAATATTAATTATTACAGGATCCTCAATTCTGTTGTCTTGAGATGCTTCAAAGAATCTGGTCTCCTATTACAAAATACAAACACTCACGGTCTCCCTGGTCTACTCTTTCAAAGCCTCTTGTACCTGCTTTTAATGCACTTATCACAATGGTTATACTTAGAATGCTGTGATGGTTGTTGGTTTGTTGTTTTTTTGTTTTTGTTTTTTTTAAGATTTTATTTCATTATTTTTAGAATGAGGGGGAAGGGAGAGAGGCAGAGAGGAAGCACATCAATGTATGGTTGCTTTTCACCTGCCTCCAGCCACAGACCTGACCGGAGACCTGGTTTGCAACCTTGTTAGGTGCCCTGGCTGGGAAATCGAACCTGTGACCTTTGGGTTTGCAGGCCGGCACCGTATCCACTGTGCTACCAGCCAGGGCTGTTGGTTTGTTTTGATGTCTGGTTCCCTGATTGTGATTTAAGCTTCATTAAGGTTAGGATTATTTTTGATAATAAATATTTTAAATACCTAGGCAAATACCTGGTATAAAATGTCAATTATTTGTAGAATGGATGCATAGATTGAAAATGTAATTTGGTGGAGGCTATAGAGATAGTAAATGGCCATTAAAATAGAAGAGGCTTAATTTGCTCCCATTGTATCCAAAAGGCCTATAATTGATCTTTAAATACAGAACTGATTATATAACTACTAAGTTGAACAATATAAAACTGCAAATATTCAACTATTTCTACCCTACAAAATGGCATTACAAATAGCTCAAAATGGTATTTATTGAACAGATTAATATTTTAATCTTAGAGTAATTGTTCATTGTGGTTTTAATTTTTAATATATGTTTATGTGCATTCATTTGTCTTAATTGTGTAGCTCAAACAACTAGGCTATAAGACATTAAACAGCACCATCCCATACTTATAATCTTAAACAGTCCAATACTGAATATTAAATAATATTTTAAAGAAAGTTGTTTAAAATTCTTCATATACTTAACAAATATAGGAACTACTAAAGTTTGTCATTTGTGGGCCATCAAACAAAATTAAGCCTCCTTATGATGGTCTTCTTAAAATAATATATATTTTTTACACTTCCTACTGTAATATTTGGGAATAGGCAATTTCGCTCATGAGTATTTGTATAGTAACACCTAAAGAGTATATAATTTTTTAAAGTCAGGAGTTTTGAAGATAACAGTTTGTTGGCAATAACTGAACCCATTAAGGAATGAGCAATATAAACATTTTCTGCTCCAGCTTTGTGATAAATGACTGACAATTTGGTTTCTGATGTCAACTTCCAGTCTCCTCTCACCTGAAAGGTACTTATAATCATTCACCATTGGAAATAAGGGACTAGTTCCTCCTTTGGTATGACTGCGATTATTCTTCTAACTTCTTTTCTTCTGAGTCTCACAACTATAATTTTCTGGACTTAATCTTGGTCCGTTAATAATCATGTTTAAATTCTTTATCATTCTTATATATTTGTTGAAAGCACATTTATATAATCATGAGAATTTATTTGTAATTTACATAGAAGACATTGTCCTTTCTATCAATATGCATATCACAAAGACTAGGAGCTTGTGTTTTTTAAATGTTTAATTTTATATTTGCTTATTTTAAGTTAATGGTAATGGCTGTGGTTTCTTGGATTTGTGCCTCTCTCTCCTTAACACAAGTGCAAGTCTTCATTCCTTCTTCTCACTAACAATGTTATTTCTTGTATGTTGTCATGGTCTGAGAGAAAATCTGGTTCAGCTGGAATTCAGAATCAAGTTTTCTGATTCTAAGTCTAAAGTTTTATTTTCTGAATTCTAAAGAATATTATAGGATCATTAAGAATAGCTTCTTAGCTATTGATAGCAGAATCACTGATTTATATTTATTTATCATGTTAATCAGCAGGGCTTTTATTCAGTATTTCAGTTTTATTTTAGGAAACACAATACAGCATTCTCTTTAATCACTTACTTGAATATTGTATTTGATAGCTTCAGTTTAATTTTGTTGTATATTTGCATCTTGTTTGTAAATACAGTTAAAGTACAAAATGCCTGCATTTTCACATTCTAATTTGGCACTGTGAAGGTATTAACTTTAGTGTAAAATATATAGCCAATTTTATTCTTAACTCTTTACTCTTAAAATTTATGTTATCATTGTTGACTTTCATATTTATAAGTATGTTGAACAAGTTTAGAATTCAGTGATAGGCATTAGTGGGCATTGTATTCATTCAAGTGGATATACTAAAATAAAGTGTTTTTTAAGTGTTTCAAGTAACATAGTCACTTAAACATGAAAAATACAATTGCTGCCTTATTTCTTTGTTCTAACTGAATGTTTCAAATCAATCCAATAAGATATATTTTGAAGATTGTACATTTTTAATTTAGTGAATAATTCATAATTATTTTATTTTTTAATTCTAGTTGATAGTTTAATCAGTGAAACACAACATAACAATTTCTACTTGTTAGTTCCCAAAGAGTAACTGCCCTTTCAAGAAATATTAAAAAGTAACATTTTTATAAAAATGTATCCTGATTTAATTATGTAATTATTCATTGTGTTCAATGAAGAACATTAGTTTCAGAGACATGTAGAAGAATAAAATATGTAGAGGAGAAAAAAATTGCTGAAAAATAAAACTGATGAAAACTAACAAAATGATATACATAGATTTTGACATGAGTTTGAATTTAGTTATTTTGTCTCTAACTACATCTTCCAAAGTACATAATGTAAAATTATGCTAAGAAGTATGTCATATACTCCTGTTCCAGGGGAAAAAATATATATGTCATATTAACCTATCATAGTAAATTTGCATACTTTTGATGAAACAATCAGAAATGATCAGGTTCAGACAGTAGCAACCAAAAATATAATTTACAAAGTTTGTTACAGGGAGGTACAAGTGCTATATTTTTTTTCCTAAAGACTTTATTTTCTATTCTTAGAGGGGAAGGGAGAGAGGCCAAGAGGGAGCGAGGCATCAATGTAAGGTTGCCTTTCACCTGCCTCCAGCTATAGACCTGGCTGGAGACCTGGCTTGCAACCTGATTATGTGCCATGGCTGGGAATCGAACCAGCGACCTTTGGGTTTGCAGGCTGGTGCCTCAGCCAGGGCCACAAGTGCTAGATTTAAAATGTAGTACAAACATCTGGCAAATGGCAGACAGTATTATTTGACCACCACATTAGAAGTCAGGAAATGGAGGAAAGTAGTCAAATCCTGGGAGGGTACCTGAATGGAGGTGGGCAGATCTTTGAAATTTAAGAATGTAAGTAGAAATAAGGCTTTCCAATTCATGAACACAGTATATGCTTCTACTTCTATCTTCCTCATTTTCTTTCTTCAGTGCCCTATAGTTTTCTGAATGTAGGTCCTTTTCTTATTACCTCCTTGATTTAATTTATTCCTTGGTATTTTGTTTACTTATTTTTTTATTGCAATAGTAAATGAGATTGTTTTCTTAGTTTCTCTTTCTGATAATTCATTATTGGTGATAAAAATGCCATGATTTCTGAATATTGACTTTGTATTCCATGACTTTGCCAAATTCATTTATTAGGTTGAGAAGTATATTGGTGGAGCCTATAGGGTTTTCTATGTATAATATTATGTCATCTGCAAATAATAACATCTTACTTCCTCTTTTCCAATTTGGATGCCTTTTATTCTTATCTGATCTCTTGTGGCTAGAATTTCTCGTATATGTTACATAAGAGCAGGAAAAGTGGACACCCTTGTTTTATTCCTGATCTTAAGGGAAATATTTTCATTTTTTGTCCTTTGAGTATAATGTTGGCAGCAGGTTTTCTGTATATGGCCTTTATTAGGTTGAAGTATATTCACTCTATCCCAGCTTTGGTGTGTGTTTCTATCACAAATGGATACTGGATTTTGTCAAATAAAAAAGAATGGACAAAGGACCTGAATAGACACTTCTCCAAGGAGGACATACAGATGGTGCACAGACATTTGAAAAGATGCTCACCATCACTAGCCATCAGAGATGCAAATTAAAACCATTATGAGATATTACCTCACACCTGTCAGAATGGCCATAATTAATCAATAAACAACAAGTGTTGATGAGAATGTGGAGGAAAGGAAACCCTAGTGCACTGTTGGTGGGAATGCAGACTGGTGGAAAGCAGTATGGAAATACCTCAAAAAACTAAAAATGAAACAGCCTTTTGATTCAGTGATCCTGCTGCTGGAAATACATCCAAAAGCTCCTGAAACACAAATTCAAAAGAATTTATTTACCCCCATGTTCAGAGCAATGCTATTTACAATAGCCAAGATTTGGAAGCAGCCTAAGTGCCCATTAGTAGATGAGTGGATAAAAAAAGTCTTTGGTCCATTTACACAATGGAATACTACATAGCAGAAAGAAAGGAGGAATTCGTTCCTTTTGCAACAGCATGGGCGGAACTGGAGATCATTATGCTAAGTGAAATAAGCCGGTCAGTGAAAGACAAATACCATATGATCTTACTTCTAAGAGGAATCTAATGAACAAAATAAACTAGTAAGCAAAATAGAATCAGAGGCACAGAATCATAGACAGCCTGACAGCTGTAAGGAAGGAGGGGGTAGATAGGGACTAATTAAGGTGAAGGGATTAGTCAATGAACATAAATGAAGAACCCACGGACATGGACACGGTGAAGGGACTGCTTATGGAAGTGGGCTGTGGTCTAGGTGGAGAGAGCTAAAAAGGAACAAGTGGACAACTGTAATAGCATAAACAATAGAATTTTAAAAATAAAGAATAGATCAGATATTCAGGACCTAATATTATGACCAGATAGGGTTGGCAAGTTCTGATCACAGAAACCTTGATATATTTAAATCCCTACCTACCAGATATGTTCACAAAATAATTTACAATTTATGGCCCTGGCTGGTGGCACAGTAGATAAGGTGCCAGCCTGCAAGCCCAAAGGTTGCTGGTTCCATTCCCAGCCAGGGCAACATAACCAGGTTGCAAGCCATGTCTCTAGCCAAGTCTGTGGCTGGAGGCAGATGAAAGGCAACTATACATTGATGTCTTTCTCCCTCACCACCTCTCTCCCTTCCCCACTCTCTAAAAATAATAAGTACATCTTTTTAAAAAATAATAATTTATGGAGAGAAGGAAGTAAGTGTGTCTAGAAATATTTTACTTTTTATTAAGCCAGGGACAAAGCATTCAGGACCTCCTGGAATTTCAATGTAATAATAATAGCTGACATTTTTTGGTGTAAGTTGGAAACCAGGTCCCATGTACTACATGCAGGTGGTAACTTCCATATGTTATTTTTCTAGATCTTTAATTTATGATTAAATTAAAGATTGCAAGCCAGGTCTCCAGCCAGGTCTGTAGCTGGAGGCAGGTGAAAGGCAACCATACATTGATGTCTCTCTCTCCATCTCTGCCTATCTCCCTTGCCCTCTCTCTGAAAATAATAAAATCTTTTAAAAAATAACTTATGAGTATTATATCCATTATACAGATGAAGAAGCAGGGTCACATAATGGTTAAGTCATTTGTTTAGGGTTATACAACTAGTAATGAGTGAAGCCTGGGTTGGAATTCAGGCAGCTTAATTTAAAAACCACAAGGATATTCTATTTCTAGAACAAGGGCAGGTGAGATTGTATGGTGAATATAAGTAGATTTGAATGGACTCCATCTTTGAACTGATAAAGTAGTATAGACAAGTAATTATCTACAACTCCTATATTTGAAATTCACAGTAAAAACACTAAGGAACATTCTGCTTAATTCAAGCCACCATGAATGCACTATTAATGATACATGAGGACAGGTAATAGAATCTTCAATAGAATGAGACATTGACATTGTTGAATTTTTGTCTTGGATTTATTTAAATTCATTTATTCTGTTATCATTTGTTCATTCAACACAATTATTTTGTTTTCACTGTGTCCTAGTTATAGTGTTAGCAATACAGAGAGCATGTCCTCATGAATTTATAGCCCATTGGTGTAGACAGTAAATAAATAGCCAATATATAAATATATATGCTATTATAATATTTCTTGGAGATTAGCACTATGAAGAAAAATAAAGCAAACTAAAGGTAGAGTGTAAATGCAGAGAGATATTTTAGAAAGGGTGTTCAAGGATTCTCTGGGGAGGTAAATTTGAAAAAGACCTGAATGAAGTGAATTAACAAGGTTTCCCAATACATGGAGGAATGAAAACAATAAGTGTGAATAGATAGAGTTTAGAAAACAACAGACAGCATCAAGAGGCAGGTATGTGTGAAATCATATATGATCTACCGTACCATGGGATAAGGTTCCCATGGTTAACCAGATGGAAAGCCATAAGGGATTTTCAATATGAGAAGTGTCATAATTAGGTTTTTTAAAAATTAAAATTACTTTAGCCTCCTGTGGAGATAGCTCCTTAGATTAAGGTGCTAGCAATGAAGGTAAGAAAAGTCAGTTTTAGATACATTCCAAAGGCAAAACTCAATGTAATTGTTCATGATTTAGGATTGAGATTTTAGGTAAAAAGAATACTCCAAAGTTGTTGGCCTGAGCAACTGTATAATTTATGGTGCCAGTTTGGAAGTGGGATGGTAATGGAAATAATTAACTTTATATTTTAGAAACATCAAGTGGTAAATTCTATTGAAGATTCAAGTGAAGATAGAGATTTGACATTCTTAGGCTTTATCAAAATAAATAGATGGTTTCCAAAGCCATAAGATGGAATGACAGACAGGCAGGAATTGAGATCTGGCTCATTCCAGCATATAATAGTCCATTAAAAAAAAAAGAAAGAAAAAGAAAATTCAGAAAATAGCAAAAATAAAATAAATACTGGGAATTGTAGTGTCTTAAAATTGAAAAGAAGAAAATGTTTCAAGAATGAGGGAATGTCTATGGCAAATGATGCTAAGCAGTTAAGTAAAATTATGACTAAATATAGACCACATAACCATAGGATTTACCAACATGGAAATTATCATTATCCTTGAATAAAGTGATTTCAATGGAAAGGTTGTGATCAAAGACCTGAGAGATCAAATGAAGGCAGCAAACATAAACCTTCTGAAAAATGTTACCAAAATGCAAAGAAATTGGGCCCTAAGTAGATGAGCACATAAGATATAAATAGTTTCCTTTTTTCTTTAGTGGGAGTTATTATAAAAGGTTTGTGTACAACTATAAGTGATGAAGTAATCAAAGGAAACTGAAATTTATGGTTGAAAGAGAGGAGATAATTGAAGGAACAAAGTCCTTACAATGAGGAGGAGGATGAAATGCACATAAGTGAGTGGGTTGACCTTAGGTGGATGTAGTGACTTTTCATTTATTATAACAGAAAGGAAATTCAGGATATAAATCAGATGCAGGCATGATGGTAGATGAGGTGGAATGAGGAGAAAGATCTATTTTAATTGCTTCAGTTGGCTCAGTGAACAAAGCACATGGTCATTATCCAAGAGTGAAGAGTAAAGTGGGTCCTGGAAATCTGAGGATGTCTGAGATTGTGTGAAATAAATTGGTACGAGGAGGGTGATTTCAGATTTGTATTGGAATCACAGAGCACTGCTGACATCCCATTTCAGATAACTTGTTCCAAATGTAAAATGAAACTAGCCGGCATGGCTGGGTATGCTTTCTACATATAGTGATGTTGAGCAGCATGGCTACAGACATGTTATGGTAAAATAGTTGAGTTTAATTAGGATTGAGTTAGGGGGTGGTTTCCAAGTAATTCAGGCAACAGTGCAAGTACAAGGGTTTGTGCTTTGTTCAAAGAATAGATTAGAATTGTAGATAAACCAGGATTCTCAATTGGATAACAAGAAAATGAAAAAATGAGCTGATTGCCAATGAAAAAGAGATAGATCGATGGGTTATGGTCTGAAGGGATTAAATATTAGAGTGGGACTAATGATTAGAGTAAGTGAGCTGGAAAGATATGAATTAATATGCAAATATCTGAACTTTTCCATGATATCAGATCTTTGAAATAAAAGGAAAATATTATGTTAGCTGTTACAGGCCTCAGAGGTCACAAGCAGAAGTCCCTTTCATTGCAGTGCCTGCATTTTTCACCTTATTAATTTAAATATATGGATGTGGAATGCACATGCAATATGACCTGATAAATTAATGAAAATTGAAGCCTAGTTTTGAGATGGCATTTGTGTACTTCAAAAATAAGAAGAGTAAGGGTAAAATTTAGTTACATATACAACAATTCTTGGAGATATTCTGCATTTATGTGATTTTGAAACTAGATTTTGGAAGAATCTAGTTCATAAGCCGATTCTGAATAAGTTTTTGAAGCCATAGTTTTTGAGGATTAATATGCAATGTAACAAAGTTTTTATATATAGGGCCTCACAAAACATTGGCATACACCTGAGGTAAATAGAGTAAGAGATGATTTAATAAGTTTCTATAATTTTGAGACAGTGGTTTAGTCAATATCTTATTGCTACAAAATGATTCTTGGAATTGATTTGTCCTGTTTAATTTTATGTTAGTGATCTGCATAAATTATCATTTGACTTCTTAGAGTTTTTATGCATGTATCATCTCCAAAAGCAGTACATTAAAAAAAAATGTGTTGTAACTTGATTTTCCCTATGAAATACATTCTCAGTACATGGAAATACTAAATAATTGATGAAATATTAAGAGGTTATAAAACTTTAATAAAAAATGTCATGGTGTTATCATTTATTTTACCCATGTGAACAGTATATATATGAGCAAATAATTCTTTTTGCAGAATCTAAATGTCTGATTCATTGAACTTAGTTATTTTGTGAACAGATTCTGTATACTTTTCCTTTCAATACTAAACAAAATAACCTAGTTTTATTTCGGAGGCTTAAGAAAACAAGTATTTAATGTAAATGCATATTTATTATGATTTCCTAAAAGGCATGTACTTTCATCAAAATAATTTTAAATATTTAGGAATCATAACCAGTTCTTGGCACTGGTTTGTCCTTGTGATTTAAAGCATATTTTTATACAAATAACATACCCAATGTTTTACTTTTATGTGATTGTTTTCCTAGCAATCATATGGTTGGATATAGTTTATCAAATAAATGAATCTCAACATTGCCAAGTAATATCTTTTAGATGTCTTCTTATTTCAATGAATTGTAATATGATTCCTAGAAAATAAACACACACATTTACAAATTCACATTTAATGTATATACGTACATATGTAAACTAAATCTTTTCTTTCTGACATTATCATTTGTAATATCATTCACTTGAAAAGTTGAAACCCCCAAATGGAAAATGTGGACAGTATGGTGGAAAAGTATTGGTGGGAAAGCCTATGTTCCCCTTTTGTGAGGATCTTGATCTGTTTTGTAATTCTAATTTGGTTGTTTAATCTATCATTGCAGTTTGTGTGTGCTTAAGGGGTTATATGTATGAATCACAAAAATTCAGAGATTGGAACAGGAGAGACCTAGATTTTTCCTGTTTTCCAGAGGAGGAAAATGAAGTACGGATAGACTGAGACTTGCTCAAGAGCTGTGTAACTAGCAAAGGGCAAACTCTGAACTTAAACTCACGCTTGCTGACTTTGAATCTTGTACCCTTTTCATGGTGGGCTGGAACAGTTGCTGCAGGATTGGAAGGGTATAATGAAAGAGTCTGACCCCCAGGAAGTTCATCTGGAAGAGGAGGGAGCTAGCTTTATGGCATGCTGCTAGGGGAGAAGCAAAATAAAATGCAGTGCTACTTCAAGTTTGGGGGACAGTGAATGAAATATGGATAACTTTAAAAGAACATCATAGAAGGCTGCCAGTACATCAATACATAGCATTTATTTTGAGTAGTTGGTGACATTTAGAAAGAAGTAAGGGTTCCAGCCATTTCCAGTAGGTGGTCACTTTGACATTTCTGTATAATGTGTTTCTGGGATAATAAAACTTTTTTATTCCTGCTGGTTCCATTTTCATTTTATTCTTTCTGTTCACTTAAAGTAACAATTTAGTAAATCTCAATATATAGGCAAATGCTGGAAGTCAAGTGTTTATGCCTACTAAAATATTTTAAGCCTGGATTTTTTTCTGCCTGGCAGATGGAAAAGTATGAGTCATTGCATTGGAATTATGTAACTTATTTTTTGAAAAAATTATTTAATAACATTTAAATATTCAGTTTATGTCTAATAAAACAAATCATATTTTTACATAAGCCCCACAGTTATTATCAAAACATATTATGTGGCTTGGCAACTGACAAAATTACATGGACATCTGTTAATGGGAAAATAGGTTAAACCAAAATAAATTGAACCATAGTCAATGTTGTTATCATTTTGTAGTTAATTGATGTGTTAAACTACAAATTGATATAACCTGACATCAGCTGGACCTTTGCAATGATGTCCCCTTCACAGCATGTCATGTAACCCATAGACCTGTTTCAAAGATTCTCCAAAACATAGACATCACCACTCTACCCAGCACCATCTTTTATATTTATGTAAATATTGTTGCATTTCAGTTAATTTGCTTATTTTTCTTATTTCCTCCTCTGTATGTTAATTCCCTTTGACCTTTCTCTCTGTGTAAAGAGGTATTCCTGCTTTTCTATTTGTGAATTGTCTTATAGCTTGGCTCTTAATGCCATCGACTCATTAAAGACCTTTTAACATCACTTCCTTCTTGTTAAAAAAGAAATTGAAATAGATCTTAACACTGCCCCTAACAGGATTTGGGGACCCTGAATCTTGCTCTGCTTATCCTTATCCAATTCTAGGGACTTAGGAAGTTTTGCCTTCCCCCTGACTTCTGGTATCTCCCTAGGGTCTTTTCCTGTTTTCAGAACATATAAGTATATCGGGGATCTAAAAAAGAAGCTGTCCAATGGTAGTAGTGGTGCAGGGAATTTATCCTGCTGAAGACTGGTAAGTATCACACAGGTATCTGTGCAAGAGACCTTCTCCTTACCACCTGCAGAGTGAAGGCTGCTAGGTAATCTGCACTGGCATTCTCTCCCTCCCTCCCACTGCTGCTGCTAGACACAGGTCCTGCTCTTGGAAGAAGTAGGGTAACCTTATTGATGTTTCCATTTCCTCAGAAGAGTGGACCGCTTAGATTTGAAAGATCCTCTCTACCTTTCTGATGGGTTCTTCTGACCTTTCAACCAGAACTAGCACTAACAAAGAAGAACTGTAAAACTTGCTCTATCGCTTAAGACTGTGAACAAACTGAATGTTGTGCTCCTTCAATGTTTTCATTTTTGATCCTTGATTCTTCTCCTGGCTTTTTCCATTTTGAACATTTTTTCTCTTGCAAATTAAAAGATTTTGCTGTTAAATGGCTTATCAATGAAATGGATTTTACAAGTCAATTGGATAGGCAAAGATTTTCTTTTCTTTTTAAATTTTATTGTTGTTGTATTACATCCATCCCCTTTTTGCTCCCCTCTGTCCCCCTCCCCACCCACCCATTCCCCCCAAAGTCAATCCCACCTGTTGTCCATGTCCATGGTTCCTTTATACTAGGTTCTTGTCTAAGCTGCTCCCCTTTCTTGCCTCTGCCTCCCCCATCCCCCAACCCCTTTCTCCCTGACCACTGAAGGCCTATTCCTTGTATTCATATACTTGGTTCTGTTTTGCTTGTTGTTAGTTTTGCTCATTATTGTCCCGTAATGGGTGAGATCATATGGTATTTATCCTTCACTGACTGGCTTATTTCACTAAGCATAATACTCTCCAGTTCCATCCATGTTGTTGCAAAGGGTATAAGTTCCTTCTTTCTTTTTGCCATATAGAATTCCATTGTGTAAATATACCAAAGTTTTTTGATCCAATCATCCACTGATGGGCACTTAGGCTGTTTCCAGAACTTGGCTATTATAAATAGTGCCGCTATAAACATAGGTGTGCATAGGTTCTTATGAATTGGTGTTTCAAGGTTCTTCGAATGTAGTCCTAATAGTGGAATTGCTGGATCAAAAGGCAGTTCCATTTTTAGTTTTTTAAGGAAACCCCATACTGTTTTCCACAGTGGCTGTACCAGCCTACATTTCCACCAACAGTGTACAAGGGTTCCCTTTGCCCCGCATCCTTGCCAACACTTGTTTTTTGTTGATTTGCTGATGATTGCCATTCTGACAGGTGTGAGGTGGTATCTTATTGTAGTTTTAATTTGTATCTCTCTGATGACTAGTGATGTTGAGCATTCTTTCACATGCTTCTGGGCCCTTTGTATATCTTCTTCAGTGAATTGTCTGTTCAGGTCCTTTGCCCATTTTTTTATTGGGCTGTCTGTCTCCCTGGTGTTGAGTCGCATTAGTTCTTTATATATTTTGGAGATCAGACCCTTGTCTGAGGTATCATTGGCAATTATGTTTTCCCTTACAGTTGGTTCCCTTTGAATTTTGCTGATATTTTCTTTAGCTGAACAGAAAGTTTTCAATTTAATATAGTCCCACTTGTTGATTTGTTCTTTTATTTCCTTTGCCCTTGGTGAAGTATCAGTAAACATATTTTTGCATAGGATATCCAGAAGTTTACTGCCTATATTTTTCTCCAGGACCTTTATGGTGGCACTGCTTATGTTTAAATCCTTTATCCATCTTGAGTTTATTTTGGTGTATGGTGTAAGTTGGTGGTCTAGTTTTATCTTTCTGCATATTGCTGTCCAGTTCTCCCAACACCATTTGTTGAAGAGACTGTTTTTACTCCATTGGATGTTCCTTCCCCCTTTGTCAAATATGAGTTGACCATAGAGTCCTGGGTTAATTTCTGGGCTCTCTATTCTGTTCCATTGGTCTATATGTCTATTCTTATGCCAGTACCATGCTGTTTTGATAAAACCCTCAGCAAAATGGGAATAGAGGGAGCATACCTCAACATCATAAAGGCCATCTATGAGAAACCTGAAGCCAACATCATACTTAATGGACAAAAACTGAAAGTTTTCCCCCTAAGATCAGGAACGAGACAAGGCTGTCCACTTTCTCCACTTCTATTCATCATTGTCTTGGAAGTTCTAGCTATAGCCATCAGAGAAGAAAAAGGAATCAAAGGTATCCAAATTGGAAAGGAGGAAGTCAAACTGTCATTATTTGCAGATGATATGATAGTGTACATACAAAACCCGATTGGCTCCACCAAAAATTTACTCAAACTAATAAGCAAATTTAGCAAAATAGCTGGGTATAAAGTCAATATCCAGAAATCAAAAGCATTTTTGTATACCAATAATGAAACAACAGAAATAGAAGCGAAAAAACAAATCCCATTTACCATAGCAACAAGAAAAATAAAGTACCTAGGAATCAACTTAACTAAGGAGGTAAAAGGCCTGTACTCAGAAAACTACAGAACAATGAAGAAAGAAATCAAGGAAGACACAAATAAATGGAGGCATATACCATGTTTGTGGATGGGAAGAATTAACATCATTAAAATGTCCATACTACCCAAAGCAATCTACACATTCAATGCAATCCCAATTAAAATACCAATGGGTATTTTCTATTTCACAGAAATAGAAAAAATACTTCAAAAATTTATATGGAGCCAAAAATGCCCACGAATAGCCACCACAATCTTGAGAAAGAAGAACAAGGTAGGAGGAATCACAATACCGGACTTCAAACAATACTACAAGGCTACTGTCATCAAAACAGCATGGTACTGGCATAAGAATAGACATTTTCTTTTCTTTTTATTCCAGCATTGGCCATCTTTATTCCTTCCAAGGTGCTCGTGGTTGAATGCAGGAAGGTCACAACCAAGTGTTTGTACAGGAAAAATGGCAATTTAATTTAATTTAATGGAAATATAAAATTGTACCTCTACTCACTTTTTATCGAATTCTTTTTTATGTTCTCTTTTCTCTGGAATGTTCCAACAAAACTAAGGATGCTAACAAATAACAATGTCCTTGAACTTCTTAACCAATATAGGCATCAAGCTATTCCTCTCCTTTTCTATTTCCAATGTATTTTTTAAAAATATCATAGCTTATGGCTCAACCAAATAAACTCCTTAAAAATTGTTTTTCAGCTACAGTTTATAGTCAATATTATTTTGTTTTAGTTTCAGTTAGATATAGTGGTTAGACAATCTTATACTTTACAAAGTGTTGCCCCTAATATTTCCAGTACCCACCTGGCACCATATGTAGCTATTAAAATATTGGTTGTATTTCATGTGCTATAATTTAGACTCTTATGACTATTTTGTAGCTACCAACCTGTACTTCTCAATCCCTTCACCTTTTCACCTAGTCCCTCAACCCACCTTCCCTCGCACAGCCATCAGTCTGTGCTCTGTATCTATGAGTCTATTTCTGTGTTATTTATTCTACATGTAAGTGAAATCATATGCCAACCTATTTCTTCATTCCAAAGTTTGTGAAAAGTGAAGTCTATTCATTGGCTAG
The DNA here is from genome assembly GCA_004026585.1 of Noctilio leporinus. Classification (NCBI taxonomy): domain Eukaryota; kingdom Metazoa; phylum Chordata; class Mammalia; order Chiroptera; family Noctilionidae; genus Noctilio; species Noctilio leporinus. The sequence continues at coordinate 258,450 of PVIW01000842.1, forward strand.
AGTCTTCTAAATTTATTTTCTATTACATTTTTCCCATTTTTCCCCCATTGCTCTCCCCTGACCTGCGCCCCCTTCCCCTCTCCCACAGTCAATCCCCAGCCTGTCATGTCCATGGGTCATGTATACTAGTTCCTCGACTAAACTCTTCCCCTTCTTTCACTCCTTCCCCATCGCTCCTCTGGTCACTGTCAGTCTGTCCCTTGTTTCCATGCCTGTGGTCCTATTTTGCTTGTTGGTTTGTTTTTGTTCACTAGTTTCCTGTATTAGGTGAGATCACATGGTATTTGTCTTTTGCCACCTGGTTTATTTTACTAAGCATAATACTCTTCAGTTTCAACCATGCTATTGCAAAAGGTAGGAGTTCCTTCTTTCTTTCAGCTGCATAGTGCAAATTCCACTGATGGGCACTTAGTCTTTAGTGCTCTTATATTCTGTGTGCTTCTAGAAATTTCCTTGATATATATATTATTATTGATATTTTACACAGATACTGGTTTAAATATCACCAACATGACAGTCTGTGTGACTTTTCATTGAAGTTTTCTACTGCCATTACTACAAGAAAACATCCACACCCAAATTTATATTGAAATGTTCTTTATGCACGTGAGGTGTTTCTCCCTCTAGTTGAGGTTAATTTCTTGCTTAATTTCTTTCATCCATGACCAATACCCTTTTCTTTTCCATTTCCAAGATATTCCTGCATCACATGAGCCCTTTTTCCCTCTACATCTTCAAACTTTCTGGCCCTCTCTACTGGATCATTAGCTTTGTCTCCTTTCTATGCGTTGTTCTATTTGATCTGTAAATAGTTGTGTTCCCTAAGTGTCTCCTTTTACCTCTTGTCTTTCCTTGCTCTTTTCAGTCTAAGGATTTATATTTACTTTCAAGGCAATAATAACTATTCTTAGTTGGTCACTCTCAAATCTAAATCTGAAGTAATAATACTTTAGCTTAACATTACTTAAGTGGTAATACGAAAGTAGTTAAAATATTGATTAAAGAGAGATCAAAAAGAAAAACACAACACTCATGTACTACCAAATTTTATTATTCTTCCTTAGAGCAAAATAATTTGCTAAGTTAGGCATTCAATAACTATTTCAATTTTGCATTTGTTTTTCTAGTTTGAAAATAAGCATAAAGTCTGACCTATCATAGTAACATGGATAAAATGTTTTTGAGATGTTTATTCTTGAACATAACATGGAATTTGTTACTGACTTTTGTTCATTCTGAATGAGATAGACCTTTCTAAATTGAAATACAAGTGATTTCTCTGAAGTACTATTTTAGAATGTCTCTTGATTTTGTGCTGTTTTTGTTTTTTCTTCTTTTCCCACAATGTTAAATATCTTATTCAATTCTAGAAGTGTTTTGCCTTGTGGAATTATCTTAAGGAATCTCAACATTTTTAATTTGGATATTAGAATATAAAAAATGAGCTTCATATTTTTACTCATAGGAGACATGAATTTCACCTTTGCTCTTGCATTAATACAGGAGTTGGCAAACCTTAGTGTACAGTTAGTTGTTCATATGTTAAATCATACAATAAATATTAAATAATATAACAAACTTTGTGTTTCATGTACTCATAACTGTAAACCTACTTTTACCCAACCCCGTATTAAATCTTGTCTAAGCAATGAATGCCTGTAATGTTATCCAGGGCCTAAATTAATTATGATTTTAGCAATATCAAAAATTTTAAGTTAATCTTTTTATTAGGTGAAAATGGTAAACTTAGTGGGAGTAAACAGATATAAATGGCATACCTTCATCTCAGTGGAATTTCTAGATGTCAATTCTTAAATATGTAGGTATATGGGTAGGAATGTACTATGAGAAGATGAGAGAATATAAAACAATGTTTGGCTTTGGAAAGGCTACCAGTTTAACCGAAGTCACACACTAAAATGTTTTAGTATCTTAATAATAATAATTCAGCAACTATTTCAAAAGGAATAATTAATGAAGTAGATAAAGTATTGTAGAATCTCTTATCTTTAGGACAATACTGAATTTGCTTAATTTCCTCTAGGGCAAAGAAAAGTTAATCAAATCTATATCTATTAATGTGTAAAGAGTTTCACCTCAAAAAATAATAATTTTCTCAACAGAATTACACATTATACTGTATGTTCCTTAAAATAGGGGGCATGGTAAAAATTACAATGTTTAAGGGTTCATGTCTTAGTCTCTTAAATTTCTAACAATATTTACTTAGTTTTAAGCTCTATTATTTTTTAAAAATCATACTTTCTCTTTGTATTATTCCTAGAAAGAAGAAACTAATCCATAAATACAAATAAAATTATAGAACTATATTTTATTTTGGGGAAAGTGAGGAGGTAAAATCAAAACAATGAAATAAACACTGGTTTCGCATGAAAAAATTTTTTGTGCTGTCAGGAATGACAGCATTCATTTCTCAAAGAATAAGCAAAGGGACATCTGGCAGGACTTGAATGTCAGGAACTTTGAAAAAGATCTGGTAAACTGAGAGTCTACATGTTTGCAAGTGCATGTTATGAACTGTAGTGAATTTTTTAAATTAATAAAACATTCAGAACTAAAAACAGCTCTATTTAAACAAAATGACAAAAAAGTATTTTAAAAGTAAAATAGGCTATGGTTTCATATCCTAGAAATAAATTTTTTAAATCAATGAAGAAATCAAGATTTCAAATCTCAGTAGTAATAGGAAATGTTAGTCTGCTTCCTACAGACCAACTGAGGAATCTATAGTTGACACCAGGGGTTGTTCAAGTGTTAAAGCACATTATTTGGTGCTTGGCAACCTCAGGACCTGAAGATCATAGATCCTTGTATATTTATGGGGTAAGGTCTCTGGAAAGGGTTTCTAGAACCCTTTTCTTAAATCAGTTTCTGATTCAGGAGCAGTGATATACACATAAAAATTCCTAAAGAAGAACTATTCCCCATGTGATAAGTAGTTTCCCATGGATCAGTGATGGCATAAATATATAAATTCATTATAAATTTAGGTTACAAGATATGAATACTTTTTTTTTTTTTTTTTACTTTTTGTCCAGTATAAATTCCTTTAGCAATTGACAAGTGGGCTTATTGTGTCTTACATGTATTACTAGGTTATATTGTTCTGAGTAGGCCATAAAGTTTGTTATTTTTATGTTTAAATATAAGGGAAATTGGACAGGAGTATTATATTCAAAAATAGAACAAAATATAGGCATTTTTTCAAAATATTTTCACTATTACCTAAAATAATACTTATCACTTAATAATATATATTATATGCTTATTGGACAAATAGAGATGATAAATATCATAAGATAATGAGAATGTTACAAGTGTTTAGAGGTTAGGTTAATTAATATAAGGTATTTGTGGAATGTTTTGTGAGTCACATCCCTAGCTGTTGCTCAATACTGTATTTAGTGGCCATGGACATGAAACACTTTAATGCCTTGTAAGCAGAGTGTGAGGTATTACATTTCTTCCTTTCCCCCCTTTATTTGTTCATTCATTGTTCAGTATTTTACTGAACACCTCCAATATGGCATGACTAGAGCACAAATAAAAGATAAAATCTGCTACTAATGAGGTCACATATTGAAGAAGACAAGCAAATAAATAAATAATTAAAACAGACTATAAGCCCTGGCTGGTGGCACAGTGGATAGGCACCAGCCTGCAAACCCAAAGGTCACTGTTTTGACTCCCAGCCAGGACACATAACCAGGTTGCAAGCCAAGTCTCCAGCCAGGTCTGTAGCTTGAGGCAGGTGAAAGACAACCATACATTGATGTCTCTCTCTCTGCCTCTCTCCCTTTCTTTCTCTCTGGAAATAATAAATACAATCTTTAAAAAACAGAAACAGATTATGATAAATGGTATGTTATATTTATTATGCTTAGCAGTGCCTTCAGTTTTCCCTTTTTCCTTTTCAAGTTCACCTTCAAGTTTCCCTTTATTTATAGTGTGAGTTCCCTCACTAGCTGCAGAGAACTCCCATTCTGACTCCAAAGATGCAACTTTCTTTCATGACAAGCAAGCAATTTCCCACCATCTTCATCAATCCCACACTCCATGTAGAGTTATTTGAAATAAATATTTGATAATTTCTCAAACTAGCATAAAGATCTATGCATTTTCAGCCTCAGGAATAACCTAGGAAGTTGAACTGCATAGAGATTCCTAGCCTGCCCTGTGGAATCAGGACTGCCTACATGCAGATCACAATGGCCGTTTACTCTGCGTGAGTTGAGGTCATTGACCTCTTTGGGCCTTACCTTCCTCATCTGAGAGATGGTGGTGATAACAATATTTATATAGGAAAGTTCATGTGAAGCTTAAATGCATTAACATTTGTAAAATGCTTAGAGTGGCATTTATTATTAGTTACTGATCCACCTATTCTGACCAGAGTACTACCCTCTATTGAAATTACAGAGATGCTACCAACAATAATACTGAGTAATATTCAGTGGTATGTTTGACATGGATATCACAAAGCTTACTTTTCAGGATCTCTCACTTGGACAGGTCCCTTAAGGGGTATACACTTTTGGTAAAAAATTTCAAAACTACTATGTAGCTGCAATCAGTTGAGACCATTGTCTCTTCCCTGTGTAACTTCTCCTAGGGTAATAATGCCTTTAGACTGGTCATAGGTGTTACTGAGATCCAGTTAAGGAAAAGATGAGTTGGTGATATACATACATACTTGGTGTTTAGTAGGATATAGTCAAATGGTTCGAAGTACCTACAGTGTACAGCTAAATAATTGCTAGTTGTGCCAGTAATGACTAGCTTTCAGAATGCATCTGTTGCCATTATGCAAATTCAGCAGGGCATCCAGACAGGGCTAGAAGTTAGGATAAAATGTAAGCACATACAATGTCTTTCAGCAGTAAAAATATGTGTGCAGTAGTGGAGATACAGTTTGAAATGTATGAAGCCAAGATCTAGTGTGTAGAAAATCATCTAATCACAAAACATAAAAATGTCTGGGAGATTTTGTGTCTTATCAATACCTTGTTAAAATTTAAATAGTAGAGCCCTGGTTGGTGGCACAGTGGATAAGGCGTTGGCCTGCAAACCCAAAGGTCGCTGGTTCCATTCCCTAGTCAGGGCAACATAACCAGGTTGTAAGCCAGGTCTCCAGCCAGGTCTGTTGCTGGAGGCAGGTGAAAGGGAACCATACATTGACGTCTTTCTCCCTCTCTCTAAACATAATAAAATATTTTTTAAAACTTCAATAATGGTCCTTGCTGGTGGCACAGTGGATAGGTGCTGGCCTATGAACCCAAAGGTCACTGGTTTGATTCCCAGCCTGGGCACATAACCAGGTTCAGGCCAGGTCTCCGGCCAGTTCCATGGCTGGAGGCAGGTGAAAGGCAACCATACATTGATGTCTCTCTCCTTCTCTGCCTCTATCCCTTCCCCTCTCTTAAAAGTAATAAATAAAATCATAAAAAATACCCAAAAAACCTTCAATAATAACAATACATTAAAACACATTTTAATCAATTACCTTTCTCTTTTTTATAGAAAATAATATGAGATCATTTTTATGTTAATGGACAAGAATTATATAGACAAAAATTAAATATCTGAGTCTTAAGCATTCATGAACAACATTCTTATTTTCTAGATTTTGTGATGCTGATATATGTCAACCTTTTAAACTTTGTAGTCCTTTTGTAATTTTTTTATGTTCCAAACAAATTACAAAAATATATTTAGTTTTGAATTTATAATTTTACTATTTTTTCAGTATAGTTCTCCAAATTATAAAAACTTTAGTCCCCATAAAAACTGAATCCATCCCTGCCTGGTGGCTCAATAAATAAGGCACAGGCCTGGGAACCCAAAAGTCACTGGTTTGATTCCCCGGTCTGAGCACAAAACCAGGTTGCAAGCCAGGTCTTCAGCCAGGTCTGTAGCTGGTGGCAGGTGAAAGGCAACCATACATTGATGTCTCTCTCCCTCTCTGCCTCTCTCCCTTCCCCTCTCTCTGAACATAATAAAATATTAAGAAAAAAAAAACATCACGCAAAAAACTGAATCCATCCTGGATTACATGTAATAGATGATTTTATGTGCCAAGTGTTTTCTTTTCTTTCTTTCCTTTTGTTAAATATATAATTGACACACTGAACTCTGTAAGTTTAAGTTATACCATGTAAAGACCATGTAAAGATATATATATCTTCACTAGTAAGTTTAGTAAATATTTATCATCTCATTAGATTTAATTTTTTTTTCTGGTGATGAGAACTTTTAGGATTTATTCTTTTAGTTACTTTCAAATATAGCACATAGCAGTCAGTATGAGCTATAGTCATCATGTTGTACATTTTATCCCCAGTTATTACATACAGGGTTCTTGCAATCAATTGGCAATAAATTTGCATCTCCTTATTTCACATGCTTCTTATTTTGTAAAACTATGTTTCTAAGGTTATGATTTAACATCATTGTCTCAGATATAAAGTATTAAATTCTGAGGGCAACCATCATGTCAAAGGAATATGATGTTAGAGCAAGCATAATTTCTGGACTAAATGCAGAGCCAACTGCTAAGGAAATTGTGGACTTCAATAACATCCCTTTACGTACAGTTTACAATATGAAGAAAGTATATGATACTGATCCTGATATTGTCACACCAACAAGGAAAATGCATAAAGTACACAAGGATCAAACAAGTCCAGATATGGTATACAGAATCCAGGAGATCATCAATGAAGATCCAAGATGCTTACCTTGACATTTTGAGAGAATTAGTTGTACCATGAATGAAGCAATTCTCAAATGGATGTTATTTTATCTTCCAACAAGATGGTGCACCAGCATATAATGCCAAAAAGGTGCAAGAATTTCTCAGTGTCAATGTTTCTGAATTCTGGTCAAAGGAAATCTGGCTACCTAATTCCCCAGATGCAAATCCTTTAGACTTATGTATGGAGCATTTGTGAGAGAGAAGTTAATAAACAACCTCATTCCAATAAAAAGGCAGTTAAGCTAAGATTGAAAACATAATGATGTCCATAAATAAAGAAAAGTTCATTTAAAGTGTGCTCAAGATTTGGAAGTTGAGTGGAGTCTATTATTGCAGCAAATGGAGACTTTTTTGAACCATTTAAAAAATAATGACTATGTTTATGTATTTGCATATATGAATAAATTTATTTCAAAATTAACACTTTTGTGGTATATTGTTTAATTTACTAAAATTTTGCCAATTGATTGCCTGCACCCTGTATATGATAACTGAAAATTTGTAACTTTTGACCACCATCATACCATCATCCAATTCCCTCACCCCTTCTTCACCCCTCAACTTTAGTAACCATAAATACGGTCAACTTTTTCTGTGAGGTAAATGTTTTTTTCTTCTTAAGATTCTACACATAAGTGAGATCATATAGATTTGTCTTTCTCTGTCTGACTTATTTTCATTAGTGTAATGCCCTCAATGTCCATCCATTGCTGTTGGAAATGGAAGAATTTTCTTATTTTTTATGGCAAATTAGAATATGTGTGTATGTGTGTGTGTGTGTGTGTGTGTGTGTGTAAGATCTTAATCCATTCATGTATTGATTGACAGATAGGTTGTTTCCATGTCTTGGCTATTGTAATAATGCTACAATAAGCATAAAGGTGTAGGTATCTTTTCAATCAGTGTCTTAAGACTGAGAATTTTTAACCACTTGAATCCTTTCTTCTCCCTCCCGTCCTCTTCATCTTCAATCTATCTCTTTCCTTTTCTCTAGGGTAACTGTATATAATGATACTCTATGAAATACTATTTTTCTTTCTCTTTTACTTTTTTCTCCAAAGTATCAGATATTTGATAAGTTATTTACAATTTAATCCTCCTAATTTAAATCGCTGATCCCTGTTTTAAACACTAACCAAGCAGTCATTTATATCTTAGTTCATTGATTCTAAACCTTTAAAATATATTAAAATCACCTTGGGAACTTTAAAAAATTTCAATACCCAGGCTATATTCCATGTCAATTAAATCTGGTCATTGGACGAAGGCATAAGTATATTTTAAAGGTGAGGCTAATGTGTAGCCAGGTATGAGGACAAATGGCTTGATTAAAGAATCTGTTATTAATTTGGGGTAAAATTAAAAAAATGGATCTCTGAGAAGGTAGAAAGCACTCAGGAAGAAAAAACTGTACTGAGTATAGGATATACAGATTTACAGAAAAGGAACTCTGCTTTGTTATAGCTAGCAAGGTAAGTAAAGGCAGAAATGCTAGCCCTGTCACTTTACTAGTTACGTGAGCTCAAAGACACCATTAAATTATGTACAATCTCAAGATTCTTGTTTATAATATGGGTTCAATATGGGTTTAATATATAACCTATGTTTTTTTGTTAAGATAGAGATAAACTTAACATAAAATACCCATTGATTAAAATTAATGTATTATTGCTTTTATATTAATTTAAAGGCTTGTAGCACTTAACAGTTGTTCAAGGCAGTTATAATTTAATTGCATACATTTGTGTAATACTCCCTAATGGAAAAATTCTCTGAGCTCTCAGAAAACTAGGTCACTTCTGTGCTGTTCACAGCCATAATCATAGCCCCTAACAAATAGCCTGATACAGACTATGCCTTAAAACTATTAAGTAGGTGAATAAATGAATGTGCCACTTGGATTAAATCATTGGTCTGAAATAAAAGGATGACAGCAGATTATATAGTTCTTTTGTGCTCTCCTACAATCTCTTTCTCTTTATAAACACAGTAGTTTACTGTGTGCCAGGTACTATCGTAAGAACTTTACAAGTTACTTAGAATCTTATGAATTAGGTATGACCATGCTTTTTCCCTGTTACAGATTTAAAAAATGTTAAAAAATAGAGAGCTTAAGTCATTTTCCTGAACACAGATAGAAAGCTGGTGAGTTAAATTTAGGTAAATAGACTTGAGAACAAATTCTAAGTATTGACCTTCAATCATCACTACAGCTGTGTAAAAGCAACCATTGCTATGAACTACTTGAAGTCCCTATAACAATCTCTTTTCTAAAAAAGTTCCAAACAAGTTGAGTCCTCTAGGCTTCTTGGGAACTGGTCATGACTCTAGTTATGGAGTGTATATGTGAAGAGATAGAATCACCATATTTGCTTTGCTTGGAAAAGCAATTTTTACTTTGAAAAATTGTTATTAATTTTTATTTGGCTTAGACAAAAACAAATGAGCTCATATCAGTACAGCTATTATGTGTGTTATGTTCAGCTATTCTACTGCTGGAAGCAATGGTAAGTGTAGACTTTTCTTCTTTAGTATTATGTCACAGTTCATTAGAAAGTTAACGGTCATATTTCAGAGTTTTTACTTTGGAACGTTAGGTTTTACTTATTTAAAAAAGTTCCTTACTTGTAAGGTATTCACTGAATAAGAGCTCACCTAGTTTGATTTTCTAAAAAGCAGTGATAGTAAGGTGTATGCTGTGGCTTATGTCATTTTATTTCCTTAAAAATTCTTTAGAAGATAAAAGTTAAGATAAAGGCCCTGGCTGGTGGCACAAAGGATAGGCACCAGCCTGTGAACCTAAAAGTCACTGGTTCAATTACCAACCAGGACATATTAGCAGGTTGCAAGCCAGGTCTGTAGCTGAAGGCAGGTGAAAAGCAACTATACATTGATCTCTCTCTCTCTGTCTCTCTCTCTCTCTGTCTCTCAGTCTCTCTCTCTCTCTCTCTCTTTCTCTCTCTCTGTCTCTCTCTGTCTCTGTCTCTCTCTTTCTCTCTCTCTGTGCCTTCCCCTCTCTCTAAAAATAATAAAATCTTCAAAAAATAAAAATTGAGATAAATCTTCTTCATACAACCAACCACAGAACTCAAGAACTTACCAGATGTATTTTTAACCAACAATTTATAATGCAAAAAATCTCTTTCAAGTCTGAAGTTATTTTATTTTCAGATGGTTAAAAATGTTGATTTTTTTTCAACTGTAGGTGTTCTTTTTTTCATTGTTATATTTATATTTTAACTAAGTTATGTCTTCTACTTCAGCTTTATTAATTTTGGGTTGTATGGATATGTAAATAGAGCTTATAAAAACTAAAAAAAAAAAAAAAAAAAATAAAAACTGCAAAGACATTTTCATGTATCTCAGCAGAACACAATTAGAATTCTAGGGAATATTAGGAAAATGGTTGTCTATTCTTAATAAAATAAATGTTTGCCCAAAATAGTACAAAGTTTGGGTGACAAGCCACTGGCCTATGTCAAATTTGGAGAAATAAATGGCCCAACAGCAGGTATTTCTCTGCTAATATTGAGGTAAGCATTTCCCTGGGGAACATCTGTCAGAGTGACATGTCTATAATTAAAATGTGCATGAAGGATATTAGAATTGCCAGTTGAAAAATATAATTTACTGAAAAATTGCTATTAAAAAGGCTTTGAGGTAAATTCCAACTATAAATTTCAGTTAATGTTTATGAAATGTGTACAGTATCATATCAAAATACATGAAAACAGCTACTTTTTCTGACATTTAATTTTAAATATAAATATGAATTCTATTTGTGTGCCTTGCCAAAAATTATGGCTAGTCTCCTATTTTTCAGTTTTTCTTTAGTACAATAAAAACTAAAACAGCATCTATGAAGAAAGTATAGGGGAGGTATTTAATACTGTAGGAAGTAGGATTTAAAATAAATAGTTCAGGCCCTGGCTGGTGGCACAATGGATAAGGTGCTGGCCTGTGAACCCAAAGATCGCTGGTTCAATTCCCAGCCAGGGCACAAAACCAGGTTGCAAGCCAGGTCTCCAGCTAGGTCCGTGGCTGAAGGCAGGTGAAAGGCAACCATACATGGATATCTCTCTCCCTCTCTGCTTCTCTCCCTTCCCCCCTCTCTAAAAATAATAAATAAAATCTTTTTTAAAAAATTAAATAATTAGTTCTTTCATGCAGGTATAACAAAAGCTATTCTCTCAGAGGTTCAAACTGGAAGAAATCAATTTAACTTACCAAAAGAAATGAATGTTTTTATAAATATGAAATTAATGTTGGATAAAGCTAAAGAAATATAAAATTGGATCTCTTCAACCAGTCCAATGTGCTAATTTGTCCTATTGACAAAATATTTAACACTGATAATTCATAGCTATAAAATTAATACTAATATATTTCAAAAATTACATCTGCTCATGTTCCATAAGTACCACAGCATTAGAAGATGCCATTTTAAACTTTGGCTTTTTCATGTGCACCCACTTTTTCAAAGTACCCACCTGTCATCAAAGTTTTGTGATCACACCTATGCTGCTGCCTGGGTTCATATCCTATTTCCTTACCTCTCCACCAAACAAAACATGACAGAGATTTGTGTGTTCACCTTTTACACCCTGGCACAAAACTAGACTACATTTCCCAGCCTCCTCTGTTTTACACAATGGAATGTGGACAAGGGTGATTGACGAATGCCACTTCAAGGCCCAGCTTCCACATATCTTTGGTGCATAATTCTTCACTCTCCTAAATGTATTCACCTAATGAATGGGAATACTAAACGAGGTCTCTTCAGTATCAAGATATAAGGAGGCTGCCCCCTGAAAAAGTAAATGAAGTGCCACAGGAATATCTGCATTAAAGCAAGGAGTACATTTATTGTATGAAACTACTAAAATTTTCAGTTTTCTCATTATAGCATCTAGCCTTATTTACTCTATTTCTGGCACACCAGTAAGATAATTACAAACAATCATCTTCATCTTAGTATAATGTCATCTAAAATTCTAAAGTCTCAAAATGGCATCTTAATATCATCTTCCAATCAGCTTCCACTTGTAATGTCTATTTTCCTATTAATAGCATCATTATTCTAAAAGTAGTTGTCAAAAAAATATGATGCAATCTGAGATTTTGGTGGTTGAGAAAAGTCATCTTGAAATCTTAACATAGGAGAATTAACTTTATTATAGATACCTGATGCATTAATTGTTATATTTTAGCAGGTATGGCATGGCAGCCAAGTTCCTTCTTATAATATTTATACTATAATATGTCCCTTTAGAACTTGGAAAGGCAGCTAACTAAGGCTATAGCAAGCTACTTTAAACACAACATATAATTCAAACTCTTTAAGATTATTTTATTTGTGTTCATCAGAATGCATTATAATAATTTATTATTATTAGTATCATCCTGAAAACTAGCCAATACTAATATCTTGAGTTCATTACAGCAATCACTCCTATGGATACCACTGGGTAGTAAGATATGTAAGAAAAGCCTCAAATTACATGAAAGATTATGCCAGTTCTGTAAATGTTGGTGATGTAAAATTCCTTTTACATGATGAAAAATTCCTTTTTCTCACTCTTACATGAAAACAATCAAAGAAATAGCTCTTGACATGCTTATCACAAGGGGCTGCTAAGTTTCTACCACTGAGGTAGGGTCAGCAGCTAGGCTACAGTTGTTAAAATGCCAAATTCCAGATCTGGCATGATTCAATATAATATCTAATCATTCTATTACAGTCATTCACAGAGCACTCTGATAATAGCACGCTCTGTCCTCATGGTGGTAAACATATACCTTTGTTATGAAATTACTAGTGGGAATTTGTAACCAAAATGCATTATTTACAAAAGACTTTTTCTTTACAATGAAAAAAACAAACTTATTTGTATATCCTACTAGTGCTGTTGGTAAAAGCTGTAATATTAATTGAACCCCTCACTATTTCACTGTTAGGTTTTTTTGCTTTCTTATTTAACTGCAATTTTATTTTTTTGCATGTTTCCCTTTGTGCTGACTATAAAAATTTTTTCTACCTATACTGCAAAAGCCAGCTGTTTAAAATTATAATGTTCAAATGACATTTAGGAAAAATATTCATTATTTTATATTCTTAAATACAAATATTGGAGGTGTTTAATATGTGCATATTAACAAGTTTACAAAAATGGATTCTGTGGCTTTAGGCTATAATAAAAGAAATATTTAAAGTTATAACTTATTTTAATATTTTGGCCAAGAAGATATATAGAAATACTTTAAGAAAAATATATTAAATCAAATCAGTTTATTTGTTTCTGTATACCATATTAATGGGCAATAGAACACGTTTATTAAACTTTCTTGACAATATGTAATACATTAAATAAGTCATTAAAGTTTGGCTGTGGACACACTGTTATGGTGATTTTTGTTATGAGTAATAATATATTTGCTATAAATATTCTCTTATAACCCTTTTCTACATAAGAAAACACACCTAAAATTTGACTTCTATTTTTCCTTTGAGGCATTTTTCTTTTCTCTTTTGTCTTTGTATTAAAGCATTACCAACCATGATTAATTGGAAAAAAAACAATCACTCTATTTTGTAGTTCACTAAAAGGTGATTGTGGAGAGAAAATTCAGAGCCCTATTGCTCTAGCAATCTATCAAAGTAGCCAAACACACATTTGTGAACGGAGTCAGTTTTAATTGGTCAACAAATATTATTGGATGCTTATTCTGAATGCTGATATTCACTTTCTCAGGGGACATTCCATGTCACATCAAGAAATTTCAGTGTCTCCCTTCTCACCTGCAAATATGTGCATGCCTATGGACTGTGCTGTCTTCAGAATGGTTCTCTTAAATCATGAATTCTTCCCAGCTTTTTCACCAGTGTTGCCTAACCCCTCAGCCCCAGTATGATACATCCAACACTACTTTATAACTCTATTTGAAAGGATGAATTTAACAAGACAAGATTGACCTCAATATCCCACTCCCAGCCTGTTGTTGCCATAGTGATCCACATATCAATAAAAGGTACTATCAGGTACTCATTTTCTTAGCAACCAGACTTAGAAGCTATCCACGGTTTCTTGTATTACACTTCGCGTCTAATCCATATGTAAATTCTATTAATTTCATGTTTAACATACATCCATAATCTGTCCATGTCTTTTATGTCACTGCTGCTAGTTCAGACCACCATTAACTCTTGTTCTGACTTCTACATTGGACTCCTAAATGATCTTACCTTTTTTTGACCCTTGCCCTATTTATAGCTTCTTCACACAATAGCTAATAAAATCATGTCAGTCCTCTCACTAAAAAATGTCCAGTGCATGATTTGGCCTTTACTTCTGCCTCCTACCCTTCTTTCCTTTTGCTAACTCTACTTTAATCCTATTGACCTTCTTGTTGTTTTTTGAAATATTCAGTCTCAGCGCACCCCCAGGCTTTTGCATGTTTCTGTTCTCTATACCAGAATATATACCAAATTGAAGGCATCTTCCAAGATTTCATTCATTTTTTTTGTTTCTATATTTTTCTTTTCTGCTCATCCCACCATCTAATCCAAGTCATTGCCAAGTTCCTTACAAATTTTCAATAACTTACATCTACCTATACTTTTACCATATTTACTTTTTTTTTGTCTGTCTTCCCTATGAAGGAATTCAGAGCAAATACATCATGCTGGCATATTATTTTTAGTTAAAGGTGCTCCAAAAATAGCAGTTTTAAAAAGGGTACTCTGGTCTTCCTTTTCTCCTGAAAGCAGAGAGAAAATTCCCACTTGAAAAGTGCCTTTTCCATGAGGAAGGAATACATACTCATCACCACAAATGGGGACTTGAAGCTGAGAAATCCGTACAAACAAAACTTGTTACTCTAACCCTTTTCTTTTCACCTCATCACAATTTACCAGCACTAACCCAAATCCTTCTGTCTTGTCAATTCTTTTTTTTTTTTTTTTTAAAGATTTTATTTATTATTTTTAGAGGGAGGGGAAGGGAGAGAAGGAGAGAGGCATCAATGTATGGTTTCCTTTCACCTGCCTCCAGCTACAGACCTGGCTGGAGACCTGGCTTGGAATCTAGTTATGTGCCCTGGATGGGGAATCAAACCAACGACCTTTGGGTTCACAGGCCAGCACCTTATCCACTGTGCCACCAGCCAGGGAGTCTTGTCAATTCTTTACAACATTATTGTTTCTTTTTCTAAAAGGTATAAAAACTTCTTGCTCTGGTCATTTCTTTAAGTCTTCATTTTGTGAAGGCTCCAATATACATGTAGAAATTTATAAAACTTGCATGCTTTCTCTGGTTCATCTATCTCATGTCAATGTAACTCTTAGATCTTGCCAGAGACAAAAATGGGTGAAGGGTATTTTTCCTCTCTTATACATAATAGAATTTAACACTATGAAAACAGAGTCTCAGTCTTACTGACTATAGAATACTCATCATCTAGAAAGTTTTGATAAATACTAATAAATGACAAAATCAGGCCATACATTAAAATTCATGTCTTTTCATCATAACTGGTTGATAATGTCCATGTTACTTATTTTGATTAAATTACCATTTCTACCTCTGTGAGCTACTTGAATAAATACCAGGAAAAGCACCATAGTACACAGCTCTTACCTTTTCACTATTTTTCTTAATTAACCATGTTGATCTGCATCTGGCCCACCTCTCTAACTCAGTTACTATCTGTCTTGAAGGATGAGTCACTTTGCTGAGAATTATCTATAACAGCAATCCTTAAACTTCAGCACACATCAGAACAACCTCCAACTGAGACTTTTTTATATGGTAGATCTGGGGTATGGTTAGAAAATGTGCATTCCCAACTAGTCCTCAAGTATCACTGACTCTGCTAGTGGGGAACCACAACTTGAGAACCACATGTTTATAGAATGTCTGAGTGATGGTCATCTCCTTTTGTTGTGACTTCCAGAGGAACCTGAAGAAACTGAGGTGATGTTTTCTACAGAACAGGATAAGCAATGTACTAGGGCTTTGCTGGCTGTGTGTATTGGTTGGAGAAATGTCCTGAAGAGTTTTCCTGTATTTCAAACTTAAAATTTTACAAAATAAGAAAGAAGAGGCACTAATAAAAAAGGTAGAGGTAGAGACAAAGTTGAGTGAGAGGGGGAAAGAGGTAGACAGAGGGAGAGAATAGGAGAGAGGAAAGAGAGAATAGAGAAGGCCAGGAAGAAGTAGGAAGAAGGGAGAGGAGACTTGGAACAATTGGGATGCTGATATGTAAAGATTTGGAAAGTATACAGAATGCCTGAAGGAACCAGCTGAAGCTGATTTGGAGAAGCTGGTGTTTGCAGTAAATTTTCCAATGGTATTTATAGATTCAGATTTAGAGAGAATTATATGGGGGCAGGAGAGGGGCAATAAAGAAACTAACACAAAGCAGGAATCTTCCACTTCTGCCATGTTTAGAAACTTACATACAATAGGCAGATATTTAACCAAAATCTGCATTTATTGTCTAGGGATATATTAATTCAGTACAATAAAATTGGTGTCTAAAGAAGAAAAATGTAATTATATCATAGCTCTGGAAACTAACAGTACAAAATCAAGGCGAATGCCAGCCATGGTCTCTCTGAAGGCTCTAGGGGTGAGGATCCTTCTTGGCTATTACCAGGTGTCTAGGGTTTGCATGCAATCCTCAACATTTCTTGTCTTAGAGCATGGGTGGCAAACACAAGGCCCTCAGGCCAAATCTGGCCCTGCACCTTTTATCTGAGTCGCCACCTTCAGCTGACACCTGGTTTCTACCTGGCTTGCTCGACTTTTAAGGCATAGCATAGTTACATTCATACAGTCCTAAAATTGCATTTGGCCCCTGGAAAACAATTGCGAGGCTAATGTGGCCCCTGGTGAAAATGAGTTTGAAACCCCTGTCTTAGAGTAATGCCAGTCCAGTCTCATTCTCTGCCTTCATGTAGTATTCTCTCTTGTGTCTCCCAGTTTTCATGTTGTTGCTGTGTCTTCTATGAATATTATTATGAACGTTAACACTTTTTGGTAAAAATTTTTTAAAGATTTTATTATTTTTAGAGGAGGGGAAGGGAAAGAGGCAGAAAGGGAGATAAACATCAATGTATGGTTGCCTTTCACCTGCCTCCAGCTATGGACCTGGCTAGAGACCTGGCTTGCAACCTGGTTATGTGCCCTGGCTGGGAATTCAACCAGCCACCTTTGGGTTTGCAGGTCGGTACCTATCCTCTGAGCCACCAGCCAGGGCCAGGAAGATATTTTAAATGGAAGAACTAATTAAAACTTTCTTTTGTTGTGATCTTTATGTTCTTTACCCCTTCATCCAACTAAAATTGAGTTTCCAATTCTCTTATCATAACTCTTCAGTCAGGCATAAAGCCTCAAATACCAAATTAATAAACTAATGGACTTTGAATCTTGTTATTCTAGGGATTAACCATATTGACCAAAAGTTTACATATATGTAATGCTTGCTCTGTATATTTAATGTTTGTTATAGTGCTTAGTGTTTTATATGTTAACAAGCTGATTTAATTTCTTTCTCTTTTTAAAATAATACCCACCCCCTGCAGTTAACCATTCTAATCCCAGTGTGGTTTTGATAGTTATATTGAAAGATGAGTCAATAAATAGAATGGAAAAATTAAAATTCTGCATCTGACAGATGTTTTGACATTCTTTAAATTGCTTTGTATAGGTGGCTGTCCATTCTTTCATTATTGCCTGGCTTATTTATTTTTTATTTGTATCATCCTTATATAATCTAATTCATATAAAAATTTTAAGAGGGGAGAATAAGAACATTATTTTGCTAAAATGAGAATATTCCAAAATTTATATATGTATATATTGAATATATATCCTTCTCTGTATATAAAAACATATCTGGCTATAGAAAATCCTGAGTTTAATGAAATTATTAAAATTGGGCAAAAAATCATTTTTAACATAAATATAAATATTTTTTATTTTATAAATCATCACTATTTAAAAGTTGATTTAAAAGGAGAAAAAATACCAATAAAATACTGAAGACAAGCAAACATAAAGGTCTGTGAGAAGTGAAAGACAGAAAACTCTGTTAAAATTAACAACCAGCTTAAAGAAATACAGGATTTCAATCTTACAGAAGTAACCAGAGACTGTACAATTAGAAGTCTAGACTTACTCATTTCTCATCTCTTTGGTGCCTTGAAGTGCTTTCCACTATATCTAAAGGTTTACCAAATCCTTGCTTTTTATCAATTTTTAACAATTATTTTGGGTGAATTTACAAAGTCATTTTTAATATTAGACTTATTGTTATGGCAATAAAGTCAGTTATGGTATAAGCCATGTGTAAATGACTCCTGGTTTCTATCAAATGCTTTTTTTTTTTTCACTTGATGAAAATATTTTAAATTTTGCAGTTTTTCCAACTAGAGCCGTTTGAGTGCCACAGCCTGCCTCTTATATGTCAACATTTTTTTATAGCTATATATAGTATAACAGGTTTACTGGGGAGTCTGAGCTTTGTGGGGTACACACTTGAAAAGAATTTACTTTTTTTAATCAATGTTCCCAACTGTGAAATGCCAAATCTTTCTTCCCTGCTGGGTAGCAGATCTTTTAATGATGTCTTGGGTAGATTTTATAACTTCTCTATAACTTATTAAAAAGTCTAGTCTAGTTAACAACTCCAATCTCATATCCGTTCTTCATCACAATGCAGGCCTGGTTTTGGGCCAAAGAACTTGGAGTGGGGGAGTGTAGTCTGCTCTCTCATTTGCTTACTATTACCAGGAGTCAAGTGTAAGGTTATAGTATACCTCTTTGGGACATCTCCCCATCATCTTTATTATGCTTTTATGTCTATAGCTGCCCTAGGAAGAAATATAAAGTAAGGGGGCTAGAGCATCTTAACTTCAATAGCTTGCCAGAGCAATACTTTGTTTCTCATTGTCAGCTGCCTTACTCTCCTGGATAACACGATAGACCATCAGAGTCTGGATAACAGACATCTAACCATTGACTTTCAAATGAAGTGCATGGGTAGGTTCCTTGGAGGTTCTGTTTAGAACACACTCACTGTAAAAGTACCTTATTTATTATTAGTTATATTTATTTAATGCTTACATAGCCCTTACTTTTTGCTATGCCCCAGTCTACAGGTTTTACAAATTTAATTATGCAAAAATCATATCAAGTAGGTACTTTCATTAGCTGGAGAAATTGAAGCACAGTGAAACTGAACAACTAGGGCAAGATCACATTACTAGTAAGTGGCTGACTTGCTACTTACTAAACCATTAAACCCAGTATCTGTGCTCTTAACTACTATGCTAATCTGCCTTCATGTGGTTGTCTCTAGTTTGAGATGATAATCTAATAGGTTGTGGTAGTAATGGTATGGCACAAATAGCTTTCTAGACTGAAGATCTAATTTTATAAGTTTTAAAGTTAACAAGATCTATTTTTCATTTTTTAATTATGTGTGGATATGATCTCTGAAAAAGAAGACCCAACTTGTGAAAACAATACTTAAGCAACACAAAAGATTCCATAGATGAAGACTTCAGAGCACCAGGGAAATCAGAAGATTTAGACTGTACAACACGCAGAGACAGGGACATCCCCAGCAAACCAATGGCTGAGTGTTCATTCCAACCCCACTCTCTAAGTGGTTGCTCTAATTTATATGGAGGTGGGGCTAAATAACTGCATGCTGATGTTGGAAAAAGACATTGCCTCAGTTTGTATAACTATCAGCAAAACAAAAGTAAAGAAGAAAGCCTACCTTCATAAACATTGTTGTCATTGGAGAGGGAGTCAAAGGCAGTTTCATTCAGATTCAAGCGATTTAATTAATAATGTACTTAGGAGTAATCCTGGAACTTAATTTTTCTTCTCATCACATATTCAGTGATATTTTAGTGTTCTTTATATATTGGCATCCTAAACAAGTAACTGTCTGCCTCATCTGAGTCTGAAGTCACTGGAGCCAAAGACTTGAATGTTTCAAATGGAAATGAACAGCTGCAAAGTGTTCAAGTATGTCCAGTGAATCTAGAACTGGGAAATTAGATTCTGTAATTAGAAGTCCATTCTGGTTTTGCAGGCAGAAATTGAGGTCATTCATTTCCCAGCTGCACCTCATACAATTGTTAAAATTTGACATTTCAATATTTGATCCACTTTGAATTTTTACTGTTTGATGTGAAATAAAATTTCAAACTTATTTTGTATTGATGGTTACTCAGATTTTCCAAAGCCTTTTATAGAGTGGGATGTTTTTCCTTCTTGATTTGAGAGCTAAACATTTTCATATAGTGAAATATTTTATACATATGTATATTATGTGCCCAGAACAAGTCCAACCATTTTAAATATGACAAGAATAGAATGGTGTGCATAATATCCTTGCAACCTGTCAGTCAAGCAGAGTGGACTGGAATATACATGCATGGACAATGATGATTTCCCTGTATTAGTGGGGTTGGTAGATGCCAGTGAGTGCGCATGTGTACTGTGTGGCCATTGCATTCAAAATGACTGAGGGAGTAGAGCAATACATCAATCACATTTTTCATGAAGCTTGGACACTGCTTTGTGGAAACCATTAGATGATGCAGAAGGTCACAGCTGTGGGCAACCGACAATTGGCAGCTTCATCACACCAACATGCCCACTCATGCATCATGGCTTGTGCAGAGTTTTTTGGTGAAACCTCAAATCACCCAGGTGTCTCAGCCCCACTACAGCTCAGATTAGGCACCTTGTGACTTCTAACTTTTCCTAAAACTAAAATCACCTTTGAATGGAAAGAGATTTCAGACCTGGATGAGATTCAGGAAAATATGATGGGGCAGCTGATGGCAATTGGGAGACCTGTGTGAGGTCCCAAGGTGCCTTCTTTGAAGGGGACTGAGGCATTAGTGTTCTATGTACAGTGTTTCTTGCATCTTGTATCATCTTTAATAACTGCCTCTATTTTTCATAGCATGTGGCTGAATACCTTCTGAACAGACTTTATGTATATATTTCTGGAACTAATTCAGTAGTCTATTTTAATGTATTATTTTCCTTTACTTAAAGGGCTTTATGGTATATTTTAACATTAGGATTCAATGCTTCTCATTATCTTGCTTTTAAAGAATTTTCTTGACTATTCATGTTTGTTTATTTACCATGTAATCTTTAGACTAACCTATTTTGTTTAAAAAATATCTGTCAATATCACATTATGTTGTAAATTGAGCTGTTTTTCTTCTTCATGAGTGTTTTAAAGTTCCTATCTAAAGGCCTTATTTATTTCTAGCTAAACTTATTTGTGGGCAATATATGGTTTTTTGTTTTTTGGGTTTTTTTTCCATAATAAATGGGGTCTTATACGTGTGGTATCTTCTTTTAAAATTTTAGTTTACTTTTTTTCTGGTTGTTGGTTAATTGACTTCCTGGTATTTTTATGTATTTTGACTAGCAAAGAATAATTCTTCAATATGGATCAAACTCTTGTATTTGAAAGCTATTTATCTATACATGTTAATGAAATTGGAAAAGCCAGCATCCACACTGCCTGTCATCCACCAGACAGGGACTGAATCTTTATGGCACTCTATTTGGATGGTCGGAGGTTTGAGAAGACAGTGGGTTATGAACCCTAACAGGGCATCTTATATTTCTTTCTTTTTTTTTTTTTTTTGCCTTTTTTATTGTATTACAGTTGTCCCATTTTTCCTCTATTATTCCCCACCGCCCTGCCCATCACCTCTTCTCTCTTAGTCAGCTCCCCACCCTGTTGTCCATGTCCATGGGTCATTTATACTTATTCCTTGGCTAGACCCTTCCCTGTTCCCCCACCCCCCGTCCCCCCTTATTTCTCTCCCTTTTCCCATTTGGTCACTGTCATTCTGTTTCTTGTTTCCATGCCTCTAGGTCTATTGTACTTGTTTTATTCATTAGGTTCCTCTTATAGGTGAGATGATAATGGTATTTATCTTTTGCTGCTAGGTTTATTTCATTTAGCATAATACTCTCCAGTCCCATCCATGCTATGGCAGCCTTTTTTTATAAGGAGGAAAGGTATAGGTAAGAGATTTGGAATTCAGGAAAGAGGTTAATCAGATAAAAAGCTGCAGTCTGGCAAGTTTCGTAATATCCTGTCACCTGCTGACTAGTGATTTTCTACCTGGGTCCTGGGTCCTGGGTGATTTTCTTTATTTGTGTCCTGAGCCAGGGAATGTCTCTCCCTGAAACACAATGGCTCAGATACTATCTTGATTATTTATAATCTCTTCTGGAGCACAAAGATCTAATGGCTTGTGGTCCCCTGGAGTCAGGGTATGCCATGCCTTCAGTTCCAGAATCAATAGCTTTTTACATGCATTAACTAGCAGGCTTATTATCTATTACCTAAAACTAAAATTCTCTAACTCTTGAGTTCCCTCATCAGTCATTTTTACTCATACTAAGCTGTTATTTTATTTCTTATAAAGTAGTGTTTATTGATTCTCTTCTTTTGTATAAATATTTGATCATATCATCTATAAATAGACCTTATTTCCAATTTGCATATCTGCAGTTTATTCTTGTGTCAAACTCCTTTGGCCAGTAACTCAAATACAGTGTTAAATACTAACCATATAGAGGGAAGATATCTTTATCTTGTCCCTGGTTTTACTGGAGGAAAGTTTAGAAGTTTTCCATTTAGCCCTTTTAGTTGAGGTGAATACAGGTTTAAAAAGGGTCTCTAGGCCCTGGCTGGTGTGGCTCAGTGGATTGGCGCTGGCCTGTGAACCCAAAGGTTGATGGTTCAATTCCCAGCCAGGGCACAAACCCAGGTTGCAAGCCAGGTCTCCAACCAGGTCTATATCTCTGCAGGCAGGTGAAAGGCAACCATATATTGATCCTTTTCTCCCTTTCTTCCTCCCTTCCTGCCCTTCTCTCTAAAAATAATGAATTAAAAAAAAATTTTAATAATAAAAACAAATTTTAAAAGGGTGTATAAATTCCTATTTTATTGAATATTTTAATATTTATTTCTATGGATATTAAAACATTTCTCCTTAGGCTTATTGATATGATAAATTATCTCAGTAGCTTATTTAATTCTAAACAAACCTTATATCTGCAGTAAATTTTCTTGGAGATAATATATTACTCTTGTAATGAGTTGCTGAATTCTATTTGCAAATATTTTACAATGAATTTCTCATTACTATTCACAACTATATTGATCTGTAATATTTTATGCTGTATTTGATATATTTTGGTATATGTGTTTTCCTTGCTTTGAAAAAAAATTCTATATTTATGGTTCAGAGCAGCAATTTTCAGTGTGCCATAAGAATTTTGAAAACATGCAGTACCAGACTATTTAGTCAGGGGTACTGACCTCTTTTCCCTTAGATTGCCAAATAAAAATATGACCACAGCCAGCACTTCTTCAGTGCTTGAACCACAGATATATAGGTCAAATGACAGAGTTGCATCTTAGCCGTGTTGCATAATAAGTTGGCATATAATTGGTTAATTCTTGATACTAAGGCAGGATAGTAAGAAGCTAGGAAAATTCTTTGACTAGTAGAATAAAGACGAGAGAGCTAGCTGAACACAGTTGGCTAAGCATTTTACAACCAGGTGCAAATGGTCACCAGGGTGGAAGAGGCTGAGAGCCTGGCAGGGGACTAAGTTTGGAAAACAAGGACCTTGCCCCTCGGGTAACCACTTCTCCCTGGCCTTTCCTCCCCAGAGATAACATCAAGGGCTCAGTTGTGTTTCATCTCCAGGCCCAGAAAGGCAGTAAAACCAGGTGGGCAATGCCAGAACCATTTGCAATGACTAAAGACCCCCTTGCCCTGTCACTGACCAATCAGTGGAGATCATGACCCTGAAAGGGTACATCTGGAGAACTGATGAATATTCTGCTGAAACCCTCCCTGGAGACCTCCCCTAAGATTCCTGCCTGCAGGAGAAAAATAAAGGACCTCTGGGTAGCAGCCCATGCCATTTTCTTTCCCCTTTTCTCCCCTCAAATTCCTTCCCCACAGGTATGCTTCTCCCTAAACTCTAAGGTGATGGGCAGTTGGCAACTGATTCCAGGCTAATCCCCTGAACCTGTCCCCAAGGTCCCCTTTCCTCTGGCTTTCCATTGAACTAAGGCAACACTGCCTAGGCTTTTCTGTTGCTTCTTCTATGCTAAGCCCTTCCTTGTTTTACTGTCCCAGCTTTAATATACCCTTATAGTCACCTGGACTCTTATGAAATCTTTCCTACACGAAATCAAGAACCCACATACCACCAACTGGCCCTAGGCAGGCCTGATTAGGGCCAGCTGCTATCTGGTAACAGTATCAGAAATCTTTATACACAAGTGTCGGCATCTGATTTTTTTTAAGTCACTTTGTAGCAAAAAGAATAGGCAATTACTGTTATTTTTTGTAAATCAATGAATAGTATATCTACTTTTGTCAGATCAGCAAAATATATATATTTTTAGTGTGCTGCAGAATTGTAGTGATTAGTTATAAGTGCTATGAGGTGAAAAATGTTGAAACTCACTCCTCTAGAGTATGCATATTTTGGAAACAACTTATATGTTAAGGATTTGAATAAATTTCTCATGTAAACTCATGACCAAGCACTTCTGGGAGGAAATCTCATTTTAGAACCATTATTTTCTGTGGGGATTGACATGTTTGGGGTATAATTGCAAATGCGGAAAATTTGTTATTTTATTCAAGTTTTATCTATTTTATATCTATTTTATGATTGAGCAAAGAAGTCTTTATGGTTTTTCTAATCATCTAATTTTCCATATTTTAAAATTTATGCATTTTTTTCTTTCTTTTTCATGATTAGGTTGGTTAGTAGTCCATTGCCTATATTATTTTTAAAACTAGCCTTTAATTTTATTGATTGTAGTTTTTGCAGATTTATAAATCATTTATTTTTATTATTAATAATTTCTCCCTATGTTTTTATTTGGCTTAATTTGAGATATGTTTCCTAACTTCATAAATCAGAGGGCTTTTTTTTTTTCAGTTTTTTTGACATGAAATTTATAGCCCAAATTATCTTCTTTAGCTGTATTTTATAGGTTTCAATATAGAATGTCTTCATTTAAATATTTTCTAGATCTTATAATGTTTTCATTTTGATTCTCTATAGCAGAAAATTAAGAAAGAAATTAATTTTGATTTACTAGGCAATTTTTGTTTTCTGGTTTTGATACTATAATTCTCAAGTTTTTTTTTAATCAAAATAATGGTATCTTTTGGAGTTTGTTTAGTAGTGGAGTCTTGTCACATTTATTGTTTTATGAAGGTTTAGGCAATGC
This sequence comes from Noctilio leporinus, assembly GCA_004026585.1. NCBI lineage: Eukaryota > Metazoa > Chordata > Mammalia > Chiroptera > Noctilionidae > Noctilio > Noctilio leporinus. The sequence goes on from PVIW01000842.1 coordinate 283,555, forward strand.
CTCTTCACATGGAGAGTTCAATAATAGATTTCAGTGAGACCTGCCACATTCATGATGTTTATTAGATCTTTTGCCTTTACTGTTAATAATTATTTCCATTGTTATTATTTATCCACCTACTAGTCTGGACTAAAGCATTGAATTAAGTTTCCTTACAGTAGGGATTTTCTAATATTCCTTTACTTATATAGTTTTGCTTGATAGTATTGACTTTATTTTTAATAAATATTCCAAAACTATTAAAACTTCATTGTTATAGCCATCTTTAGCATTATAAAGTGACTTTTTAATATCTTATAAGGCCCTATTTTTAACATGAATTCAACTTTTTTTCCCAAATTTATTGAAGAATGATTGGCAAATATAATTATATATATTTAAAGTACATGATGTGATGATTTGATATACTATACATTCTAGAAACATTACCAAGATCATTACCCTCCCTTCATATAGTTAACTCTTTAGTGCATGTTTGTGTTGTAGAACGCTTCAGAAGTTCTGCTCTCAGTAACTTTCAAGTGTATAATAATAATTATTAACTATAGTCACAATGTTGAACATTGCTTCTACAAAACTTATTCTTAATTGAAAGTCACTACCCTTTGACTTATAGCTCCCCATTTACTCCTCATCTCAGCCTCTGACAACCATCATTCTGTTTCTGTTTCTGTGAAATTAATGTGTTTTTTTCAGATTCCACATGTAAGTGATGCCCCACCATTGTCTTTGTCTGCCTTGGTTGACATAGCATAGCTCCCTCAAGGTTTATCCATGTTGTTGCAAATGTCAGGATTTTTTTTTAGTGGCTGAATAGTATTACTATATCTATTTCACAACTTCTCCATCTATTTATTCATTGAAGCACATTAAGGTTATTTCCAAATTGTGGCTATTGTGAATAATACTGCAATAAACATGGGATTGCAGATAGCGCTTTGAAATACTAATTTTACTTCTTTTGGATATATTCACAGGAGTGAAATTGCTAGATAACATGATTGTTTTATTTGTAATATTTTAAGCAACCCCCACAGTGTTTTCCATAATATCTGTCTCATTTTCATTCCCACCTAACATATATAAACATTCTTTTTTCCTCTATACCCTTAGAAACATTTCTCTCTTGTTTTTTAAATAAAAGTCATCTAAACAATCTGTAGTTATATCTAATTGTGGTTTGGATTTGCATGTTTCCCATATTAATAATGTTGAGTACTTCTCATGCAATTTTTGGTACTTTAAATGGCATCTTTAAAAAATGTCAATTCAGGTCCTTTGTCCATTATTGAAGAAACTGCTCTTTATCTACTGTGTTCTTGGCACCCCTGTCAAAAATTATTGCTGTATAAAGCTTTGTTTCTGGGCATCTATTCTGTTCCACTTGTACATGTCCTATTTTTATGCCAGTATAATACTATTTTAATATATTTTGTAACCAATTTTGAAATCAGAAAGTGTGATGTCTCCAGCATTGTTCTTTCTCAAGATTGCTTTGGATACTAAGGGACTTTTACAATTCCATACAAATTTTAGAATAGAGTTTTTCCATTTCTGTGAAAAAATGTAATTGTAATTTTGATAGATTACATAGAATCTATGGATTACTTTGGGTAGTATAGACATTTTGATTACATTAATTCTTCTAATCCAAGAACATGGGATATATTTCCATTTATTTGTGTCTTCAATTTCTTTTATCAAATTCTTACAGTTTTTAGTGTACAGAATTTTTCACCTCCTTGGTTATATTTATTCCTAAGTATTTTTATTATTTTAATGCTGTTATAAATGAGATAGCTCTCTTCATTTCTCTTTTACATAGTTCACTGTTAGTATATAAAACTTCAACTAATATTTGTACATTGATTTTGCATTCTGCAACTTTACTGAATTTAGTTATTTTTAAGTTGTTTGATGGAGTACTTAGAGATTTATATATATAATCACATTATCTGCAAACTCAAGTAATTTTACTTATTCCTTTTTGATTTGAATGGCTAGTATTTATTTTCCTTGTCTGATTTCAGGAGCTAGACTTCCAGTATTATGTTGAATAGAAGTGTTGAGTGTGAAAATGTTTGTGTTTGTTCTCTCAGGAAAAAGACTATTCACTTTCACTAATAAATATGATTTTGTAGTTACGGGTTTGTCATGACTTTTTTGAGGTACATTCTTTCTATATTTAATTTGTTTAGAGGTTTTATAATAAAAAGATGTTGAATTTAACAAATTACCTTTCTGCATTTATTGAGATGCTCACATATATTTATTTCATCCTTCATCCTGTTAATGTGGTATATCACATTAAGTGATTTGCATATGTTGAACCATCTTTGCACCCTGGGTTTTTTCCCACATGATCATGGTGTATAATCCTTTTATTGTGCTCTTTGTGAGATATATTCACTTTACTAAAGAGAATAAATTCACGTTAATAGTATTTTGGGGAAATGTTACATTTGTGTTTAACTAGGATATTGGCCTATAACATTCTTTTCTTGTAGTGTTCTTATCTAGCTGTGGTAACAGGATAATGCTGGCTTGGTAAATTAGTTTGGAAATGTCATTATTCTCTTCAATTTTTGAAAGGGTTTGATATGGATTGGTATTGATTTGCCTTAAAGTGTCTTTTGTGTCACCAGTAAACCCATCTTGTCCTGAACTTTTCTTTCTTTCCTTACTTTCTTCCCTGCCTCCTCCTCCCTCTCCCCTTCTTTTTCTTCTTCTACTTCCTTCTTTTTCTTCCTTTTCATTTGGATTTCTGATTGAATCTCCTTACAAATAATTGGCCTGTTTTGATCTTTGGTATCTTCATACTTCAGTCTTGGTAGGTTGCATGATTTTAGCAATTTTATCCTTTTATTCTGGGTTAATGTATAATTGTCCACAGTAATTTCTCACAATCATCTGTATTTGTGTTATATTATTTATAACATCTTTCATTTCTAATCCTGTTTTGGGTCCTTTTTCTTTAGTATTTATTTTGTTTATTCTTGCTTTAATCTTTATTTCCTTCTTTCTGCTAACTGTGGATTTAGTTTATTCCTTTTTAGTTTAAGGTATGTCAGGTTGTTCATTTGAGACCTTTCTTGGTCATTACTATAGGCTATATTGCTATGTGCTTCCCTCTTAGAATTGCTTTTGCTTCATCAAATTTTAGTATGCTGTATTTCTATTTGTTACAAATAGTTTTTGATTTCTCTTTTGATGTATTTTTTGACACATTGGCTGTTGAGTAGTATGTTGTTTAATCTCCACATATTTGTGAAGTTTCTAGTTTTCTTCTTGTAATCAATCTCTAAATTCACGTCATCATAGTTGGAAAAGATGCTTGATATGATCAATTTTTTAAAAAATTTTCAAGACTTATTTTGTGATTTAACATATAATCTACCCTGGAAAAGTTCCACATTTTCTTGAGAAGAATGTGTATTCTGTTGCTTTTGGATGGAATATTTTAATTAATATTACGTCCATCTGATCTAATGTGTGAATTAATCCAAGGTTTACTAATTGATTTTCAACTGGGATGGTTTATCCATTGATGAATACTAATAGGTACTTAAGTTCCTTACTATTATTGTATTGCTCTTTCTCCACCTAGATCTGTTAATATTTACTTTTTATATTTAGGTGCTCCTCTATGTTGTTTGCCTAAATATTTATAAATAGTATGTCCTTTAGTTGGATTGACCTCTTTATCACCAGAGACCCCACATTGCCATCCTGCCACCTGTGTAAAACAGGACTTGCAAAACAGGCTATGATCAGTGGTCACTGTGTTCTTGGGAACTGTGGCCTGCAATCTTGCAGGACCTGAGTCAACACCTGTGGTAAAACAAAGAGGGTATCCATTACTAGTTATGTACCTGATCATGAAGTTCCATCTTGTTAGAGGCAACTGAGGCATAGCTGCCAGCATTCTGCTGAGACCTGGTTTTTCCCTCATTGAACATTTCCCAGGAGCAAGGGCCATAAATCTGCTGGACTTCCTGTTCCTCCAGCCAGCATCCCTGACCAGAGGGTGTTGTTTCTCCCACATCCTGGGCCCTGGAGCCGCCAGAAGGGTGACTCAGCCCACATGGGGGTCTGGTCTATGTCCTTAAAAATCTCTCTACCCCTTCCGTTGTTGCTGTTGACATGCTCAGACTCAGCTACCTGCTTGTATATCCTTCAGTAAATGCTTTGAACTGGTCCACCTGACTCCTCCCTTCTTCCAGGCACAAACCTAACAATAATGACTTTTTATTACTGCTTTTTTATTACAACCTTTGTTTTTAAGTACATTTGTTTAATATAAATAACACTGTCCCAGTTTTTGTTTGGGTTTCATATTTATATGTGGTTCTTTTTGGTATCCATTTGTATGGCATATCTTTTTTTGGAGATGTTAATGCATTTACATTTAAAGTAATTATTGTTAGGTATTACCATATTGTTAGATATTACCATTTTGTTTATTTTTGGGGTGTTTTATAATTCCTTTATTTTCTGCTCATTCTCTTCCTTTGTGCTTGATAATTTTATGTAGCAGTGCACTTAGATGTCTTTGTCTTTTGTGTAGCTATTATAAGTGTGCTTCATGGTTATCACAAGGCTTACACAAATCTTAGAGTCTATTTGAACTGTTGATCACTTAATGAACACATTCTAAAGCTACATTTTTATTTCACTGCTCACAGTACATTTTTATTGTGTAATACAAGATGTGTTTTTCTTTTTTCCTTTTTTATCATGCAAGTGACTTAAGCTTTGATGGCCAAGGAATCAATTGAAAGAGGCATCTACTTCTGAGGTGGCTATCTTGAATAAACACCATGCTAGCCATAAGATCAGATAAAAAGCCAGACTGCTCCCCACAATATTGGTTATTGATAGGCTGAGGCCAGCAGAAAACAGTGTGTGATATTGTTAGATCTGCAGGAGGTCTCAGAGAGTAGACCTGCAGGCTCAGATTTCGGGGAGACCATCTCTGGCCTGGTGGCAAAGAAGAACCTGTGTGGAGCAGCTTTCAGGAGATCTGGCATATGTTTTATTTCAAAGGATAGCAGGCTAAGGACTGGGAGGCTGGGTGACTTCTTTGGGAGGGTTAGCAGGCCTATGCAAGATTCCCACCCTGGACAGCAGAAGAGCCCTAGCTTGCAACAGGGCAGGCTTATATACCCATGAGAACAAAGGCGGCTGTATGTCTTTAGAACAGAGACAGCTTACCCAAAGGCAACACCTGTGGGTCCTTCAGGGCTACTATGTTGGTGGCCCCTGGACTCAGTGTGACGGAGGCTGGAATAAGACTAGCTTCAGGGCTAGCTAGCTGCCAGGTTCCAGCAGAAGGGCCAGTCATGTATAGAAAGAAATGGGGGACCTGCCCCTCCAACCTCACAGATATCAAAATTTACTTATTTTTATATTGTATATCCACTAATAATATTGTAGTTATAATATTTTACTACTTCCATCTTTTAACTTGCACATAGATTTATGAGAAATTAACACACCACCATCACATTATTACATTATTCTAAACTTAACAAGATGTTTACCTTTACCAGTGAGATTTATTAGTACTTTCATACACTTTCCTGTTACTAATTAGTGCCCTTTCATATAAGCTTAAAGAAATTGCTTTAACATTTCTTATGAAGCCAGTCTAGTAGTGATCAAATCCTTTAGCTTTTGCTGGTCTGGTAAAAATTTTCTTTCAATTTGAAGGATAATAATCCAGGTAGAGTAATCTTGATTGGCAGTATTTTTGTGTCAGTTTTTTGACTATACTGTGCTACTCGATTCTGGCTTACAAACTTTTGCTGAAAAATCTAATAATCTTATGGGGATTCCCTAATTCTAAATAAGTTGCTATTTTCTTATTGCTCTTAAGATTTTCTCTTTGTTCTTAATATTGTTTTCTCCTTGAATCATAATGTGTCTTAGTGTGGCAATTTTTAGACTAATCTTCTTTGGAACTTTCTAAGCATCCTGGATCTAGATGTATGTTTTCTTCAGGAAACTTTTCTTCCATTATTTCTACAAATAAGTTTTTTTTTATTTATTTTTTTTAATCTATATTTCCCTTCTTGGATTCCTAAATTATTAATATCTGCTTGGTATTTTTTCTTTTAGATTCTCTGTTTGGATGAATTATAATTCCTTGCCTTTTAGTTCATCTACTCTTTCATGTTTTCTAGTCAACTATTCAAACACTCTATTGAATATTTCAGCTCAGTTACTGTATTTCAGATCTCTGATGTATTTTGTCTGGGAAGACGGCCTTGTACCATCCATGTATTTGTTAAAATTTTCATTTTGTTCATGCACTGTTCTCTTGACCTCAGTATCTTTATACTAATATTTGAATTCTTTATCAGTAAATCACATTGCTATTTCATGAATGCATTTTACTGAATTTTAGCCATTTCTTTCACTTGGGATATATTCCTCTCTTTATTTTCTTTCACTCTTTGTGCATTAGGTAAGACAGTCTACTCTCCTAGTTAAATGAGTGGTCCCATGTAAGAGATGAACCTAGTCCTAAACCCTGCCCTAGCTCTTGGTTGTTCCTGAAACCTCTGTCCAAGTAGTCTTCCTTTTTCTTAGTGGTCCCCCTAGATGCGGTGTGCCAGGCCCTGTCAGTGTCTCAGAGGGGAGGATATCAGTTAGCTACATAAACAGATTGGAATCTGTAGCCTCAGGCTGCAGCTTTTCAAGTATGTGAATGTACCTCTTTGAGGGGGCATTTGGACTGCAGCCATGAAAGCCAGGGCACCAGATGGGTGCATAAGCTCCTTTGACAGAAGACACTGCTAACCCAGAGTGGGGCAGGAGGAGGACATTAAGATGGCACCTGGCCTGTCTGGTCTCTGGGGAGGATTGTGTGTTAAATTAGAATTCTGCCACTGAGGATGTAGCTTTTAAAATCTGCAAATAGGCCTCTTTCAAGGAAAGTCTTGGTGTTTTAGCCTGCTGCCTCCATGCTGTGCTCTGGAAGATAGCCAGCCAGTTAAGAACTATTTCTCTGTTACAGTTTTGTGGAAACTGTGAATGTATTTCTAGTAGCTGCAATCAAGGGATCATTCCCTAGGCAACAACCACAATGGCTAATGAACAAGACGTGCACAAGCTCATTCCTGGGAGAGACTGGTGACCTGGAGAGTGGCAGAAGGAGAGAGCAGTGTTGGTGCTTACTGGCCTGACTTGTCTCTAGAGACTATTGCAATAGGCCCCTAGATATATGCCACAAGCCTTCCCTTTGGACTTTAGCTTTTAAGGCAAGCAAATAAGCCTTTTTATAGAAAATACTGAGTGCTTCTGTCAGCAGCCTATCATTGACCTCTAGGGGGAAATCCACAATGAGTCATTGCAAACCCTTTAAAAACTGCTTCTTAGTTTGCTGTATAGCTTTGTGGTCTCATGGACACAAACCCGTTCATTGGCTTTCAGACCTAGGTGTTTGGGGAGCCTGTCCCTCAGATGATAGTCTTAAAAGTTGGGGTACCCCATGTGGAGTCCAAGCTTTTCACTCTTTAGGGAGAATCAGAACCTGTGAGGTCCTTCCCAGTTGTGGGTTGCTGAGCAGGTGGTGAGATTATAGCCTCTCCCACCTGTTTCAGTGCGGGTTTTGTTTTGTTTTTCCCTCATTTGCAAGGTTTGTAGGATTAGCTCTGCTGGTTTGGACTTCTTTCAGAGATAGTGTTTCATATGTAGCTGTAGATTGAATATTTCTATGAGAGAAGGTGAGTTCAGGAGCCTTCTATGGTGCCATCTTGAACCAGAAGCCCTTGTTCATTTCTTTTCTGACTGGGTCGTATTTCTGACTGGGTCGTATCAAGAGATTTATCTTCAATTTCTCAGATTTTTTGTTGAATCTCTATATTACATTTTCCCTTTCATTGATTGTATTATTCAGGTTTAAAATTTGTTTGGTTTATATGATTTCTATCTTTGTTAAACTTTTTGCTTTCCTGAATTCACTGATTTCTCCTGAATTTTATTAAGCCTACCTTAAAATAATTACTTTGAAGTATTTTTTTAGTAACTCACAGGTCTCCATTTTTTTTTGGTGGTGGTTTACCAAAAATGCCCCTAATGGTGTATTTCCTTGCTTGTTCTTTGTTCCTATTGCCTTTACAATAATGTTTATGCATTTCAGGGAGTAGTGACATCTTCCAGCCTTCTGGGGTGCCTTGGGCTATCCAGGTCTTTGGAGATAAAGGCTCCTGGTTTCCTCTTGCCTTCCTTTTCTGCTCTTGGGAAGAAATTCTCAGTGAGGAGATCCCTCCTGTCTCAGATCTTTTATACTGGCCCTCACAGCAGCACTGAGCTGGGGTCCTGAGATTAGACACACACATCTGCCCAAACGTCTTTGTCTAGTGAGCACAGGTAGAGGCATGTGCATATCTTCTGCAGAACCAGGGTTGGGGTTTTAGGGGCTTGCTACAGTGATTTGGACCCTGAGTGCAGGATGCATCAGCAGCATGGGCACTGGGAGGACCAGTGGGCAGGGTGCTCTGGGCATGGTGGGTCAAAGTTCTGACCCGTGACCAAGGCTTAGGTGCAGAGCAAAGGAAGCTCTGTCCTGTTAATGGCGAGCCACACAACACAATTGGGACCCTGAGAACAGAGCAGTGGCAGCTCATCTTCTAGAGGATGAGATACTGTGGCATTTTGGTGTAGGGCACCTGGGGGGCAGGTGTCACACAGTGACGGCTGCAGACATAGGTAGCAAACGCAGGGGCTGTGACTCTGGGCAGCTCTCTCAGCAGGGCTGAACATCGATGAAGGTGGTGGGATTCCTCAGTGGTGCAATCTGCAAGCACTGATGGTGACGGTGCTTGTTGGAGGTCCGCTGCTCTCCTGGCCACGTGGGGTGAAATCCCTGTGAGAGGAACCCTCTTGGAGCCAGGCGGCTGTGGACTAGAGGATAGGGCTATGTATGTAAAATGCTTTCTATGTATTTCTGTGTGGCTATTCTTGGTTTTTGATTTTGCAGGGCAACTAATGCTTCTTCATTAGTCGGGAGCTTTTCCTGAGGACATTTCTTTGGTTTGTGGTTATTTGCTGTTTTGATTGGGGTTGTGGGACCACCTTACCATCTATCTTGCTCAAATTGGACTTTGCTTTAATTTTATAACTTCCTGGCCACTTTTGTTTGTTTTAAATAACATAAAATATTACACTTTCTTTTTAAAGATTTGCATTTTTATAGGTTTGGATTTTTTTTTAGTCTCCAAGCTGAAATCTCAATCATTCTCTCCCCACTCTTCTTCCCTCTTTTTCCCTGTTCTAATTATTTTTCTTTGATTGTAATGAGTTCAATTGCGCTCATTTATATTTTAAGACAAATATATTGGCATTATTTTTTGTTTAAAATATATATTTTTAAGGGTTTAAAATTTTTTTCAAGTGCTATCTTTTTCAGTTCTAGAATTTCCTCCTGGTTCTTTATCAAGTCTGCCTAATCATTATTTATTTATTTTTAAAAGTTTTTAAATAAATATTTTATTCATTATTTTCAGAGAGAAGGGCAGGGAGGGAGGAAGAAAGAGAGAAACATCAATGTATGGTTGTCTTTCACCTGCCTCACAACCTGGTTATGTGTTCTGATTGGGAAGTGAACCAGTGACCTTTGGGTCCGCAGGATGGTGCCAATCCACTGAGCCACCAGCCAGGGCTCTGCCTAATCATTTTTTAAAGTGTCTTGTTTTATGATCCTGATTCTTCATTTTATGTTGCTAAACTTTTTGTTAACATTTTTATCTAATTAAGCCCTGGCTGGTGGCACAGTGGATAAGGCTCCAGCCTGCAAACCCAGGATCACTGGTTCGATTCCCAGCCAGGCAACATAACCAGGTTGCAAGCCAGGTCACCAGCCAGCTCTGTAGCTGGAGGCAGGTGAAAGGCAGCCATACATTAATGTCTGTCTGTCTCTCTGCCTCCCTACCCCTCTCTCTAAAAATAATAATGAAATATTTAAAAATAGAATTTAAAACGATTTTAAATCTAATTAAAAAAAAAAAACAAAAACAAAACAGTTTACCAACTTTACCCCCACCCAACCCCACCTTTTGCAACCACCAATTTGTTCTCTGTATCCGTAAACATTTTGTTTTTAGATTGCACAAATAGAGGTCATACAGTATTTTTAAGATTTTTTTAAAAATTGTTTTCTCTATGGTTAGAAAAAGGTTGCTTGGTAGCTTAAGAAAAACACATGCATTCATTTATCCACTGGATATTTGTGGATACATACTATATGCCTTGTACCCTTCACTGAACAAATATGGAAAAATTTCTGTTCTATGTAGGAGCTTTTTTCCTCTTTTGCTTAGAACTAGACTAACATTAAAATCCAGTTGAATTAGTAACTACATAGTTGACTGTGGATAATATATAGCATGAAATTAAAATACAGTATGATAAAAGAAAAGTATAAAATTATAAATGAGTTAGGGTTTCAATTTTAAATATGGGGTCCAAGTAGATCTCATTGAAAAGACAATATTTGAGCAAACACTTGAATGGGAACAGGGGATAAGTTGTATAGATATAAGGGGAAGGCTATTCTAGGCCGAAGGCATCCAGGGGAGCCAATTGCTCTTCTGATAACTAATGAACGAGGATAAAGATGGTTGAAATATACAAGGGATTTTGAGGTAGGAAATCTTCATGCCTAGTTTTGTTAGGGAAATAGAATATAAGCACATCATTTTGTTCTTGGCTTTGGGATTCTTGGGTTCCCCAAGACAGAAATTGAGAGGAAAACCCACAACCTTGATGCATCAAGATGATGCTACCATCTGAGCTACCCAGTCAGGGCAGAGAACTTAAGTAAGTCAGGCTTATTTCAGCTCCTGGAGGGTACCTGGCACACTCAGGGCCACATAAGGAGTTCATAGAGGAGAGAGAGAGAGAGAATGAACCTGAGGTTCTGTCTTAGAGTTAAGGGTAAGGTGCCACAGGTTTCATGGATTCACTGTTTATTAGTTAATTTAAAACAAAAGAATGGGAGAAAAGGAAAAGCAAGTGGTCAAATGATCAGTTTCCAAGGTCAATAGAACTTTCTACAGAGGGGTACTTTATGGGCGGGGCAGCCTCATTCTTATTCTAGTTGTGTAGCTGACAACATTTATTTTAGATTGATGTCTATGACATGGATGGATGTTTTAGCAGCAAATGCTTAATATCAGACATACAAATATTACATCAAAAAAGCTAACTGGCATGTATATTATAGGAGTTGATAAAATGTGGAAGAATCATTGTGGGAAAGGAAAGGATACAAATGAGGAATGAGTAAGATTATTGCACAAAAATGATTTGGATTGAAAATACATATTATCCATTTTCAGTAGTTATTCAGTACAGTTAGGTAATTTTCTTTGAAATGCCCTTTGGCATAGATGTGAATAGGAGGGCTGCTATTCATTCATTACGTAGTATACGCAGACCTTTTGTAGGCTATTTTATAACATCTTAACACTAGTGCACAAATGATAAAGTTTTCATATGAGGTAACATGCAAGCAGACCCAGGCAGAATAAGCTAGCTGATGCCAAACTATTGCTAAATGTGTGTGATCATTAGAACATAGTGTTGCTTGGGGAAAGAGAGAGAAAAAAAGCACCCTGCTTGTATTTAGATGATATTTTATAGACATTTTGTAAATCCTCACCCATGGATATATTCATTGAATTTAGGGAGAGAGAGAGAGAGAGAAACATCAACAGGCTGCCTTTTGCATGTGCCCAGCTAGGGATAGAACCTGCAACCTAGGCATGCACACTGGCTGGGGATCAAACTACGACTAGGTAGTAGGGATCGATGCTTCAACCAACTGAACAACCAGACTAGGGCTTTGGGTGATGTTTTCATTTTATAAGGTAAAATGCTAAAGAGTCATGTTGATAAAAAATGATAATTTAATGCAGACTAGGCACAAAAACAAATGTCCCAACAGGTGACAGACTAGCAAGAAGCTGAAAATCAAGATGAAAGAGAACAATAGGTACTTAGTGATAAAATAAAATAAAATAAAATAAAAATTTTAGAAACATTTCAGTCCTTTATTGTTTTTGTATTCTAATATGAAAAATTAATTGTTCTGAGTTGGATTTATGTGTATTTTCTTTCTTATACTTTACTAATGTATTTTCTCTTCAAAGTACAGTGTTAGTGTGAAAATCCAAGATACTCTGTGTTTGTTTTTTTTTTTATTTATTTATTTTTAAAAGATTTTACTCATTATTTTCAGACAGAAGGGTAGAGAGGGAGGAAGAAAGGGAGAGGAGAATCAATGTATTGTTGCCTTTCACCTGCCTCCAGCTACGGACCTGGCTGGAGACCTGGTCATGTGCCCTGACTGAGGAATCAAACCAGAGACCTTTGGGAGGCCAGTGCCAATCCACTGAGCCACACCAGCCAGGGCTTACTTTGCATTTTTAAAAGGCTTTAACAGGTTCACATTACACTTGCAGATGGAAAGGGTTAGGTTTCAGGGGGTTGGTGGAGATAGAGAAGGTTTATTGAGTATGAGACACTGCAGTCTCACCAATAGTGAGGGTCAGAATGGAGTGAGTTTTTATGGAGTTCTGAAACTTGAAATACATAAACAGCACAGGATATGCTATGTTGCCCCCTTGTACAGCCAGCAGGTTGCTGGTTAGACAGTTGTCATCTCCTAACAGTGGCCTGAGTCCAGGGCAGGTAGGGGCAGGGGGAGTTGTAGTTGATTCTGAGAAGAGAGACATTGCTCAATTCCTGTCTGCAGATAAGGATGCCTTTGGAGGACATGGACAGTCACTGGTGCCAGGGAAAGCAGATTTACTCAGGGGTAGACAGCCCCTGACACCACAGGTACTGTGGGGGCTGCTAAAGCCAGGCCTGGATTCCCAGAGCCCAGGTCTTGTGCCTAAGAGAAAGGTTATTTTTATTAAGCATTATTTTTCTGCTGCTTTCTGATGCCCTGCTCTGTTGTGAATGCCATAATAGATATCTTCAAGTTACTTACTATATAGCATTTTGAATGGACTTTTTAAAAGTAACATTGAATATAAATAATGATTGGATAGAATTTAAATAATATGATTGGATAGAATTTAATATTGTGGAATTTAGTATTTTCCAATGGGAATGAGATAATATTGGCATCATTATTGGCATCATTAACTCTTTTGTTTAAAGCAATTTTGATAAAGATCATAGATATTTGGTCTACAATATTAAAGACTCAACCTTGAATTTATTTATCATTAACCACACATACCGTTTATGTGGTACAGTGTGGTTTCAATTTTCAGTTAGGCTTTTAATATTTTATATAGGTACAGTGTGGCATATTGCACAGGGATGCTTCCATGACTATGTAAACAATCTGAGGTTGATAAATATGAATTGTCTTAAAGTGATTTGCAGTGAAAATGAACAACTGACCCAAGGACTTAGGTTAAGAGAGGCAAGTGAACGTATTATACAACATTATTCTTTTTCTTTTGGGTTTGATTTTCCTCCGTGATTTGTGATGAAATAGTTTAATGGGCCAAATTCTATTGCTGACGAATGGATCTGACTTGGATCTTTAACAGGGAAGTTACAATAACAATCAGCCTCAAATCAAAGACTAAAATAAAAATGATGGGTGGGTGGGTGGGGGGACAGAGGGGAGCAAAAAGGGGATGGATGTAATACAACAACAATAAAATTAAAAAAAAAAAAAAAATTGGGCACTGGCTGGTGGCACAGTGGATAAGGAGCTGGCCTGGGAACACAAAGGTTGCTGGTTCGATTCCTTAGGGCACATAACCAGGCTGCAAGCCAGGTCTCCAGCCAGGTCCCTAGCTGGAGGAAGGTGAAAGGCAACCATACATTTGTGTGTCTCTCCCTCTCTCCCTATCTATACCTCTCTTTAAAAATATAAATATAGAGGCAAAGATGGGGAGCAGCTTAGACAAGAACCTAGTATAAAGGAACCATGGACATGGACAACAGGTGGGATTGACTTTGGGGGGAATGGGTGGGTGGGTGGGGGGACAGAGGGGAGCAAAAAGGGGATGGATGTAATACAACAACAATAAAATTTAAAATATATATATATAAAATATTAATTAAATAATAAATAAAAATGAAGGGCTATTTCAGGGATAAAAGAAACTAGGCTGTGATATTGAGGGAGGCTTGTTTAAATCCAAATGGATCATTTAATTAAAAGCAAGAATTGTGCTGTTGTATGCTGTTAAGGTGGCATGTATAAAGTTGTACTGTACATACTATTAAATTATAGAAATACCTCATGCATAAATCAATTTTTATTGATTCTTCAAATATATTTTGAATATTTATCAAGCATTATTAACTATAGTTATTAATTGAATTATGCCCCAACCCCCAAAATATATTCAAATCCAAACCCATGGCACCTGTAAAATGGCCTTACTTGGAAATAGAGTCCTTGTAGATGCTATCACAATGAAGTCATTACCATGGGGCTCCTTCAATATAGCTGGTGTCCTTTGGACACAGGCACACATGAAAATAAAGGTGGACATGTGAAGACAAACAGATGCAAGAAAGCAAAGATAATTTTTCTTCTACATTCTTCTGGCTGGCCTAATAATGAAATTGACATGAGACAAATTAACAGGAAAATAACCAAATTTGTTATGTATGTACATATAGGGACTCCATACAAATATGGGGCCTGAGGACAAATCTGGCTATTGAGGCTTGTATGACATCTTAAGCTAAGGGGAAAGAAGGGTTGTGATGTGGGACTTCAAAGGGCAGGAAGTCCATTCACATGGAGACAGCAAAGCACCTGTTTGGTAAACAAATGTTTTTCAGTTGCCTTTAACAATGGGGAGGAGGTGGCCACAGGTTGGACTTTGGTCAAATGGCCTTGCTAGGTTCTTCCTCATTTGCATTAAACTATAGTTATGCATGATGATGATTCTCTTCCTGGTCTTCCTGGTCTAAGTCTTTAGGCAGGTAAAGAGAAGGTTAAAGATTATTTCAGAGTCTTTTTTGTTTCTTAAAATAAGCAGTTTAAAATAATATGACAAAAGTATGTTATGTTTTGGGATGGCAACTCTGCTCCCCTTCACGATCAAGGAGAAAGCCATGTGACAACAGAGGCAGGGAGTAAATCAGTTGAAAGCCCAGAAATGCTAAGGAGTGATAAGCCACCCCTGAAAGCTAGAGAGGCAAGGAAGAATTTCTTCCTTACAGGTTTTAGGGGAAGCCGTATTGACACTTTAATTTGAGACTTGTCTCCAGAACTGTGAGAGAGTAAGTATCTATTGTATTAAGCAATCCAGTTTGTGGCACTTTGTTATCCCTGCCCCGGGAAATGGATATAGAATTACGAATTGCACATTTCAATAGTCTCTAAAAAAGCTAAGGTGTTTGACCAATTTATAAAGAAAACTATTGCAATATATCATTCAGATATAATCATATATGTTCAGTATATAAGTATACATGTAGGAATGTATACTAAAGTAAGACACTTTGCTAGTCATTTGTGATTTAAAAAAAGGGATTCAGACAAAGTAAATATACTTGGGTAACTCATAATATTACTAAGGCAAACAAGACATATAGCAGAAAAATTTCAATGTACATAAGAATTTTTCTAGTCCATGACAACGATATTGATATCAACATTTTTTAGTGAAAAAAAGGGACTCACCTAATACAAATACAGGAGACTAATGAACAAAACAAACCAAACAAAACAGATCCAGAGGCATGGAGACAAGGAACAGACTTTCAGCGTGCAGAGGGGGACTGGAGAAAGAGGCAAAGAAGGGCAACAATTTAATCAAGGAACTAGCATGGATGACCCATGGACATGGACAACATGTGAGATTAACTGTAGGACAGGGAAGAGCAGTGGGGGAAAGTGGGATAAATGGATTACAACAACAATAAAAAACAAAGGGACTATTGTCACTAGAAACACTTCATGAACTTCATGGGAGAGGAAGCACTTGAGCTGAGCTCAGAATGCAAGAGTTCCTCCTTCCAGAATATGTTCCAAGACCCCCCAGTGAAGGCAAAACCCCACAATAGTGCTGAATTCTCATTGACTTCTTCAGCTCTCCAGGAAATATGACAACAGCTTATTCATTGGCAGAATTATCCTTTCCAGTAATTTTACATTTTTTAGTTTAAAACTATTTCTGAATCTAGCCATTCCTTACTTGCAGTAAATGCTTTGGTGTCACACATTTTGGGGGATCTTCTTAACACTTGTCATACATTGTGGCTATAACTTTTGCAATTTCAGGTGTGACAGCAAAAGTAGCATGAATTTCTTTTTTCTTCCTCACAATGTCATGGAAAGATTTGTTTTTACCATAGATCTCAGCTACTTTAGTATATGATGGTTTTCCTTATGAAGTTGAAAACATTGACCTTTTTACTTAAAGACTCTACAGCTTTTCTTTGGCATATTTTAATTAATTACCAGTCTGACTACTCTTACCCTTTGAAGACATTATTAAGTAAAATAAGGGTAACTAGAACATAAGCATTGCAATGCTGTGACCGGTGGCCAAAGGGACCTACTATGTGACTAATGGATGGGGAGCTTAAACAGGGTGGAGATGCTGGACAAAGGCATGATTCAGGTTCTGGTGGGAGGGAGCTGGATTGATAAGATTTCATCATGCTACTCAGAATGGCCGTTTAAAACTTATGCATTATTTTCAGAATTTTCCACTTAATATTATTGTACTGTGGTTGCCTGTGGGTAACTGAAACCAAGAAAAGCAAAACTGGGACAAAGGGGGACTGCTATAGTTTAGATTTGAATATGCAAATTTGGAGGGAAGAACTGGAGGAGACCACCAGAGTACAGAGCCAGAGAGGCAGAAACTACAAGTAAGATATTAAACATCCATGCTCTTGTATCTAGTGCAAATTTCCTTAGCAGTGGCAAGTGCACTGGGCAAATTTTGGACATCAAAACCGTGGTTTTTCCCCCTTCTTTTCTTATGATCTCAGCTTCTTGGGCAGCAGAGAAGAGTTTCTATAAACTGTATCCTCAGGGCTGTGAAAAGAGTAAATGCAAAGGAAGAAAACAAAACAAGGAGGCAAATTCTTCACTTCTGAGTGTCTGTAAACCTTTAGAGGAGTCAATGTTTTGAAAAGTTTAAACTTTCAAGAAACTCTGCTTGTGACAGAAAAATATATTTTTGTTTTATGGCCAGAAGCTCCAATTATATACAAAGAGACAAAACTAGTTAGAAGGTGGGCCATGAATAGGTATTTTGGAGTAGGAAGTGAGGTTTAGACAGGTTAGCATCCGGAAAGAGAGATTACAAAGGAATGTGATGAGATCTTAGAAACAATGGTCTTGGGACATGTCTAGATCTTGTTTTATGGGCTAAGCCCCAAAGAGTAAAAGAGATGAAGTAAACCTCTAGATATGAGTAGTACAAATTGATTAGCTTTTCACCTTATAATACAGAAAATGACGAGTTTTATGGGAAAGTCCACTGTCCAAAATGGCAACTAGGAATAGAGTAATGATATGGAAGGAAATTCCTTAGATCTATATGAGGTCAATGATACAGCCATGAGCTCTAAAGTATTGTGAAAAGATAAACCAAAATTCTTGAGCATTTAACCCCATTAACAATTCAGAATTATTGGAAGGAAGTCATTACTGGAATATAACTTACGGTTCTTTTCAAAGAGGATGCAAATTGTATGGTTTTGACAATTAGAAATGTGGATGGGCTATGAACCAGGTCAAAGGAGATGAGAGTAGTATGGGCCAGATTGATATGAACTACATTCCTGCACAGAACAGAGAAGCCAGAAAGTGGCATGAGGAGGACCGCATGCGACCCTTTTAATGCTGGTATACCTCATCCTAGTATTTATGTTATGAGGGAGACCCAAGTTAGAGACTCAGTTTTTGAATTCAGGTGAGAGATAACATGTATAGTGGAAATAAAATAGCAAGTTTATTTATGAAATACACTTGACAATGAAGCTGCAAGTGGGCACCCAGCTAGCCTGAGTACCCCAACTAATGGGACTTAAGGGGTTTTATGCTTATAGCCAACATCTAGCTTTCCCTTCCTCCTCCCCTCTCCAGGCCTTGAGATTAATATAGTTTCAAAGGCTTTCTTTACCAGACGGTGGAAACGAATTTCAAGGGCTCCCTTCTTCCTGTGCTGTCATGATTTTTCCTGTGAATTTTGGAACACCTGGCAATTTGATCTGACTATGCTCAGAGGACTGCTGGATTAATGAGTGAAACATGTCCGTCTCCCTTTTGTTTCTAGACTCCTTGCTTTATCTCCACTCTGGCTGCTCATTCATAACTGCCTCCTTACATTTAGTCGAGTCAGAGAGAGAACCATGCTCATGTATGTTTGTGTGTGCCTGTGGAGGTGTGTGTGAGAGGTGGAATAACTAAGATGCTCACTTTTAAAACAATTACAGTCATAGCTCAGTACTCACTGGCCTCAAAATATGCTAAGCCCAGTAATCATTGCATTTTGATGAGAAAATAAATGCTTTATCAATTAGTGCTTGCTTGCCACTTGTTAGCGCTTAATATGAATCAAGATGCCGCCCTAAATGAGAAAATGTTTCATCAATTGTTTGCTCACTGCCTTTTGGAAAGAATTAATGATGAGTCCTGAGGCACCACTATAATTGAATTACCATGAATTAGTGGAATTAAGCATTTTTGACATCTATGAAATTGGGAACTTGAAAACAGTTTGGTAGTTACAGACAAACGGTTAGGTTTTACGCACCTGAATTTGTGTTCCTGAAGAGGTCCCTTTGCCTGCATGTATCGAAGGTCAAAAAGACAGAAACAGGAGTTTGCAACAGAGAAAGGAAGGGTGTATTTTTAGGAAATGGCCCATCCCTAGAGGCACAGGTGAGCTACTGCTAAAGACCAGGTTCCTGGTGGCTTCCAGGAAATGGGCTACATAGGAGAAAAATCATTAATCATGGTGACTGAGGGAGTTGGAGTCCGTGTGGGTGTTGAGGTATCTTCTGGTGGGTTGGTGTTAGCTAGAGTGGAAGTACTTGATCACTGTATCTGACCCTGATGTCACCCTAGGTGTCGCTTTGTCAGCTTTTTCCTGGAGCTAAAACACAGCTGAGACCTAGATGTTATCTCTGGGTCAGCAGACAAGAGGCTTTGTTCCTGAAACTATTTGATGCCTGGATACTGACCAGGACCTCATTGTCCTGAGGGCTTAGTGCTTAAAGGAGTGAACTTGTAAAAGAGGAGGCTGGTGAGTCCAGGTGCCAGGTGAGGCCAGTTTGAATCAAAAGGATGAAAAGGAGAAAGGTCACATCAAAGAAAGTTTCTGCGCAGTTGTGTTTGTGGGCTGTTTGGTATCTGCCATGAAAGAGGTTGACGTGGAGGGCTCAATAAATAATACTTTGCCAAAGGTCTGACATTTAATGAAACCAGGGTAACTGCTGATAAAGACTGCAATTGTGAAATACTACATTTCACATTAATTTATTATAACCTTCAGGCAACTTTGTGCTTATTGGTCAGATGAAATAACTGAAACTCATGAATATTTAAAATTTTGTCTGATACAAAATAATCAGTTGATATTAAGAGTCTGTTTCAGTCTAAGAACAAGCTTACTCTATTGTACTGCATTATAGTCAGAGCATGCTCCGTATTTCCCAAAACAACTCTTTAAGTTTTTAAAATTTGAAAAGATTTTAGAGAGAGGGGAAGGGAGGGAGGAAAAGAAGGAGGAAAACATTAATGTGCGGAATATTGATCAGTTGCCTCTCCTATGTACCCTGATCTGGAACCAAACCCACAAATCAGGTGTGGGCCTTCACCGGGAATCGAACAAGTAACCTTTTGCTCTGCGGGATGCCAAACCAACTGAGCCACCCAAGTCAGGTCCCAAACGAAATTCAGTAATAAAACTGCTGGCAGTTAGAGGTTAGTTGCCCCCTAACCTCTACACTGTTTATCAATTTCAGTTGCTGTGATTATGTATATTTCCTTCTTCCTTCTCCCTTCTCCTCATTTGTTCTCAGGTCTCCTCACCTGGCTTACAAGGGTTTATGCTCAAGAATAACAAAAAGTTGTGGTAAATCAGTCTCTGCTTATGGAAATCCCACCTTATTTTCCACATCATTTACATAGTTTCTCCTTCTACTCTGGTTTCTCTTCATATCACATAATCTTTCACCTTTTACATAGTCTCTCTTTGACAAAAGTTAAAAGTGTGTGCTCGTCTATGGCATTTTATTGAAGTAGTGTGGCTCAGATATTATATATATTTTAAAGATTTTATTTATTATTTCCAAAAAGACAGGAAGGGAGAGAAGGAGAGAAACATCAATGTATGGTTGCTTTTCACCTACCTCCAGCTACAGATTTGGCTGGAGACCTGGTTTGCAACCTGGTTATGTGCCCTCACTGGGAATTGAACCAGCAACTTTTGGGTTCACAGGTATATTATATATTATAGTACCTAAATTCAAAGAATACTAACACAATCTGGCTCTGCCTGTAAAGTGAGCAAGTAATTGATACATTTTGGCTTCTGTAGTCTTCTTTAGTACTAATGTCTAAATTTAGTGAATTCTAGAAAGCAATCAAAAGATTTTCATGATTCTGTCATAGTCCAGGTAATTTTGAGTTAGAAACAACTACCACGCTTACTACTGATAATCATAATTAGCTAAAACAAAATTTATTGCTATTAATTACAAAGATCACTGAAATACTATCAAGCAATGTTTCCTATCAGTTCTTACAATTTTTATTATATACTTACAGCTATCCAAAGAATATTTAGAATGCCTTCTAAATTTAGTAAAAACTTTGGATAAAGTTCAAAAACTTACAATTAGATGCTGTTGCTTATTTCTTGGGAAAAAAATAACTATAAAAAGCAGTTAATGTTTTCTTTACTAAA
This sequence comes from Noctilio leporinus, assembly GCA_004026585.1. Classification (NCBI taxonomy): domain Eukaryota; kingdom Metazoa; phylum Chordata; class Mammalia; order Chiroptera; family Noctilionidae; genus Noctilio; species Noctilio leporinus. The sequence goes on from PVIW01000842.1 coordinate 304,482, forward strand.
GAAATAGTTTTAGAACTTGATATTTTGAAAAATACAGTCAGGATAGGTTTTCTTACGTCATACTTGTTACTAACATATGTTTAATCTTATATTTTATAGCAGAATTATTTTTATTGTTGATACCTATGATTTTATTTTAAACAGCTTCTGTTCCTGCTTGGTAAAGAACTTGTATTTTACAAATTCTGAAATGACTTATTGTGATTATTTATTATTTTTTAATAATGTGAAGCATTTGGTGGTAATTATGCAAAATAATTTTAACAAAAGTAGCCAAAATAGCTTAGGTTGAGCTTGCTCTGCTCAGCACAGCTGAAATATTGATTTAAATACTCTTTTCAAAATATTTTGTACCTACTTTTTAGTCTTACTATTTTCCTTAAGTTCAGGATTTAATTAATATGTCTAAGTCATTTTTTAATATTTATATACTTTTAGAGCACATCTAATAATTAAGTTTTCAAACCCCTGCCAAGTTATTTTTGAAAACATGAATTTTGCTATTTATGGTGAATATTAAAATCTAAACTTGCCTTTCTGTATTAATGCTTAAATCAGTATATTTCAAACTGAGAAAAAAATAAGTTAATAGATATACTCATGTCTAGAAATGTATGCAAACTCAAAACTGTCAATTCTCTCTCTACAAAAACTGTCTGGCCCCAGCAATGTGGTTGAGTTGGTTGAGTGTCACCCTGCGAAGTGAGGGGCTTGTTTGATTACTGGTCATGGCACATGCTGTTTCTGGGTTTGGTCCCTGGTTGGGGTGTATATGGAAGGCAAACGATGTTTCTCTCTCACATTGATGCTTCACTCTCTCTTTTTCTTCCTCCCTTCCCCCCCTCTCCACTCCTTCTCTCAAAAAATAAAAAATAAAAACAAAAAACTAGTGTTGGACTCTGCCAGACCTCATTCCTGAGTGAGTAGCCAAAATAGCATGGTGCAAAAGAGCAAAAGGTGAGTCATATTTTAAAAAACAAGGTCAGTACCTAACATCAGATCTGAAAGGAAGGTTAAGACAATCAACAGTACATAAAGCAGTTGATAAGACATCAGATTTATAGGAAGATTTATGGGCTCAAAGGAAAAGGGAAAAACTCCAAGACCTGACCATGAACTATAGAAAGAGGTTAAGACTATTCTCAATGGATTCTGATTTTAATACAAGGGCTCATGTCAACCAAGTTATAAGCAGATTTGGGATAGAAGATAGTATTTGAAGAAAAAGAACTTCAAATGGCTACATTATGGTGTCTCAGTTTCTTTTAAAATGTTTGTGTTACTATTGACTTTGTGGATAGTGCTTTCGTTTTCTCAAATCACTGAAGCTTGGAAAAAAGTTTTCTTTGACAATTTTCTGGAATGACATAAGATTGTAAAGTAGGAAGTAAGAAGTATCTATCTTGCCTCACATAGGTAAGTCATTATTTGTAGGTCTGCTGACTCTGTCCAAACTGTTTAAAGTTACCTGAGCCAGAAAGTTAGTTCATGATCACTAATTAGTTTTTGTTTATTTGGAGAGAGAAAAATCTTCTAAGATAAGCATTTACAAATTATTTTTGTGACTTGTTAGACAAATACATAATTTTAAGGTTTGTAAGAATTGATTTTAATGTTCAGAATGACTGATTACTGCAGAAGTTATTAACTGGAAATTATAAATACATTGAACTGCTGAGACCAATTTAGGTTATATTAAATGAATAAGCAAACGAAGCCAATGTATTTTTATTGCATTTAAAAATATATAGTAAGCATGCTATTATTTTTAGTGACCAAAATATTATACTATGCATACAAAATTGTGGGCCATTCATATGTTTAACACCTGAATACTTTGTGTAAGCACAGCTGGAATAATAGAATCTTTTAAAAATACATATCTCCAATGCCTTAATAGTTATTTACCATTAATAAAAGTATATTTTAATTAGGATATACAGTATTTAACTTCTCACAAAATGTAATTTACATCTCTTCAAGGACTATTTATAGCAGTTTATTTCTTCAGCAAACAGTGAGTCATGGGATGTAATCATACAGCCACTCTAGAAATACACATTTTTTAAATTTATTGGTAAATAATAAATGTTTTATATTGGTGCTTTCAAATCTCAGATGCAGTGTGATCAAATTTTTTTTTGAAGATTTTATTATTTTTAGAGAGAGGGAAAGGGAGAGAGGCAGAGACGGAGAGAGACATCAATGTATAGTCACTTTTCACCTGCCTCCAGCTACAGACCTGGCTGGAGACCTGGCTTGCAACCTGGTTATGTGCCCTGGCTGGGAATTGAACCAGCAACCTTTGGGTTTGCAGGCTGGTCCTTTATCCACTGTGCCACCAGCCAGTGCTCAAATTTATTAAGTACATCTGTTTATTTAATTGTTTAATATCTATTAAGCAGCAATAGACATTGGAGCATTAGGGGTATGTTGGCACTGTAAAAACAAATAATAGGAGGCCTTTGATATCAAGCAGTATACAGAATACCAGAGTGGTTGGTTTCCTCTATCACTGTTAAGGTAACAGTTGTCATAGTACCTTCATCTTAACAGCTAGCATATATTGTTAAATACTTTACATGTATTAATTCATTTATCCCTTAAAATAATCTAAGCCCCTTTTAATGTGATCCTCATTTTGCAGCTGAGACAATTGAGTTACAGATAAAGCAATTAGCTTAAAAGCACACAACTAATAAATATCAGAATCAATACTTGATCCCAGGCAGTCGAGCTCCAATGTGTTTTACCCCACTACATAAGAATTAGAAATATTCAGGATGCTGTTGAAGAAAATCTTTTCAGTGGAGGTTAAGTTTAGTTTCAATGAAGGGATAGGACAAAGAACACTGTAAATTGTGAGAAGCCTGTGTGACAGTAGTATGATCAATAAGGTCTGTGTGTTTGGGGCAGTAAGATGTTCTGTGGAGTTGATCAAAAGTGTTCCTGTAGGAAAATGGCAGAACACAGTAGAATTTTAAAGCAAGCATCAGGACATAATGGCCCTTGAATGATAATATGAGAAATTTGAACTTTATTCTGGAAGCTAGGGGAAACTATTGAAATATTTTAAGGGGTTTTAAGCAAGGCAGAAATATATGATGTATTATATGCCTTTTAGAAAGTTTATACTGGCAGCAACATGGAGAATGAATTGAAGCAAGACTAATTAAAGGATGACTGAAGTAAATCAGCAAAGGCGATAAAAACCCAATCGTAGATATTGATATGAAGAGGAAAGGAGACAAAGAAAAAAGATGCCTAATTTTAGTACTTAAAAGAACTATTATATGATACTTTCTATGTACTAGACATTTTACATATATGTATAATTTCTAATTCCCAACTAGCTCTATTAGAGACATTTCATTAGTGTTGTTTTACAATGAGGTAATAAGGGCTTAGAGAATTTAAGTAGCTTTTTCAAGTGTTACAGCTAATCAGTGATAGATTTGGGATTCAAATCCATGGCTTCATTCTTTCTAGTCTTTTTCAGTTTTTCTGGTCTCTGAATAGCTCTGCAGATTTTACAAACAAGGAATTTAGCAGTCATCTTCACTTCCACATCTAAACCATCACCAAGTCCTGTCAATCATACTTCCTATTTTGCAGATCATTTATTAGTGTTATTTTTTGCATGGGCAGCATAACATTTCCTACTAACTGCTATCATAGCATTCACAATAACCTACAAATTGATCTCCCCAGTCTTCTCTATAATGTCCTTTAACCCATTCTACATTTCATAGTAGTATGCAAAAATATATTTGTGATTGAGTTCCCCAATGCTTAATGCCCTTTAGTGAGTCATTTTGCTCTTAGGAAAGAGGCTAGAACTCTGACTTTGGCCTTCAGGACCCTGCATGGTATAGCCTCTGCCTCCTGCTCTTTATACCTACCTGTCTTCCCCACCTTTTGCTCATCCAGTGCCACTAGCCTTCTTCTAGCCCTTCATACTCACCATGTGTTTCTTTTTGTTGGAATGGTTTTTCCTTCTCTTAATTAGATACTTCTACCCAACCTACTTTGAGTTCATGTATAACTTCCTCTAGGAAATTTTCTTTGACCTATTTATGTCAAATTCTTCTATCAAGGACTTTAGAACACACTTTAAGGGAAGGTCAAAAAGAGTTCTTTAAATGTTGAGATATCATTTCTCCAGTTGACACAGATAACATAAAATGTGGACAGATTAAATTTACAAATCATAGTTGTATACTTGATTTTCTTGAACACACTATCTTTTGAAGCTAAATATGACAGCTATATATTTTTTTTTATAATATAAAGTCTGCCTTCTCTTTTGAATGGAATTCTGTGCCAAATTTCCCAATGTGAAGGTGTAGGTGTTTATTTGATAGTGTGTATGTATTTATGGTTAAGTAATACATTTAGATTTAATTGTATCATTTTACAGGTTAAATCAGTGGCAGAAAAATATTAGTAAGAAGGCAGTAGCTATGAATAGCAGTATGTTTGGGGGGAGGGTTTATTAATGTACTGGAACTTGGAAAAAAAAACAACTATGACAACTTGGGCAAAATAGACAAAAAATCATTTTAAGCTAGTTGGAGTAGATGTATGATTTATTCCAAGTAAATTTAGGCTTAATTTGGTAGACAGAGGCTTTTCTAGGTAATGGTTCTTTGATGTCTGCCTTGTGACTTTAAATGGCCTTATCTTGCTTCAAAGGAATGGTCTCAACTTGCTCTCATTCTTTTTTTTTTTTTTTTTAATATTTTTATTTATCATTTTTCAGAGAGAGGGGAAGGAAGAGAGGCAGAGAGGAAGGGAGACATCAATGTATGGTTGCTGTTCACCTGCCTCCAGCTACTGGCCTGGCTGGGGACCTGGCCAGAGTCCTGGCTTGCAACCTGGTTATGTTGCTTTGGCTAGGAATCGAACCAGCAACCTTTGGGTTCTCTGGTTGGCACCTTATCCACTGTGCCACCAGCCAGGGCTTTTATTCTCTCTTTATTAACTTAAAAATTCCTGTATGGTTTTTATGAGCAAAAATGCTTTTTTTGTCCCTCCAAAAATTTTAGAATCAATAAACACAACTAGATACCTCCCTTAAAACTCAGAAATCAAATAAACTCCTTTTAGCTGAAAACTTTTTTCCATCCAGGTGAGAAGCTTTTATTTTATTTTTACATTTTTTTTAGGAGTAGAAATAAAAGACAAGTATGTGGAACTTCTAGCCCCATAAAGAAAGAGGTCAAAATATCATAGTTAATGATTCATTAAAAGTTCAACTCAGTTTTTATAATCATGTTATTAATGGATGGCATGGATACTTTTCAGGGAAAAAATAAAACTTCTTTGTTAAAACTATAATCTTGTAGGGAGCAAAAAAGGGGATGGATGTAATACAACAACAATAAAATTTTTTAAAAATTGTGAAAAAAAAAACAAAAAACTATAATATTGTAGCACATAATCAGATGACAGCAATGGACCTGGAGAAGCACATTCAAATTGTAATCAAATTTAACACCTTAAAATTTATGTAACTCTGACTAGTAACCCAAATGAGTTTCCTTTCAACTGTTACTCTTGAATGAAGAAGAAACATGCAAGACATATGAGATGTTGAGTCCCCCTGGGAAAGTGTTGAGGTTTGGAGCCTGGAACAGGCCAGGTGAAGCCTGTAAGACCTGACCAGAAAACTGGGAAAACTGGGTGCATACATGTATCAATGTTATAGCCAGTGGGCCCCAGTGAGAATTGGAACATGAGAACATACTCTAACCCCTTAGAAGCCCGGTCTTTTCTCTCACCTTGCTTAATCCTCCTGTTTTATCAATAGTAGAGATTTTTCCAATTGGAATGCACTTCCTGACCTGAGTGAAATCTCAGTGCTCCTTCACTGGTTATTCCTGAACAATATTCATTTTCCTATAATTAGCATTGTTTAGCATCATTCATTGGCAAGCTATATGCCTTCAAATTTACCTCTTTCAGTAAAAGATCTGGGAGAACAGCAAACCAGGCTTTTGTCCCTGAGACATTAGCCAGCCTTCTTCGCACCAGCACAAGCTGCCTAGGAAATATTCATTTCATTTGAGGCACCAGGGGATCTCTGCAGGTTGGGGGGTCCCCAACAATGAGACACCAAAGCGCAGCCTAATGTATCTTGTCAGAGATCTGTTTATTTATTGAAAATATGAAGTATGAGGTCTGTCCTGAAAGTATTGAGTGCAAACTGTTTTAATTACATTGATACATTGGCTTGATGCTCTCCAGATAGACCTCATATGTACCTTTAGTCCATAACATATATATTCTAGAAGGCCACATACTTTTTAAAAATATATTTTATTTTGCTAATACAGTTGTCCTAATTTTCCCCTCTTTACAACCCTCTACCCAGCACCCCACTTCCTACAGCAATGCCCCCCTTAGTTCATGTCCATGAGTCATGCATATAAGTTCTTTGGCTTCTCTATTTCCTTTGTTCTTCTTAACATCCCCCTGTCTGTTCTGTAACCACCAATGTGTAATGTGTATTTTTTTTCCTTTCACATCCAGACAATTCACCATTTAATTACTGCCTTCTATCAGCTTCTCAAATCATATTAATACAAAGTTTTCTTTTCATTATTCCAAAATGCCTACATTAACTCATTTGTTTAAAAATTACTCTTTTAAGTAATATGAATTGCAATATTACCAAACACATGCAAAAATACACATATTGAAAGTACATACTGGATTTTGAAGAGTTAATGCAAAAAATTTAAAATAATTATGTAAGCCACATAGACTTTTAAGACCTAACATGGACTTGAAGAAAGTTTGATACTTGTGATGTTAACTTCTTACTCTCCTTTGATGTGTTAATGTGTTGATGAGAAGGAAAGTTTAAGAAGCCACAGTATACAATTTTCAAGCTGCAAATGTTTTTTTTTTTCATTGTTTTGCTTTTAAGTTTAGAATTTAAATATTTCTAATAAAACGTACAATGGTAAGTGAAAATGTAGAAATTCACAATAACATTCTTACTTTAAGACTCCTTCCTGAGACATCAAATTGAATGACATCTCTTCCTCTTGAAAATACACAGATTTACATTTCAATTAAAGAGGGAAATGGCATCATTATTCAAGAACTTGGTTGAGGTCAGATCTGGCTCCAAATAGTTGTACCACGACTAACCATCTTGTATAGATACTCCTAAACTATTTCTTTGTCCTTTAAATAGGGGCAGAAATCCTGTATTTTGTGTTATGAAACAAAAATGTGTACATTATAAAGCAAATGACTGTTGCTACACATAAAGTGGCCATCATCATAACTGTGTTCTCCCTTTTTTATGTGGGTTGGAAATCTATTGATAATAGTTAACTCTACCTCGTTTATTTTGATATCCTTAAGATATAATAAGCCCTGGTTGGTGGCACAGTGGATAAGGCACCAGTTGATGGTTTGATTCCTAGCCAGGGCACATAACTAGGTTACAAGCCAGGTCCTTAGCTGGAGGCAGGTGAAAGGCAACCATACATTGATGTCTCTCTCCCTCTCTCTAAAAATAATAAAATCTTTTAAAAAAATAAAATAGTTTACAAATTGTTCATGTTAAACACAGCCTTTGAATTTAATTGTTGCTTTTATGTCACTTGTTTGTTCCACCTTGGATGGAAAGATTTTTCATATGATAAATACATACCCTTGGCTTTATATGAGCTTTATTAGAGAACAAGTTATGCTTTAATTGTCTTTCTATGCCTGCATGCTTATACTCTTTTGGTTATTCTGGGTACAAGATGAATAGTTGTTGAATTTCTTTCTTCAAACAGTTCCACTTCTAATTTAAAACAGGACAACGAAAGGTGGAGCTGTAAGACAGGGAAATTCACCAAGTATTCATCACATGCCCAAGATGATCAAAAAGTACGGCTCAACTGAGGACATATGCATAAAGACAATTAAGATGTAAGTCTTAGTCCTCACCCTCACTTTCATCCAAATTCAAGCCCCATCAATGTTCTTCTCACAGTGTTTTTTGCATCCATTTCTCTTTTTCAACTGCTTACTACTCCACAGTAGGACTTTTGTAATTATTTAACATTTATTTTATATCTTTACTTTTTTTCATACACTGTTTTGCATTCCACTTACACATCAATCTTAATTTGCTTTACATGATGGAATACATTTAGTTCACTAAGACATTAAGAAGTAAAGACCATCATAGAAGATAGAGAAACAAATTAAGCAGAATCTAAAAAGTATAGGATTTAAAGAGATAAAGGAGCAGTTTTTCAAAATAGAGGGTTTATGTGCAAATGAAATAGGCTAATGAAGTAGATACCAAGGTACTATTTTCAGAGCTATTGCAACAATAATTTCCATAACTTTTCATCATCTCTTGTACATGAACCCCACCTGTATATATTGCTGCTGCTCACTTCCTATTTGTTTGAATTATGTGTAACTATTTTCTCCATAGCCTCATGGCCTTCTGCACAGCTCTCTTCATATTCTTCAGGAAGGCTGCTGCTTCTGATAAGCCCTGAAGCCAACTTCATTTATTTCTTAGGGAGACTATGAATTACCTATTAGCACTTCTAACACTTTTCCTTAACAGAAATTTACTGGTTTGGAGTAGCAATGTACTGAGCTCAAAATACTTGCCTTTCATAAATTTCTTTCAGTTAGGTATAGTCATCTATTTTAGTCAATGAAATGTGTCTTAGGGTTTTTGAAAGAAAATTTTCTTATGTTGAAACTGCCTCTTCTGCTCTGTTCGGTCTAGAATGTGGATCTGAGATAGAGGAGCAACACTCAAACTATGAATTAGCAAGTGTGAACATGAAGCCAACACTAGTAGATTCAGTGTAAAAATATGGAAACAAGTTAAGTCCTTGAAAGCAATTATTTCATAGTGGCAAAACCCCTGGAGTATTTACTGCTGGATTTCTGGTTCTATGAGAAAATTATATAATTTTTTGAATGCCTCTAGTATGTTGTTTTAAAATATTTCTAGTATATCCATTATTAGTTATTTTTCATGGTAATTTTTATTTTCAGTTTTCTTTAAATGGGTTATATTTATTTTTTTGTATGTTTTGTGAATTTTTTTGTTGTTGCACACTGGACATTTAAATCTAATATTATGCTAACTCTGGAAATCAGACTTGCCCCATCACCATGTTTTTAAAAATTATTTTTATTTTTTATTAACATAGGCTATCTCTGTGCTGAGGATCAAGCTTGAGTTGTTAACTTTAGGTCTTATGTCTTTTTCTGTTTTCTTTTTTCTGGGGATGGGGCATGAACAATCACTTTCTAATTTTTCCAACATATGCCACTGTCTTAATGCCCTTATTTTTAATGTCTGGATCACCCACAAAGTAAAGAAGTGGAGATTACTTGGGTGTTGTATCTTTAAATCCCCAGGAAATCACTTTAGCTAGAGATGCAACAATGATCTCTGCCCACCTTTTTGACTGCACCTTTATAATCCAAAGCAACCAGAGCAGAGCCCCGATATATTTTTTAAAGACTTAATTTATTATTTTTAGAGAGGGGGGAAGGCAGAGAGGGAGAGAAACATTCACCTGCCTCCAGCTACAGACCTGGCTTGCAACCTGGTTATGTGCCCTGGCTGGGAATTGAACCAGCAGCCTCTGGGGTCACAGCCTGGCACCTTATCCACTGAGCCACCAGGCAGGGTGAGCCCTGATATTTTAAAACACTTTTTTCCCCATTCTTTCTCCAGCCAACTGTGTAGAGCAAGGAACACAGTGCACAGCTGGAACATAGTGCACAGCTGCCAGCCACATGGCTGGGGTGGGTGATAAACAGCTGCTGCTTTGCTAGGAAAATGAAATTAACCAAAAGTAATTGCAATTTACTGTCTCATTTTTCCCCTAGAAGTGGCAAGCCTTCAACAGTCTCCAGAGTTCCAAATAATTGTGTTGGACAAATTTTGCCTGTGAATTTTTTGGCCAAACATTGAATCAGATTCTTGGTGCTACCTAAGCACCATCTTCTGCCATCTTCTCAGAACCCTCTTCTGGATGTTTGACTTGGTAGGTCCTTCTCCGTTGGTAAGACCCATTTAAAATTAGTTTCTTACGTTATCAAAATCTACACTTGAAATTTCTATGATCTTATTAACCAATTTCACCTCAGTAAATATAATTAAAATGTTTTTAAAAAGAAAAGTTTCTGAATGTGAAGTATCTAAAAATTGATTAACAAAATCATTTGATTACCATGGCTGTGTTTTTCAGCCATGTCTCTTGTACTGCAAGGTATTTTTTCATTAACTGGTAATCTTCATGTAAGGTAATCTTCATGTAAGGTTTTATGTAAAAATTATAGACAAGGCCATCTATTCACTCTGAGTTTTTACTCTTCACTATTTATAAGGGGATCATGAAATTTGGAAACTACAGTGTATTGTGACTATCCACATAAATACAGAAGACCCTATTCACCATAAATTAAACTACCTTGAAATCCTAAATCATTGGGAATATTTTCTTATTAGAACAGTGACAGGCAAAAGGCAACCATACATTGATGTCTCTCTTTGAAAATAATAAAATCTTTTAAAAAATTTTAAAAAGAATGGTGACAGAGAAAGGTAAATGTGTACAAATCAAAATGTAAGACAAATAACTAAAATGTGCTTGTATCTGAGATATCCCAGTTTGGGAATTTATTTTTTATTATTATTTTTTAAAGGTTTTATTTATTATTTTTAGAGAGCAGAGAAGGGGGAGAGAAAGAAAGGGAGAGTAGCAGATATATGGTTGCCTTTCACCTACTTCCAACTACAGACCTGGCTAGAGACCTGGCTTGCAACCTGGTTATGTACCCCGGCTGGGAAATCAAACCAGTGAGTGACCTCTGCGTTCACAGGCCTGCACCTATCCACTGTGCCACCAGCCAAGACTCCAGTTTGGGAATTTAGAAGGTAAATAAATCTGTTGATTCTTATATTAGTGTTTTCCATAAACATGCTATTGGTACTGACATTTAGATAGAACAGTGTTCCAAGATGGGGGCTAATCCTCTTTATGATAATATTTAATACTTCACCCCATTCCCAAAGTGTTTCCTCAGTCATTGTGAAATCACAAGAACCTTGTGCATTTCCAGTCATCTTTTAATAAAAGAGGATGATAGTTAGGAATTAAAAAAAAAAAGTTTTGTTCTAGAAGTAGTAAAGAATAATATTTGGGAAGAATTGAGGGATCTCCAAAAATTAGGTAAACTTCATAGGAGATTTCTTTAGAGCCAATAACACCAATGTTTACAATAATAAATACCTAGATATAATTTTAAAAAATCTGTATGTGATTTTTTAAAATAATGCTAGAAAAAATGGGTTTTAATAGTCAGTAATAACTCAAATGAATAAGAGAGAGAAGATCTCATGGGAAGCCTGGAGTAAATAACTCAGAGAAAACTTAGATCCAAAAAAGTTGACGTACATTTAAAGTCACAGAAAGAAGATTAATAAGAAAGCCCATTGAGGGACTTCTGTTTGAAGATTGGGACAACTATAGAATATAGTTTTATAAAAATTGGACAGCTTAAAATACTAAAAGCATTATTAGTTGAGTTTCAATGTGACTCAATTGTCAAAATGCAAAGATTACTTGTGCTGTGGAGGGGAAGGCTCAAGAAAGTTATGAGCATTATATAAAACTAAAAGGGAAATAGTCAAGGCCACAGTTTAATATATAGAGATGAAGTGTGGGCTAGATATTGGCATAAGGAAGTTGTCCCTAGATGGAATAACTATCCAGGAGAAGTAAGATGGTTTTGAACAATGAGCAAGTAGCTCATGACCAGGCATCAGTCTGATGTTCATTAGAAACAAAACACAGGACTTGTAACTGAGATGCAAAAGGAACTCTTAAATGCTGAAATGGCCCATCACCCCATCAGCTGCCAATCACCGGCTGCCCATAGCTGTGGCCTTCTAAATCATCCAAATAGTTTCTGTAGAGGGCTATTCAAGCTTAATGCAAAATTTATGCACTCATTGTTCTACTTGCTCATTTTGAACGCTATAGCCACACCATACACATGCTCACTCAATGGTGTCTACCACCCTCACTGACTAGTACAGGGAAGTCATCATTGTTCACACATATGCATTCCAGTTTACTCGCCTTGGCTGACAGGTTACATTGATGTCACGCAAACTTATTGTATGGCTGGACATTTTCTGGACAGACCTCATATACCCTCTCAAATTCCAACATTAGTCCATAGTTTTTATATCCTGATCTCTAGGATATTTTTCATTGCAACCACAGTACATACTACAGGTCTTAGAACAACGCATTACATTTACTTTAAGTACATTTAAATTGAATTATTTTAAATTTATTTTAATCCTTATAATAGCTTATGAAAAAACTTTTAGCAAAATAGAAAACTGTGATAAAATTTAGAAACAGGAATTAATTTGATTCTCATTTAACATCTTGAGCCACTTTTTCCTTAATGCCAGGCTTCCTACCCACAAGGGGACATAGCAAGCTAATCACTTGCCATCTTGTTGAACTTGTTGTAACATAGTAATTAAAGATCAACTAAACAGACAGGATGAAGAACCTGAAGACTACTTCTTAATGTAGTCTTACAACCACAATAAGAAGTCTAAAATTATGCTGGTTGGTTATTGAGAGCCATTAGAAAATTTGGGGAGACTCATGTAATCATAGTTATAGAGAATATAGTAAATGGGGAAGAGAAAGACGGAAGCTTAGAGACCATTTGGAAGGCTGATGCCCTGTTTCCGTGCAAGGAGTTACAGCAGCCTGCATTAGGTGGGTGACAAAGGAAATGGAAAGTTATGGGAGTTTTAGGATGTTACACTTTTTAAAAATTAAAAAAATATTAAATATTATGTGTGTATCATTAATACTAGTTTGTGTTCACAATTTGTCTTTGTTACCCAGAAGTTTATACAAGTTATATAGTCCCAGATTATTCATAGAACAGTCAACAGGTGCTAGAAAGTGATTCATTTAAATCTGTGAGCAGAATCATGGAGTAATGTTAATTTTCAAAAGCACACTCAGTGCCCCCATGTCTCAGGTGGTGTCAAGATTATAGTTGAGCAGCATTTTATGTAAATTAAAGTAACATCATCCATTAATCTTTTTCTAACAGCTCTGCTTTGACTTTGCTATTCCTCAGCTGGAAAGCCTTCCATGATCCCCACTGTCTTCCAGAATCCATAATTAGTTCATCATAATGGGGGTCCAGCCAAACTTTTTATCCCTAATAGTGCTATTCTCTTATATAAAATTCTTATATTTAAGAAAATAAAGGACCAACATATGTGATACAGTATTCAACACTTATCATCCTTTGTATCTTTCTTTGCTTATAAGATTCCATTTTTATTTCCAACTGTGAAGTGAGCTCAGGTTTGAAGCTGTGCGACATTGTAAAATTTCTATGCCTTTCTTGCACCTATATTTCTTCTTGCTTCTATCTTCCTTTTTCTTTGCCTCCTCCCACACCTCCTCATTACAGTTAATTACATAGTTTTAATATAAATGAGACTCATATTTAAGAGAAAGTAGCCACTAACATGCTAGCTAGTATCTGTATTATTCTGACTATTTCTGAAGTTAACTAAGATATTATTGGTGTCATGTCTTTGAATGTGATGAATTTGGAACCAGAGAAAAAGCTAATTCACTTAGTTTTTACACAGCTAAAGTTATTAGATCTTTTTCCCTCTCAACATCCAGACAGTGTGTCATAGGGAACTTCATTCTAATAGCTATTTAAGTTGTGTGAGAGAGTGCTAATTCTTAATGTCTGTTTCCGTTCTCTGAAGAAACATAAAAGCACATCCTAACTGACATAAATTTAATCCTGCTGACAATTTGGGATTTGAAGTAAAAATTTTCTTATTCATAGTTAAATACACTAGGGGTAGCTTATGAGAAATTTATACAGATAGGTATAATAAGTTAACAAATAGATAAGAAGGTTTGTTAATTATAGGAGTACTTATATAACTTACTTAAGGTGCTAATATATCTAGAGCAGAAAAGATTAGAAACTAGACAAATAGTCTTTTATAAATTATTCACTGAAAGGCAATATTTTCATTTCATGTCAGAAAGGCTTGCTATTTCATATTAATTTTTAAAATTTTGCTTAAACATTTTTAAATCTTTGAATGCCCTCTGTCATTACTTAGCTTACACATTTTTGTTGTTGTCATTCAGAATTGACCTGTATTTGAGTTAACAAATTTTCTCTACATAAATTAGATGAATGTGTTCAGTCTGATATTAAGAAGGCAACAAATGCCTGTGAACATCTTTTCAGTTTAGCAAAAGCAGGTGGTTGTTTTATTAATACTAGTATTAAAAATAAAACTAATCTTTATATTATAGGAGAAGTTTGAAAATGTAGAAATAGAGTCAAGGGATGAGATTCTCCCATTTTGGACACTGACATTGGATACACTCTCAACTATTGGGAGCCAGTCAAATAAAATTGTTAGCTTGGATCGTCACAAAGTTTTAAGAGACAACCAAGAGCCAGGACAGGGTTGAACAGTAAGTTTTATCTCCTACTTGAGGCTACCTCTCCAAGATTGGGAGAAATGGATGTTTTACTAAATGTATAGAAAGCAAAAAGGGTCAAAAGGAGAAGAAAGGAAGAACGAATATGTTCCAATGAAATAATAAGATATAACTTCAGAAAAGACCTGAAAAACTGAAGATAAGTGATTTACTTGATAAAAAGTTCAAAAAATAATCATAATAAAGATGTTCACTGAGCTGTGCAGAAGAATGCATAAATGTATAATCAAAATGAGAATTGTAAAAAAGAGAAAATATAACAAAGTACCAAAGAGGTCACAGAGCACAAGAATACAACACAAGGACTCAACAGACTAGATAAAGGGCAATAAAACTCACCCAATCAGCGCAGCAAAAAATAATGAAAAATATTTATTATTTAAAAAAGATTTTATTCATTATTTTCAGAGAGAAGGGCAGGAAGCGGGGAAGAAAGGGAGAGAAGCATCAATGTATAGTTGCCTTTCACCTGCCTCCAGCTAAGGACCTGGCTGGACACCTGGCTTGCACCCTAGCTATGTTCCCTGACTAGGGAATCGAACCAGCAATTTTTGGGTTCTCAGGCCAGCACCAATCCACTGAGCCACCAGCCACCAGCCACGGACTTATGGGACAACATCAAGTGAGGAAACATCTAGGATCCACAAGTAGAAGAGCAAGAAAGAGGGGCAGAAAACTTATTTGCAAAATAATGATTCCAAGCTATTCTGAATTTAGGAAGGAAACAGATGTGCATATCTAGAAAGCAGCAGAAAATTCCAAAGAAGAACCCAAAGAGACCCACACTGAGATACATTATAATTAAAGTGTCAAAAGTAAAGATATAGACCTGGCTGGTGGCTCAGTGGATAAGGTGCTGGCCTGCGAACCCAAAAGTCGCAGGTTCGATTCCCCAGCCAGGGCACATAATGAGGTTGCAAATCAGGTCTCCAGCCAGGTCCATAGCTGGAGGCGGGTGAAAAAGGCAACCATACATTGATTTCTGTCTCTCTCTCTCTCTGCCTCTCTCCCTTTCCCACTCTCTAAAAATAATAAATAAAATATTAAGAAAAAAAAAGTAAAGACAAGGAAAAAGTATTTGAAACAGCAAGAGAAATGCAACTTATGTAGAAGGGAGCTTTTATTAAGCCACTACCAATTTTTTTAGCAGAAACTGTAGGCCAGAAGTATGTGACACAATATATTTGAAGTGATGAATTTAAAAAATAAGACATTGAAAGAAATTGAAGGCAAAAATAATCATATATTCCTAATTGAAGAATTTTGTAGGAATGTCCATACTACCCAAAACTATATAAATTCAACATAATTCTTATTAAAATTCCAATTGTATTTCACAAATAGAATAATTTAATATTTCTAATTTTAAATATCAATTTTAGGCATGAAAATTTTATATTTATTAAACCGTCTGCAAGGTTTTACCTAATTGTATGTATATATGTGGAGTCATTTTCTGTATTTAATTTTTTTTAATGTTTAAGTTTTCATAATTCAATTTTAAATTGGCCTTATTTATTGTGTATTTCTTAGCTGTTATATTTTGAAGCTGTTTGGTGTCACAAAAGAAATATTCCAGATAAAAAATTATATTTTTATTGCTTAAAATGATAAATTATCATATTTATTTCACGTGAAATCAGAATTTGTTTTTTCTTATTTCTGTAAAAATATACTTGTATATTTGTATACCTATGTTAAACAGATTTTTAGAGGCTTCTTTTGAACTATTATATTGGAGGTTGTTTGATTTCATAATGTGACTATGGCATAATGTATTCATTTTCTTGGTTTGTTTTTTAGAGTTTGGATAGTTAACAGTTTGAAGCTGCGTTATCAGGTATATGATTTAGCACTATTATATCCTTCTGAGAGAAGAAAAAATCTGTCATTATAAACTATCTCTCTCAGGTAATTATATATCTCATATAATAGCAAGTGTGGTAAAGAAGGTTTTTGGAAGTTCACTGTAGTGTACAGGGACTGAGGTAACTCCCAATGATCCCTGCCTTCTGCTATTTATACTCTTCTTACTTGCTTGTAATCAATGAAGCATGGCTAGGTAGGAGGATGTCACCACTGCAGTAGATTATATGTGAACACTGTAATACTCCTGTTGAGCTAGAGATTCCTTTTTATTGGCTTGAAGAAGCCAACTGCCATGCATTAAAGGCCATGTTACATTAAAGGTCATGTTACAGAATCCCACATGGCAAAGAATTATGGATAGCCTCTTTGTGGAAAAGTGTTCTCCAGGAAGGAACTCAAACTTCATCATGCCAACATATAAGATAATTTCTGCCCATTGAAGCTCAGAAGAGGATATTTACAAAGTTGGCCATCTGATGAAAACTCAGCCCCATTCTGCATTTGGATTTCATCCTCCTAAGATGCAGAAGGCCTAGTTAAGCTGGGTCAAGACTTCTGATTTGCAGAAACTAAAGGTAATTAATTTGTGTTCTAGTTGCTAAGTTTGTGGCAATTTGTTTTGCCACAATAGGTATCTAGTACATTTGCCATTATCACAATTATCATTCTGAATTTTGAAG
Source organism: Noctilio leporinus (assembly GCA_004026585.1). NCBI lineage: Eukaryota > Metazoa > Chordata > Mammalia > Chiroptera > Noctilionidae > Noctilio > Noctilio leporinus. The sequence goes on from PVIW01000842.1 coordinate 321,619, forward strand.
GGTTTATACTGGTATTTTACAAGAAATATGATTAGGGACAAGTGCTCATAGTTTACTTTTATAACTCAGTAAAGTGGCATTAATCTCTGCTATTACATCTATAATGTTTTTTCTTTTTACCATTTGACAAAAAGAATGCATGCATTTTAGAGCTACACATACAGATTTTGCTATCATAATAGTTCTTAAAATTCAGTTTCAGGAAGTTATTTAGACAGTTCCACCAGTTGCGTAGTATCTGTTTCAATATGTACTCAGAGTAAAGATATAGAAAATAGCCAAAGAGAAATCTGTTAATAAATTGATCTAGTGTGATATGGACTTTATTTTCATATGTTCTAACTCTAATAGGGAATTATGATTGCAATTGGGATTTTTTATATATCGAGGGGAAGAAAAAGTGATGCAATAAAAAAGTTGACCTACAATTAACAAAATGGCAGTTGTATATACCTATCAATAATTAACTGGAAATGAACCAAATTCTTTAGTCAAAAGATATAAAATGGCTGGATGAATTATAATAAAGATCCATCTATTCATTGCCTAAACAAACAGACTCCCTTCAAGGATAGGACAAACACTAGAAGTGAACAAATGAAGAAAGGTATTCTATGCAGTTGGAATAGTTACACTATAATAAGACAAAGAAGAACTCTATATAATGATAAAGACAATAATCAAACAACAGGATATATGTATAAGATTTTTTAATATTTAGGCACTCAACATATGAGAACCTAAATATATAAGGAAAATAAAAACTGATCTAAGGGAAGAAATCGATAATACAATGATAGTAGAAAACTTTTTTAATACTTTATTTATTATTTTTCAGAGATAGGGGAAGCGAGAGAGGAAGTGAAATATCAATGTATGGTTGCCTTTCAACAGACTCTAGCTACAGACCTGGCTGGAGACCTGGCTTGCAACCTGGTTATGTTGCCCTGGCTGGGAATCAAACCAGCGATCTTTGGGTTTGCAGGATGGCCTTATCCACTGTGCCACCAGCCAGGGCTGATGGTAGAAAACTTTAATACCTCATTTACATCAATGAATAGATCATCCAGTAATCAAATCAATGAAGAAACACCAGGCTTAAATGACCCATTAAACCAGATAGAAATAATCAGGTAGATATTTAAGGAATATACTAAAGAAAAATTTGAATTCTGCTGCATTTGTATGTAAAGTCCATGTGAAACATTCTCCAGGATAATCATATATTAGTCAGCAAAACAAGTTTTAATTAAGAACACTGGAATCATATAAAAATCTTTCTGACTATCATGGTATGAACCTAAAGCTCAATTGCAGGAAGAAACCTGGAAAGTTTATGTATATCTGGATATTAAAAACCATGCTAGTAAACCACACATGGGTTAATGAAAGTATACAAGCAAAATTTAAAAATACCTTTAGACAAATGAAAGTGGATATACAACATTCCATAACTATTGGGATATAGCAAAAGCAATTCTAAGAGGAATGTTTGTAGCACTAAGTACCTATCACAAGAACCTAGAAAGACCTCAAATAAGTCTCATTACACATCAAGAATTTAGAAAAAGATCAGGATCATGGCAGAGTGGGAATACCTTTTGCTTCCCTCAAAGTTATAACAAATCAGAGAACTACAATTCAACAAAAGATTCACCACTCCACACACAACCAAAACAGAGATCTTCACATTGAGACAGCTGAAGGCGGGCATTTCAGAGCCAGCAGGGAAGGCCTGTTGAGGAAAGGACAGAGACAGAAGCTACAGATGCAGCCCAGCATTTGTCATGGCCCTAGGTGTCATAGTAGCAGTGGAGGTATCAGGTTGAAACCCATACTCAGCATCTCAGAGAGGGCTGAAGTAAACAGAGCAGCAGCATTCTGATCTAAGTAGTCAGTACACATTGTAGCTGAGCCCAGGGATGGGGATAGAAGTGGTGCAGAGGTGTGGTAGTCACTGTCTGACTGCTGCTATTTCCCAGGAAGAAAACAAAACCTACCTCCATTCACCTACCTCTTCTCCACCCACTGTGGCATAACCTAGGTGTGTCTGGCAGCCCCAGGAACTCATAGGCCTGGGGACACTTTGCCTGCCTACATCTCACCATATGGTTGTTCCCTGAGACTGAAGCACTGGTCACAAAAAACAAAGGGATGCCCACCTCCTCTGGGAATACAAGGCATTTACTAGGGCCAAGGCATCATTAGCCTACCAAGATCCCAGAAGACCTTTTAACGGAAGGGGAAATAATCCTCAATACCTCAAGTGCCCAGACAGTAAAATGCAAAATAGTCCATCAAAAATACTATAAATAACCAAGGAAACTAGGTAGCTCAGAAACGTTTTCCCAGGGAACAAGCTCAAAGACTGGAAGACTGTGATCTAAATAACAGAAAATTCAAGATTGCATTAAAAAAAAAAAAAAAAACTTAACAAGACACTGAAAAATTCAAAAAAGCAGTTCAATGAGCTCAATAATAAAATCAACAAAGAAGTACTTTACCAATGAGATTAAAATTATAAGGAAGAACCTAAAAAATTCTGAAGCTGAAGAACCCAATAAATGAGAGCAAGAATGAATTAGAAAGCACAGGAAATAGAGTAGATTAGATGGAAGAAAGAATTAGTGATCTTGAAGATGGAAATATAGACTTGAATTGTGGAAGAACAGATAAAATTGAGAGTTTAAAAAGCAAAATGAATGAACTCTATCAGAACCATATGATTCTATTAGAAAGAGCAATAGAAGAATAATGGGTATACCAGAAAACAAAGAACAGGAGAAGGAACAGAGAACTTATTCAAACAAATGATGAGACCTTCCCAAACCTATATAAAGAGCTGATTGCTTCAATCCAAGAAGCGAACAGAAGATCTAATTAGCTCAATGCAAATATAAATCCTTCACCAAAATACATTATATTAGAACTATCAAAAAGTATTGCTTCAATCCAAGAAGCGGACAGAAGATCTAATTAGCTCAATGCAAATATAAATCCTTCACCAAAATACATTATATTAGAACATTATATTAGAATCAAAAAGTAATGACAAAGAATTGTCAAGGTAGCCAGATGGAAAAAGATTGTTACATATAAAATAATTAGATTATTATCAATTTCTTCAGTAGAAATGTTATAAGCTAGGAAAGAGTGGATTCAAATATTCAACATATTGAAAGAAGGAAATGACCAGCCAAGAAAAATATATATTAGCAAAGTTATCCTTTAGATATAAAGGGAAATGAAATCTTTTCCAGCATGACAAATGTGGAGAACTTATCTGTACAAGACCTGGTTCATGAAAAATATTGAATGTGTTCTATCTGAAACTCAAAGACAAATGTTATAAACTACCAGCAAGATGAATAACAAAAAGAGAGAAGCAGGAAATTGCAACTTTATGCAATAATTGTTTAATACTCTATTCTGACATAAAGTTTGAAGGAAAATAAATTTTAAAAAAGACTATAGCTTCTGCAATAGTCTTTTGGAAATGAACACATAACAAGGGGTAATCTGTAACAACAAAAATATAAAAGGGAAGGAGGAAAAAGATAAAACTTGCACAGGTGAAT
>PVIW01000842.1:325296-383917 GCA_004026585.1 Noctilio leporinus
AAAAAAAAAAAAAAAAAAAAAAAAAAAAAAAAAAAGGAAACAAAAAAATCATAGAAAACCACCAAACTAAAATAGCAGAAACACAAGGGAAAATAAACAATGGAGATGCAGAGCAACCACCAACAGGAGAAAAAAAAAAAAAAAAAGATAAATTGCTGTAGGATAAACTGCTGTAGCCTTCAGATATCAGTAACTACTCTAAGTGTAAAGAACTGAACTTACCTATCAAAAGGCACAGAGTGAAGGGATAGACTAAAAACAAAACTCAACTATATGTTGCCTTCAGGAGACACATCTCAGATAAAAAGACGAATAGACTAAGAGAGAAGAGGTGAAAGATAAAACCCCAAGCAAATGGAATCCAGGGAAAAGTGAGTGTAGCCATACTTACCTCAGATAAAATAGATTTCAAGATAAAAAAGGTAACAAGAGCACAGAGGCCAGTCAGCTCAGCCCTAGGCCCCACCTGCAACCCGCCAAATGGCCCCAGCACCACCCAGTGGTTCTTAATACACCCTGGCCTGGCGCAGTGGAGGTTTTACAGTTAAAAAAAAATAGTAACAAGAGACTATAATGGACATTTTAAGATGATAAAGGGAATAATTCATCAAGAAGACCTACACTGGACATTTTATAATGATAAAGGGGATAATTCATCAAGAAGACATACACTAATCAATATACACGTATACAATCTTGAAGCAAGAAAATACCTGTACATAAAGCAACTACTAACACTGAAAGGGAGAAACTGGCAAAATGCAATTATAGTAGGCAACCTGAATATACCATTAATGGCAATGGACAGGCCATCCAAACAGAAAACCAATTTGCAAAGTTGGCATTAAATGACACCTTAGACCAAATAGACATAGTCAATACTACTTAGAGATTTCTATCCCAAAACAATAGGATATGCATTATCTCTAGTGCATATGGAACATGTTCAAGGGTAGGCCATGTGTTCTGGCACAAAACTAGTCTCATATTTAAGAAGATTGAAATCATACCAACCTTATTTTCTGGTAATTAATTTCCTTATGAAATTAAAGCTGGAAAAACCACATACCAAACAATATGCTATTGAACAATTATTAGGTCAAAGAACAAATGAGAGATCAAAAGATACATTGTAGTAGGGGGTGGGGTTGGGCAAAACATTTCTCAAAAGGTACAAAATTCTACTTGTAAATTAATTGAGTAATGGGGATATAAGGTACAGTGTGGTGACTATAGTTAAAAATACTTTATTGTATATTTGAAAGTTGCTGAGAGTAGATCTTAAAATTCATCACAAGAGAAAGATAATTATGCATGAAATCAGATGTTAACTAGAATTACTGTGATCATGTTGCAATCTATATAACTATTGAATCATTATGTTGCACACCTGGAACAAATGTTATATTTCAAGTATATTGCAATAATAAAAATAAAAATTAAATACAAAATAAAATCAGTTATTAAACTGTTGGTAACTTGAAATGGGCCATGTAGGGAAAATTTATGCCACAGAAATCAGCAAACCCTATAAACCGGACTTTTTTGTTGTCTCCAGGGAACTATCTTACAGTAGTACATCACTACCCATTCTCTTCATTTGTCATTTTGGTTAAATAACCAGGTGTCTACTGAGGAGACCTCTAGGCCCCTTACTGAATGAAGGTCAGTACAATAGTTTAGTTAGTAGGGCCCTTCAAGAGGAAAGGGTCACCCCTTTAGATAATTGCCTCTTTGAGAATTGAGACAACTGTAGAGACTAGTGGAAGGTTATTTTTCATTGTAGCGAACAATATTAACCCTTTGCTTCCCATTAATTTTTTTAAATTTAATTTTATTGTTGTATTACATTCATCCCATTTCCCCTCACTCTGTTTTCCCTTCCTCACTGCCCCCCACAGTCAATCCCACATGTTGTCCAAGTCCATGGATCATTCATGCTAGTTCCTTGACTAAACTGCTCCCTTTCTTTGCCTCCTTCTCCCCTCTCCTCCCTCTCCCCTTCCCCTCTGCACAATGAAAGTCTGTTCCTTGTATTCATGTCTCTGGCCATTCTTAATTTTTTTGTAACATTTTATATTTTGCTATACTTTTACACTTAGAAAAAGTTTCAAGGATAGTACAAGGTTCTTCTGTTTACCCCCATTTACCAGTTGTTTGTTTTGCTCTCATTGTTTTTTCACTGTTTTTTGGTGCATATATGAACATTTTTTTCTAAATTATTTAAAAGTTGGAAATACTATGTCCCATTCAACCTTAAATAGGTTAGTGTTTATTTTAAAGGACATTCTATTAATAAACATAGCACAAATAACAAAATAAAAATTTGCATTAATATAATCCTGTTATTTAATCCTGAGTCCATATTCAGGTTTCATCAGTGACCTCAATAATGTTTGTCATAGCTGTTAATATTTTCCAGTCTAGGAGATCTAATCCAAGAACACACATTGTCTTCTTAATCTCCATTACCCTGAAAGTGTACTATATGAAGGCTTTGTCTTTCTTGAACTAAGTTCAAAAATGACAGAGTAGAAGGCAATTATTTTGTGGAATATTCCTCAATTTAGGTTTTTCTAATATTTCCTTATAGACTTATATTATGCATTTTGGGCAGTTATATGAAAAAAGAGAAATGGAATGTGTCTCATGACATTATATTATGGAATAAATGATATCATTTTGCCCCAGTTTTAGTAATGGTAACTCTGATTTGACCACATAATTGTTATAAGGTAATTGCTTATAGACCTTCTCAACAGACTGCACAAGAAAAATAAAATAATCCCAAACTCCCAGGCATCATATTTCTTTTCTAAGGCTATGCTGAAACATGCCCCAGTTATTGCAGTAGAAACAAGAAGGGAAGACAGGATTGTGAATGACAATAGCAGAGTGCATCATTCAAGGTGCCTGCCTAATTGGAGGACTTTGCACCCGATTTTCAGTTTTGATCAAATCGGTTTCTTTATTGCAATAGGCTTATCCATGATATAAATAGTGTAAGATTGACCATTTTTATTTCTGGAATAAGGGTTTTCAGAAATAAATTTTTATAGGTATTTATCAGAATTTCACAGGTGTTCAAAGTGACCCTGAAAACTATTATTTTATTAAAAACATATACTAAGACACAAAAATAATACTAGTCTATGGTCTTAGAATTATAAGTAGTAAAATACAAAGTAGAATACTTCAGTTCCTTAATGGTTGTTTCTTTACTTCAGTATATTTTTTCTTCATAGCAGCCATTATATATTATTTACTGGATGATTCACAGTTATCATAAATATGAAGCCTGTCCTGAAAGTATAGAGCCAATGTCAATATAATTAAAATAATTTGTGTGGCTGATACTTTTGGGACAGACCTTATATATTACTTAATATTTTGAATCAGAAAAGATTGTCTTATGTACTGTACAAAGAATATAAAGTGATGGTAAAGTTAGTTATCCTAGTAATTATGGGCTGATTTTATGTCTATATGGCATATCGTCATCTAGTTACAAAAGGAAAATGCAGTTAGCAAGTGGGTTGATGGTTCATATCTGTATATATAAATATTATGAATAGGTAAAGTTTTATTTTTGAGTCCTTTTGGTCTCCTACATTCTTGCTGCTTTTAATTTCCACTCATTTTAATGTCATCAGGCAGTTTTCTTCCTCCTATCCAACAAAAGTGATGGCAATATATCTGTAGTGAAACCTCAGGAGCCAGTTTTACTTTTCACACCCACATATTCTATTTCCACAGTTACTCTATAAATCTCTGTTTTTCTTGTTTATCTAGAGTTCTCAGTGACTCTTAGTTTTCTGGCTATATATATATATATATATTTTTTTTTTCTGCTTGTGGCTCTCCAAGGACTGAGAGAGTAAATGGGAAATTTAACTGGTCTATAGAGTAACACAAACTTGGCTTTATACCCTTCTGAATAGAGACTTTTAGCAGCAAAGTTAATTGGCTTAGAAATATTAGAGCTGGATTGTAAAATTTTGAAACAAAGTACATATATATCTATGTGTATATATACATACAAATAGAGAAAAATATTAAGTCATTTTGATTTTATTTACTGTTTTTATATTTATATAACTTAGATGTGGTGAAAACTTCTAGTTCCAAGAATAACAACTTGATCATCCACATATAAGAGTATGGGATCATTTTAGGTTAGGGTCCATGTATATAGTGAGTTCAAGCTTATAAAGATTCTGTATTTCACCCATACTATGTAAGGATATAGCAACTTCACCTAGACTTTGAATGTTAGAATTGTAATCCAACGCCACAGATATTTCTTGTTCCTTATTAATAGATGATTAGGGCCCTAGCTGAAAACATAGGCATTTCTAAGGAGAGAAGCAAATAATTGGAAACATAAATATTTTTCAGGATATGTTAAAAAGGGTGTAGAGAGAACCCCACCACACAGAGTCATTAACCAAACACTCTTCCTTCCCTCATTCTGAACTTCTTTGCCAATTGCAGAGGAAAAGAGGAATGAAAGTGTAGATCTTATTCCTGCTTCTACTTCAAATTCCTTTGGCCATCTGTCTTGCCTAAGATGAGAAAAAGTTGTGTTTATTTGTGTGTATGTGTGTAAATTGGAACCATACTTTTTAACCACAAAATCCTACAATTTGTATGTCTTAAGAATAAAACCATTGCCTTATCTATCTGATCCATAATTATCAAAATCAGTATATTTAACATTGGTACATTATTTAATTCACAGTTCATATTAAAATTTTTCATAAATTGCACCAATAAAAAATTTTGTCATTTTTATCTTTTTCATACCTGTCTATATATCTACCTTTATGTATATATGTGTGCATGTCTGTCTCTCTCTCTCCCTCTCTCTCTCTCTCTCTCTATATATATATACACACACACATACAGGGGTAGGAAAAGTAGGTTTACAGTTGTGAATATATGAGTTTATTCCTACTATGCATTAATAAATGATTAATTACTGTATTATGCATATGAACAACTGTAAACCTACTACTGTCTACCCCTATATTTGTGTGTATGTGTAAAATACATAGGTCAACCATCTTGTGCAATACTTACGAACACACTGTTGACTGGTCAGGAAAAAACACAGGTTTTCAAGGCCAAACATTGTTAACCAATAATGAGTTAATTCATGCTTGCACTTGCATTCGATTTTGCTATAAAATTGCCGGTCAGCAATGTGTTCATGAAGAAATGGATGTGGTATACGAGTTAACTCGTGTTTGCACCTGCATTAGATTTTGTATAAGGTTGCCGGTCACCAATGTGTTAACATGGATTTGTCTGCTATTACAATTTGGGCAGGAATATTACAAAAGGGATACTGTGTCCTGCTCAAGGCATCATGCAGCTTATTGCAGCACAGGTTAAATACCATCTACAAAATGTACTTACTTCAAAGTCAGTAATATTTTCCTTCAAAATAATGAAATCATTTGTGGGAAGGTACTTTGAAACTATATCAGTATTACATTTTTATCACATTTATGCTCTCAATCATTTCAACAATCACTGATCATTGTCTGATGTCATCATCTCTTCTGTAACTATTGGTTGATACTCTCCTGCAAGGAACAATTCTTCCACCCTTTTTCCTTCCTTCCTCCATGGATTCTTATTCTGTTCAATGTTACTTAATTCCTTATTATTATTGTAATTATTTTTATATTCTAAATATCCTAGATTGGTCAGTTTGAGTGCCTTTTAGCTGGCATCTATATACTTCCATGTATTCCCATCATTCTTTGAACATTTTCATTTATGGCAGAACAAGGTGTTCTAGGGATGATTCATTTTTTCCCTATACTTGGATTCAGTATTTTTACCAAAAGCCCTATTTTTTTAAAGTGAAGAAGCCAAGACCTGGTCTCTGAATGTGCTCATTGTTATGGGTAGAACATTGCGTTTATGCCCTCCTAGTGGACAAGGCTGAGGAATATTCTTCAATGCTGTTCTCCTTGACTACTCTTATTTTTATTGTACTTATTTTCTCAAACCTATAAAGTACACAAGAAGTATTTGAAAACTGATGACATTATGAAAAGCATAGTTACTAATTAATAAAAATTTTAGTTCTTTTTTAGGTAACATTTGCATACAGTAAAATTTTTAAATGTTAAGTGGGTATTTTAGGATTTTGATAAATGCCGAACTCACACCTATGGACACACACCTTTATCAAATCATACATATTGGAACTCACACCTTTATCAAGTCATATGTAGAATATTTTCATATCCCAGAAATTTCCCTGCAGCCCCTTTCTAATCAAAGGAGATAAGTCAGAAATGAGGTTAGAATTTTAAAATGTACTGAACTGCCTTTTCTACTTTTTATTTTTTTAATTTTATTTTTATTGTTGACCCTGTTACAGATGTCCCCTTCCCCTAGCCCTTTGCCCATCTGCACCCCACCCCTGTCCCACCTGGCTATCACCACTATGGTCCAAATCTATGGGTTACCCAATTTTCAAAACTAGAGTGACTTATAAATTATGAGATTTTAAAAGATATACATTAGAAAGAAAAAGGTGGGTTTTTGTTCTTATGTTTAATAGCACGTTATTCAAATAAGCAACTGGAAAATGCAACATTATTTGGTGTATTACATACTGAGGAATATGCCATTACACCAGGTTTGACTTTAGTAACTTCAATTATCTTTTTTAACAGATAAGTTATCTGTTAAAATACCTGTTATCTTTTTTAACAGGTAAGACTACTGCAGCTGAGAGAGGATCCAGACTAACTCCATTTAAAAAGTTGCTTTGCACTATCAATAAGATTAGAAGTTACGGATTTTCACAGCTTGAAAATTGTTTTTATATCTTACTTAAAAGAGGTCTAAGTCAACTCTGATATAAAAACAAAACAAAGCAAAGCAGTATTCAGGCAATTAGTTCAAAGTCACTACTGTCTAACAGGTTCCAACATGATCTCATTCAATTTTTAACATATCATTGGACACACAAAAAAGAATCAAAACTTGTAGGACAAAAAGCCAAGATTGACAGATAAATTAATGAGAGAATGTGGAAGAAATTGATATAAAGTAGGGAACATATTTAATTTATTAACAATAAAACATGCTATGTTTCAATACAAGATGAACACTGGGCTTGCTTCATGAAAAATAAATATAAACAGAAATGAAAAAGGAAAAATAACAAGTGACACTAAAGAAATACAAAAGATGCTAAGAAAATATTATGAACTATTATATGCCAACAAACTCTACAAATTGGAGAAAGTGACTAAATTCCTAGAAACATACAATCTTCCAAAACTAAACAAGGAAGAGTCAGAGAATCTGAATAGACAGATTATACCTAATGAAATTGAGGCAGTAATCAAAAAATTCCCGACACACAAACACCCTGGACCAGATGGCTTCACAGGGGAATTTTACCAAACATTCCAAGAACTTTCCTTCTCAAACAGTTTCATAAAATTCAAGAGGAAGAAGTCTTCTGCACTTATTTTATGAGGCCAGCATTATACTAATTCCAAAACCAGATAAAGATACTATAAAGAAAGAAAAATATAGGCCAATATCCCTGATGGACTTAAGATGCTAAAATCCTTAATAAAATATTAGTAAACCAAATACAACAATACATGAAAAAGATTATACTCCATGATCAAGTGGGATTTATTCCAAAAAAGCAAGGTTAATATTCACGAATCAATAAATATGATTCACCACATAAACAAAATGAAGACTAAAAACCACATATATCATATAATAGCAATAGATGCAGAAAAAAGTACTTCATAAAATCTGCACCACTTCTGATAAAAGCTCTCAGCAAAAGTGGGATTAAAGGGGACATACCTAAATATAATAAAGGCCATATATGACAAACCCTTTGCCAGCATCATCCTCAATGGGCAAAAACTACAAGTGTTTGTCTTAAAATTGGAAACAAGATAGGGATGCCTGATTTTGGCTCCCTTGTTCAACATAGTACTCCCAAGTCCTAGCCATAGCAAATCAGAAAAGAATAAATAAAGGCATCCAAATTGGAAAGGAAGAAGTAAAACTTATTATTTGCAGATGATGTGATACTGTACATAGAGAACCTCAGAGTCCAACAAGAAACTATTAGAACTGAATTAATTCAGCAAAGTTGCAGGATACAAAATTAATCACCAGAAATTAGTTGCATTTTTATATGCCAGTAATAGATGAACAGGGGACTAAAGTAAATAATCCCATTCACGATTGCTATAGAATATAAAATACCTAGGAATAAACCTAACCAAGGATGTAAAAGACATGTACTAAGAAAATTACAAGACACTGAATAAAGAAATTCAAGAAGGTATAAATAACTGGAAGCACATACCATGTTCAAGGATAAGAAGAATTAACATCACTAAATTGTCCATGCTACCCAAAGCAGTCCATAGATTCAAGGCAATCCTATCAAGATTCCAAAGACATATTTCATAGAACTAGAACGAATATTTCTAAAATTGATAAGAAACCACAAAAGGCCCTGCACAGCAACAGCAATCCTGAGCAAGAAGAACATTAGAGGAATCACACGACCTAACATGAAATTATACTATTAGGCCATAGTAACCAAAATAGCATGATTCTGGCATAAAAACAGACACTTGGGTCAGTGAAATAGCATAGAGATCCCAGAAATAAACTTACTCCTTTGTAGTCAAATAATATTCAACAGAGAAAGCAAGCACATACAATGGCCTAAAGATAGTTTATTCAATAAGTAATGTGGGAAAAATTGGACATGTTAAAAAGAAGAAACTATACTACCTTTTTACACCACACACAAGAATAAATTCATAATGGATCAAAGACTTAAATGTTAGGCAAAACCATAAAAATCATAGAAGAGTAAATAGGCAGCTTAATCTCGGATATTGCTTGTAGTGATACTTTATTGTCTATATCTGCCCAGGCAAGGGAAGCAAAGGAAAAAATAAACTAATGAGGCTACATCAAACTAAAAATTTTTTTGGACAGCAAAGGAAATTAACAACAACAACAACAAAAAAAGCAAGCTAAAGAATGGGAGAACATATTCACTGATATACCTGATAAGGGGCTAATACCCAAAATTTATAAAGAATTTACAAAACTCAACACCATAAAAGCAGACAACCCAATTAAAAAATGGTTGAAGAACCTGAATAGACACTTCTCCAAAGAGGACCTACAGATGGCCAGTAGACATATGAAAAGGTTCTAAGCCCTGGATGGTGGCATAGTAGATAGGTGCTGGCCTGTGAACCCAAAAGTTGCTGGTTCAATTCCCAGGCAGGGCACATAACCAGGTTGCAAGCCAGGTCTCCAGCCAGCTCTGTAGCTGGAGGCAGGTGAAAAGCAACCATACATTGATGTTTCTCTCTGTCTCTGCCTCTCTCCCTTCCCCTCTCTCTGGAAATAATAATTTAATTTTTTAAAGAAGTCTTAAAAATTAAAAAAAAAGATTCTAAGATTACGAAACATCAGAGATACACAAATTAAAACCACAATTAGATATTATCTCACACCTGTCGGAAAGACGATCATTAATAAATCAACAAACAACAAGTATTGGTGAAGATGTGGAGAAAGGGAAACGCTTGAATACTCTTGGTGGGAATGCAGGCAGCCACTGTGAAAAGCAGCATGGACGTATCTCAAAAATTAAAAATGGAACTACCTTTTGACCTAGTGATCTCACTTCTGGGAGTATGTCCTAAAGAACCCAGAACACTAATTCAAAAGAACACAAGCACCTATCTGTTTGCAGCATTATTTACAATTGCCAAGATATGGAAGCAGCCCAAGTGTCCATCAGTAGGTAAGTGGATAAAACAACTATGGGACATTCATAGACCAGACTACTACTTGGCCATAAAAAAGAAGAAATATTTTACTCTTTGCAATAGCATGGATGGACCTGGAGAACATTATGCTAAGTTGAAATAAGCCAGTCATAGAAAGACATATACCATATGATTTCATTCATATGTGGAATCTAATAAAAAAACTGAACTAACAAGGAAAATGGAGACAGACTCAGAGATGGAGAGCAGATGACAGGTAATATGGGGTGAGGGGTGGAAGAATTGAATGAAAAGGAAAAAGGACTCATGGACCTGGACACCAGTGTGGTGATTACTAGAGGATGGAGAGTATAAGGGGTCTAACTGGTAATGGAAAGAATACAGTAAAGATTAAATAAAAATAAAATGGCTACACAAGAATTTTTAAAAGGGTGTGCAGATGTTGCTAATTTATTACTAATTCTTCACTTCCTTTCTACAAGAGCCTTAATTGATGCACTTTCCTATTTGACTCTGTAGTAGGTAGCTCTCACTAGAATGGGCAAAATATATTTCTCTGGCTCATTTATTTTGAATTTGGCTGTGGAAGTTACTTTTTGGTCAATGGAATGTGAACAGATGTGACCGTATAATATTTTCCAAGCCAAGATCTTGAGAAATACAGTGTTTCCACTTGTTCTTCTTGCAGTCCTCCCAGTCCCTATGAGGATATGTGGCAGGTACAAAGAGGGTAGGAGGCATATAGAACAGACCCAAAGTAGAGCAACCCAGATGATCAAAAGAATAAGGAGCAAACAACTCAGATATTAAGCCACTGAGATATAGAGTTTTTTTCCTTTCAAATTAACAGATTAATGTGCATAGATTGCCTGGAAATAATGCACAATATTGGGAAGCTATTCATGACCTCAGGACACAAAGTGTCTCTTTCTATTCCTCAACAACTATCTGAAGAGCATGACAAACATTTTGTCTTGTTATTTTCAACCTTCATTGAAGTGATTGTTGCACAGAGTCAGACTTCAAATTAAAACAAACAAGTAAATCCAGAAAACTACTTGGTTTGAACTGGTGATTGTTCAGTGGTAGAATGAACCATTGGGTAGCTTAGAATATTCTAAGAAATATAGGAAACAAGAGGAACATGACTTCCTTTAAGAGCTGCCACATGAAGACTTTGCTAGTACAGTGTGGTAAAATAGTAATTTGCCATACACTTCATCTGTCTGTAAGGGCAGAAAATATTAAGACAGGAATATTTTGCTGCCTGACTAGAAACAAAACTGAAGAGAGATTGAGATTATAAAACAAAGTCATTTTTTTCTGTTGGCTGAGTCCTAACTCAGCCCTAACACAGAGTCCTAACTGATGATTAAGAAAAAAATACTGTAACATTTTTTCTTAGCTGATGATACGTAAAGAGAAAAGTTTCACAAAACAACCTAAGACCAGTGAGTGAAAAGTGCTGTGAATATGAGAAAAGATACTGGAAAAAGTTCTCACTATACTGAAGAAAAAAAGTCCTTTGAATATAATTCAATGCTAAATACAAAAGAATTTCTATGAAACCATTTGATAACCTCAATAGCATAAAAGAACAGGAAGAATAGAAAAATTGTAAGGGAAGAAAAATTATGAAAGAACTACATAATTGACTAAAAAGGTAAAAATATTACATGTATACATATATATGGCAAATAAATATAGCAAAATACAAATATGAAGTTAAAAGAAAAATACTTATTGCTATATTTTTCAAAGTATGCACCACAGTTTAGAGAATTCACATAGAGTATTTAGGTGGTTTTTAATTTATAAAATTATAAATAAGGGTTTTCTTAAAGGATATTACCATTTTTATTCAAGATTATTATTTATTTTTATGAACTTAAAAATACTTTGGATCCTTTGAATGGCTGTCAGCTTTTATATGTATGACTGGAAAATAATAATAGCACACTTGAAGCCTTTTAATATAATGATAAATAGGTAGTAACTTGTTGATAAATAAAATATTTTATTCTGATTCTTTCCTTAGATTACATTCAAGAAATTAGATATTTTGGCTAAAGATTCTTCAGTTATGTGTCTTCAAAAGGTTTATTCATGTTCTCTTACCACCTCCCTCTCAGATATTGACAAATTGCTCTCCACAATGGTTCTACCAATTGACACTCACATAAACAATGCAATTTGTCAGTCTTTGTCCAGCACGGAGTATTTTAATTGTCTATGCTTTAGGAATTTGATAGAATTATAGTAATCACAGATTTGGGGGAACTGCTGGAAAAGAGAAACAATAAGCCCATGGTGGCCAGGGACCATAATTGAGTGGGTGGGGTAGGGGTACAAATTAAGTTAACGAAAAGAAGAGACCTATTTGGAGAAAATCTAATGATGATATAAGCCTGAATTCTAGTTTTCATGTTACTTTAAGCAGGAGCCCAGTTTTTTTTTGTTTTGTTTTTGTTTTGCTTAGGACAGTCTGAGTTGGATTTCTTTAACTTAAAACAGAATGACGTGAATTAACACACAGTTAAATGGTTATTATTTTTATATATTCAATTTGAAAATGTTTCTGTGATTGAAACTTATGGTAATAGCATTAATTTTACTAAATATGTTCAATATATATGTGCACTCTAAACTTTCAGAGTTTTTATCTCACATTGCCATTTAAAAGACCCTTGATGGGTTTTAATTTTTTTGAGTTATGTCCACATTGTTTTCCACAGTGGCTGCACCAGTCTGCATTCCCACCAACAGTGCAAAGGGGTTTCCCTTTCTCCACAGCCTCACCAGCACTTGTTTGTTGATTTATTGATGATGGTTGTTCTGAAAGGTATGAGGTAATAGCTCATTGTGTTATTTTTAAATATTTTATTATTTTCAGATAGAGGGAAGGGAGAGAGGCAGAGAGGGAGAGAGACATCAATGTATGGTTGCCTTTCACCTGCCTTCAGCTACGGACCTGGCTGGAGACCTGGCTTGCAACCTGGTTATGTGCCCTGGCTGGGAATCCAACCAGCGACCTTTGGGTTTGCAGTCCGGCACCTTATCCACTGTGCCACTAGCCAGGGTCATTGAGGTCTTAACTTACATTATTCTGAGATTAGTGCCATCTTTTCAGATGTCCCTTGGCCATCTGTATGGCCTCTCTGCAGAAGTTTTTATTTGCGTACTTTGTCCTGAGTTTTTTAATTGGGTGTTTTGGGATATTTTTTGTCTGTGCTGAATCTTGTAAGTTCTTTAAAAATTTTGGATATGAAACCCATACTAGATGTATTAGCAAATATGTTCTCCTATTCCATGGGTTGTTTTTTATTTTCATGATGGCTTCCCTTGCTATGCAAAAACCTTTTAGTTTGATATAGTCCCATTTGTTTAGGTTTTGTTTCCCTTGCCTGAGGCAATACATCCAATAAAATATTGCTGTGAGCAGTGTCCAAGATTTTACTGCTTGTGTTTTCTTCTAGGGTTTTTATGGTTTGGGGGCTAACATTAAATCTTTTAAGTCTTAGTCCATTTGAATTTATCCTTGTGTGTGGTATAAGAAGGTGGTCTAACTTAATTTTTATGCACATATCTGTTCAATATTTCCAACACTATTTATTGAATAAACAATCTTTAGCCCATTTTATGCTTCCTCTGTCAAATATTAATTGACTATAAAGGTGTGAATTTATTTCTGAGATCTCTATGTATCTGCCTTTTAACCCAATGATCCCGCAACTGGGAATTTACCCAAAGGAACCCAAAATGCTAATTTGAAAGGGCACAGACACCCCTATGTTCATTGCAGCATTATTTATAATCACCAAGATAAGGAAGCAGCCCAAGTGTCCATCAGTATCTGAGTAGATGAAATACTACGGGACAATTATGGCTGAAATACTACTTAGCCTAAAAAAAGAAAAAAAATCACCTTTTGCATTAGTATGGATGGACGTGGAGAACATTAAGTCAAATAAGTCAGTTAGTATTCCACATATGAATGAAATCATTTTGTGGAACACTAACAAGAAAAATAGAGACAGAATCATATATAGAGAGCAGGCTGACATCAGGGGTTGGGGTGTGGAGGTGAGTGGAGGGACTGAGCAAAGGTAAAAAGACAAGTACATGGAAAACAGTGTGGTGATTGTGGCGGTGGGAGAGGGTATACAGGGACTAAATGGTAATGGAAAAAATACAATAAAAAAGAAAAACTGATGAACTAAAAGTTGCCTTCTGGTAGAGGTTCAACTGCAATCAATACACACATATTGGTATTTAAAAAAATATTTTGTTGTTTTGTTTTTGTGCACTATGCATATTATGCATGCTGTCTAGTAATATAAGTGAGGGTTTTACTTTGTTCTGTTTTTTTTAGCATGTAGAAAACATAAATTAATCTCTGAAGAGAGCAGAAATAAATGTTCTGCTTCTTTTAAGCACCAGGTTTATTTTGTCATTTCCATTAAATTCCTTTTCTGTTAAAAATAACACTCCATTCTGTTATTTATTTTAGGAAAATAATGTATTCCATCTGAAATAGGATTTACTTTTGTCTGTTAAAAGACACTGGCAACTTAAATCTGATACATCATCATATTTGTAAGATGCTGTGCCATTTAGCTATTTTTATTTTTTATACAGAGAATTATTTATGATGGATGTTTCAGAGCTCACCAATTCATTTCAAACTCAAATACATTTGCACATTTTATTTCTTATTTATACTCTATTTTGCATAAAAATCTGTTCGAGTACAATGCCAATGTAAATATGCCTCCACTTAGGATACTTAGAATTGTTGCCTAAATGATTTATAAAAAGGAAGTACTAAAATAAAGTTTTTGCAAATCTGGAGCTCTCCTCTTTTAGATATACACATTTTTAGAGCTCAATAGTTAAAAAAAAATAGTCTTTGTGCAAGTTCTACCATGTTTCATTTTACTTTATTCTTATATAACAGGACATTTTTTTTTTTTTTTCTGTAAAGGACCAAATTGTAAATTCTATAAGCTTTGCTCTCCATAGGTTATGTCACAATTACTCATTTAGGCTGTTATAAAAGAAACATAGCCATAAACAATGTGGTGTGTACCAATAAATCTTTATTTATAAAAACAGACAATGGTCAGGATTTTGCCTATGAGATGTAGTTTCTTTTTTTTATATATACCCTGTAGATAGCTAATTTTCTCACTAGCAATGAACTTAGGAGATGTGTTAGAGGATGATACCATGCTTTAATAATTGCAGTATTTGTAGACTTCACAAATTTATAATTATAATTCTTGTGTTCAAGACACAAGCAGGAATATGAGACAGTTCGTACAAAAGCAAAAACATGCAGGCAGCATATGCATCAATATAATAATATAGTTCATGTAGGTCTCTAGAGGCTAGAAATTTTCATAAGATTTATTAAGTTCTGAAATGACTAAAGAAATGTTTTCTGGATATAAGGAATAGAGACATGGGAGAGAAGTTATAGGAAAATAGCTAAAGTCACTTTAAAGTTGAGAGTTGAGACTTCTACAGGCACAGTCTTTATAAAGAAACTCTTCACACTGTAAAGCTTAAGAAGCAAGCTGAAGTGAAAAAAGGTGCAGAACAGAAAGAAACTTGCAAGTTTCCCAATTACTGAAAATACAGTATATATATATATCAATTAAACAGAACTGGACAGATTAGGCGTCTTAGTCTTTTTTTTTTTTCAATTTATAAAAGGTGCCTTAGTCTTATTCATGACCTCAGAGAGAAAACTTTCTTGTTGAGAAGAATGTTAACCATAATCATATATTGCTTTTATTATGTTAAGATCCATAATACATAGAAAACAATGTTAATAATAAATGGAATAGTATTCAACCTTAAAAATAAAGGAACATAGCAACTGAAACAACAGGGTGGACCTGGTTGACATTACTCTAAGTGAAATAATCCGACATGGAAGGACAATACCATATAATGTCACTTACATGTTGAGTCTAAAATAGTCAAATTCATAGAAGCAGTGAATGTAATGATGGCTATCACTGGCTAAGGGAAGGGAAACACAGGGAGGGTACAAAAGGACAGAAAAGTTCAGTTATGCAAAATTAAGTATGACTTGGAGATCTAGTGTACAGCAATGTGGCTATAAGTAATGACACTATATTATATACTTAAAGTTTTCCAAGAGAATAGATCTTATTTTTTGTGTTCTTACCATACAGAAAAAATGGTATCACTAGGGTAGGAAGAATTTTGGACAGGTGATAGATGTGTTTATTTATGACCTAGATGGTGGTGATGGTTTCATAGATTTACACCAATCCTCCAACTTAGTTGTGTACATTAGATACATGCAATTTTTCCCATGTGAAACAGACCACAATTAAGTGGTTAAAAACTTCCTATTTGTAATGAATAATAAGCATAAGAATTCATTATGTTATCTATTTCTATAAACAGAAAAAGAAGGTCATAAATCAAAGGACACCGGAAAAAATAATACAAGGCAATTTTTCTGTTGTTTCAGAAAAATAAAACATTTTAGGAAAAATACCCTATATTTTTAAAATTATTAAAAGCAAGATACACCTTGATTTCATAAAATTTTGTTCAGAGAACAGTTACTAAAATAACAGAATGACATCAAAAATGGCAACAGAGGGTAGTACTCATTACACTGTAGATTACAACATTGTTATTACCAAAATGAAATACACCTCCAAGTAAAAAAGAAATGGACTGTGTACAAAGTAAATTATATATTACAGACTTGAAGGGACAAATATCACAATAGAAAATTTAAAACATCACCAGAAAAGCTAAATTAAATAAAAATAACTATGAAATACACACAAGATCTGATATAATTGCATTCTTGAAAAAAAAGTACAAATGGAACAGGAATAATATTTTAAAATAACAGAATATTTGTCTTGACTGAAAGAGGAAATTTATGTATTATTTAAAAGGATAAAACTTAGCAAAATGAGTTCTATCTGATAATGAACAAAACAATAAAACATATCTTGGTGAAGTTACTAAAATTCAAGTACAAAGAAAGGCTTTTCTCTATTAAAAAAACAAAAACAAAACAAAACTCAGCTACAAGACAAAATATTTTCTCCACAAGCAATGAAAAATGCCAGAAAATTATTAAAAATATCTGCTACAGAAATAGTTTTTTTAAAACTGAGTTCCTTAGGAGATTCAAAAATTTTAGGTGGCTAATAAAAGTCAAAACTCATTTCATAAAAATACTAACATATAATTTGTTCTTTTATTTTCAATGAATGTATAATGGAGTTTCCCAGAGACTATATGTTGTGAGATATTTCAAGAGATTAAAGAAGCAGATAGGAGAGGCTATTCATTTTCTATTAAACTGAACATTCAAGAAATTTGCACGGGTGTTAAATGATGTGGTAGAAGAAGATGCGATATATGATTTCAATCTTTAATTTATTAAGGTTTGTTTTGTGTTCTAACATATCATCTATCCTGGATAATGTTTGATATGCTCTAATAGGGCTTTATCTTTAATTAACTCAATAACTTTGAGCTAGGTATTTCTACTTTCTAAACACCTCCGGCTCCTTTATTTGTAAAGTGAGCTGTGGTTTTATGATGTCTAGCACCTCCCTTCTTTGTGGCCCTGAATGGAGTTCCATCCCTTGGCAGTACTACCACAATTGTCCTTCCTCTTTTGTACTGGATTCTCTCAAAGCCTCAGCACATTAATGCATTTTCTCTTCTAGTGATATTTGCATTTCAACCAGAAGTAGAGATTTATGCTTCGTAAACCCTCTCCCCAGCTACAATTCACAATTATGAAAAAGAGTGGTTTTAAAAAAGTACAGGATATATTCCTGATTTTTTTAGTATTTACTCTATGTAAGGCATTTTGGTACATACTGGGGATCTAAAGAAGGAGGTACCAAAAGTATAACATAGAAGATGATGGCATCTAACATTAGGCTAAGATAAATATTATTGGAAGCCTACTATGAAAGTCTGTCCTCAAAGTATCAAGCCAATGTCAGCATAATTTTAAAAGTTTGCCCAGCTGATACTTTCAAGACTGACCTCATAAACAGAAGTAAATGAAGTACATTGGTGGGGGTTTGTGAGGTTTCTCAGAGGACCAAATCACTAAAGGACATGTCCTCATTTTTAGCAATAAAAATACTATTTTATCTCAAGGATAGGAAACACTAAAGTTTTCCCCAATATCTAGTTTCTCTAAACAGAGCTTTTCATAGGCATATGCCTAATATTCCAAACAAATGTGCATAGCTTGTTGATTCATCACACAAGCACATGTAATATCCAAAAAGTATCCGAAAACAAGAAAGCAAAATATGATCTTTACCTTCAAGACATCAATTATTTCATGACCTGGCTGGTGGCACAGTGGATAAGGCACCAGCCTGTGAACCCAAAGGTCACTGGTTTGATTCCCAGCCAGGGCACATAATCAGGTTGTAAGCCAGGTTGTAAACTAGGTCCATAGCTGGAGGCAGGTGAAAGGCAATCATACATTGATGTCTCTCTCCCTCTAGGCCTCTCTCCCTTCCTCTCTCTCTAAATATGATAAATCAAATATTAAAAAAAAGAAAAGAAAAGATATCAGCCCTAGCTGGCGGCTCAATGGATAAGCACTGGCCTGTGAACCCAAAGGTCTCTGGTTGGATTCCCCAGTCAGGGCACATAACCAGGTTGCAAGCCAGGTCTCCAGCCAGGCCTATAGCTGGAGGCAAGTGAAAGGCAACCATACATTGATGTTTCTCTCCCTTTCTTCCTCCCTCCCTGTTCTTCTCTCTAAAACTAATGAATAAACTCTTTTAAAAAAGCAATTATTTCTTTATTTTCCAAGTTAACTTACTTTTGCTGTTCTACCATTTCTTAATGAGTACCAAGTATCTGACATTAAGTTTCTGCAATTTGAGTTTTCCATCTTGTACACTTGGTAGACTTGATTCCAAAGTCATCTTTTCCAAGCTCATATACTGTTTATTTTTAAGTGTCCCCACCATATATTTTCTCATCAGGAGTTTTAAAGAATAGCAATGTTAAAATTCTAGATTAATCAGTTGCATGCTGGGAAAACAGGCAAGATGCTTATTCATTCTGAGTACATGCTGCTTTATAAAGATATTGCATTTAAAATTTCAGCACTATGCACAGCACATAGTAGACATAATAGTGACCAGATTAATTATAGATTATAATGCAAGATGGAGAATACTCTGCCTTCACAGCTCTCTCAATCATTTGTAATCTGACATGGCTGGTGATGAGGAAAACTTTCCTGGTTTTCACTGTCCCACACTAAAAGATATGAGAAGAATAAGCAATCTAATTCTGTCTAATGATGTATTTTTAAAAGTCACAAATTTGTTGCCACAAACATACTCTGGATTTACCTTTTTAAAAATGCCTGTTAAGAAAATGATGGTCTCATTTGTTTCAGCATGAATTGAAGAGGGCTAGAGGGAGACCAGATGAACCTTCACAATATCATCCCTCTTCCTCTAAAGGTCACTTGCTCCTTCGACCCTTTCTTTAACCCAGATGTCTACCATTCTACTCTTGTATTAAACACAAGTTCTATTTACTTTTAGAGTAGCTTCCATGGGCACTTTCAGCAACTTCTCACTGCCAGAAGAAAAAGTAAACTACTATGAGTGACAAACCCTGGCATTTATTTGGTAGTTGATTTAAATACTTATTTAATTTGAACTTTATTTATACAAGAAACATATAGTTCAGCAAATAAAATTAAAACTTGTTTTAGTATCCCATGGATTTGACCACATAAGATGAAAATAAAACCAGTAGAAGGTTTATTATTAATTCATGGTACTTTGGATGGTAAATACCTTCCTTGGCCTGAAATGAGATCAGGGGATTTTCCCTGAGATATGATCAAGTGACTTTTTGAATAAGGATAAAAATGTTATTTTTCTATCAGCCTCATTTATAATTCTAGTAAAAGACTATCAAGTTTTACTCATGATATTTTAAACCTATTTAATAGTCCCAGTACTATTCTATGTTAATGCCATAGTTTTACTAGAAATTAAAGTAGGACTCAGAGGAGTGTAATTTCCAAGGACATACTTCCTGGTACTTTATAAACTATTTTATTCTTTTTGCCTCACTCTATTGGACTTTTTAATATACTGACTGTATTATACTACAAGCTCACAATAGATTCTGTCTTCTCCCAAACTCTTATATTTATATTTACTATGTTCTAATTCAAGGTGCCTAAAGTATAATTCAAATGACAATGTGAAAATTTCAAGGACATTTTGGAAGGCAGTTGATGTTACTATAGTGGAGAAAACCAGTTGTAAGTAAACAGAACTATACATCATTTTAAACTTATTATAGACCAAGTCTACAATAATTTGTCCATGTTTCCAAATGCACAAAACTCCAAAAACTGAAGGAGTCTCATTTACTTTTCTTTAAAATATTTGATGGTTTGATACAAAACCACATTTAGCAACTACATCTAACATAAATGAAAATGATGCTATTTATAATATTTATCCCATTATTCATGTTTTGTTAAATATATATAAAATATGGTTAGAGAGTATTGCACTAGTCTTTACTAAATATTATATAAGTGGTATACATGTCATAATAAATTAAAAATAGTCTAAGATAATGTACATAGAAAATAATATAGAGACATTAACTTGCTAGGGATGTCATAAAACTCCACATATAGACTAGATGGCTTAAACAACAGAACTTTATTTTCTCACAGTTCTAGAGGCTAGAAGTCCAAGATCAAAGTGTTGGCAGGTTTTGTTTCTTCAGAGGCCTCTCCCCTTGGCTTTCAGAGGGCTGCCTTCTCACTGTGTCCTTACATGATCTTTCCTCTGTGCATATTTATTCTAGTGTTTGTATGAACCCCTATACTAGCAAGGAAAATATCTTCTGATTTTTATTTGCATATTTTCTCTTGTATTTCATATAAACATAATCATATATCGTGCTCTTTTGTATTTAGCTTCTTTTAATTAACTTTACCTATAATAACTTACATACTCTGTAGATAGTTCAAACTGTTGTATTATATTTCTGTCAATAAATCCATTTGTTTATCAGTATTACCACACTAATGGGCATTTGGATAGTTTCCAGTTTTGAGCTATTACCAATAATACTGCTTTTATATGTCTTTTAATGAGCATTATCTAGGAGTAGAGCTGTCATTTATAAGATATGCTTATGTTTCACTTCAGTAAATCTGCTATAGTGTGTATCAAAGTTGCCAAACCAATTGAACCTACTATTTGAACAATGTTATGTATGTGATGTCTGTTCCACAGAAGACGACTCTGTAATTTAGAATCTGTATAGGAAATCAAATGTGGCACAGGGAAAGTATTAGAGAAGAAATTGGAGCCTCCAGAATATTTATTGATGATATTAAGATGTCACACACACATGCATTAGATAAGACTGAAAAGTACTATTGTACTTATCTAAGAAGTCCATAATAAAATAAACATGCCTTTGTTTAGCTACTTTCCTTAACTGACAAGAACAAAGGATATTAGTTTTAAATAATCATAGATCAAAAATGAAAGTAAGAACAGACTGATTCAATAAGCCTTTATTGATGGCTATCATCAATAAATCAACAAACAGGTGCTGGTGAAGATGTGGAGAAAAGGGAACCCTCAGGCATTGTTGGTAGGAATGCAGACTGGTGCAGCCACTATGAAAAGTAGTATGGAAAGACCTCAAAAAAATTAAAAATGGAATTGCCTTAGGGCCCAGCAATTCTACTTCTGGGAATATATAGTCTTTCCTGAAAGTATCAGCCACTCAAACTATTTTAATTATATTAACATTGGCTTGATACTTTTTGGACAGCCTCATATCTAAGAAACTCAAAACACTAATTTGAAAGAATATATGCATCCTGTATTTATTACAGCATTGTCTATGATAGCTAAGATCTATAAGCAGCCCAAGTGTTAATCAGTAGCTGAGTGGATAATAAGGCTGTGGTACATTTACGCAATGGAATACTACGTGGCCATACTAAAGGATATCTTTGTCTTAGACCTGAAGAATATCATGCTAAGTGAAGTAAATCAGTCAAAGAAAGACAAATACCATATAATTCCACTTGTACATGGAATCTAAAGAACAAAATAAACTAGCAAAATTGAATGAGACTTATAGAAACAGAGAACAGACTGGCAGCATTCAGAGGGGAGGGGTGTTGGTGGGCTGGGTGAAAAAAGTGAAGATTAAAAATAAAACCTCATAGATACAGATAACAGTGTCTAACGTATGGTGATTACCAGAAGGAAAGAAGAAGGTGAGGGAAGGTTAAAAAGGGCAAAAAGGTAATAAATAGTGTTGGAAGGAGACTTGATGGAATGATGAACACTCAGTACAATATGCAGATGATGTATTGTAGAATTGTATACTTGAAACCTATATAATTTTACTAAACAATCCTACCTCAATAAATTAAAATAAAGAAGCCTTTATTATACATTATAATTAATTACCAAGGAAAGTTTTGAGGTACTGTTTTCCAGAAGCAGAATTATTAAAAATAAACTTAATTTATTATTTAGGTTATGATAATAATCTCTCTGGAACTCAAATACCCTATCACTCTCTAATCTTTGAAGAGTGGTCATAACAAGGAGTATGCTTGTCCCCCTTCCCATTTGTTCTCCTTCCCCAACCTTCATCTCTAGGAATCAAAATGAGGGAGTTTTCTTTAGGTTTAGTTTGGTTTGGTTTAGCTATAAGGCAGGCATGGCTAAAAGTCTGACAGCACATCTAATTAGGCTGATTATGCTATAGAGTTAAAATATAATTCAAATGCACAATATTGCCATGGTTTTTAATGTTAGGATCTGTGCATTGCATTACAAGGAATGGAACACTAAGATTGGGATAAAAAATTCTGTGAACATAAATGAATCTGAAAAGTTGAACTCTTAAATTCTGCCAAAACTTGCTCACCAGTAGAAGTACCATTTTCCCACTGTCTGAAGAAACCAGCCTTCCCTTTCTTAAAACTGTAATAAACTCATCTATTTGTTTGAAAGAAAATAGCTATCATAGCTCAATGCTATCAGCCCTTATTGCTTCAGGGCTCGCAATTAGAAAAATTTTGGAAGAAATTTTGATGGGTGAATGATTCTTACAACTTTTCTTAGATATCAAAATATATTAATTTGGTTTTCATCTATTTAATGGATAAATGAAAATCGTAATGAGTATTACGGGATTACAGAATGTAATCTTAGAATATACTGTTAATCTAAGAATGTATCTTTTTAAAAAGCTAATTAAGCACTTGCTTTTAAAAAAGCTATCTTTTACTTGATAATTTGTAAAAAATTAGAGCACATTTTTAAAGAAAATGCTATTTTCTTTCTGAAAGTTAAAATCATTGTTATAAAGTCATATTTGTAATGTTTAATTATAATTTATAACAGGAGATTGGGAAACAGGTTAAAGATTTTACAATTGCACACATAATCAATAAACTATGAGGTCTCATTTTCCATAATGTTGCACTTCTTCGATTCTAGGAGGTTCCACTCCTTTATGTCCATATTATGATAAAAATGAACATGGTACACCTATCAATCTTATTAGAACAGAATCTAATTACTTCTCTAAGATCCATGAGGTTAGGAGTTGTATAGGTGTTTCTTCCAGTATGCTCTCTTACATAAAGTTGGCTCTGGTTGTTATTGACTACTGTTTCATTTCATTTCCAGTTCTCCTCCATCATGGCACAGAGGAGTAAAATTCCTCCCTTTTTGAAAGTAGGCACAGCTGTGTGATTTGCTTGGCTGACAAAAAGTCAACAGATGCACCTAGCTGTGCCACCCTGAGAAAAAGGCTTTAAGGGACACTGATTTTTCATCTTTATTCTGTCACAGTAAACAGAGTTCCTATAGATGGCTTTTAAATGTAGACAAAATGAGGCACAGCCATCTGCTGAATATGTAGCATGGTTATAAGTCCCTGAGATTGTGGGTTTGTCTGTTACCTAGGCTTAGTGAACCCTTTTGTTACAATTTCTGATGGAGATTAAAAACAAATAATTATCTATTTCCTAGTATAGTTTTCAATCCTGTTTTAATCATGGCATCTTTTCTTGAATTTTATGCCAGATAATAACACTTAAGATGGGCTATTCTGCCAGCAAAGTTACTATTTAGAATAAAGGACAGATAGAGTTTTCCAGACAAGAAAAACTAAAAGAATACATCACCACTAAATCACCATTATATGAAATGTTAAATGGTCTTCTTTAAGGAGAAGAAAATTAAAAAGCGAACAATAAAATGACAGTAAGTACTTATCTACAAAAATGAATCTAAAGACCAAAATAAACAAATAAGCAGAATAGAAACAATCATAGACACACAGTGAACGTTTTGCTGATTGCTAGATGGGAGGGAGTTTGGGGGATGGGAGAAAAAGGTGAAGGGATTAAACAGTACAACTAGGTAGTTACATAATAGCCATGGAGATATAAAGTACAGCATAGGGAATAGAGTAGTCAAAGAACATCTCTGCGTGACCGATGGACAACAATGTGGGGACTTCCTGGAGGAGAGAGGGGTGCTGGGTGAAGGGGAGGCAAAATGGGAAAATTGGGACAACTGTAATAGCATAACCAATAAAATATAATTTAAAATAATAAAAAATACTTTTTAAAAGAAAATGGGTTATTCTGGTAAAGAGGCTAAAAGTGTTTGGTTCTTCAGAGTCCACTGGTCTGCCCACCCACATGAGCTTCCAGGGGCTTCCTTGTGGCTCTACCAAGACTCAGTTAAGCACAATAAAAAAACTGAGTTGAAAATCAGGAGACTTTGGTTTAGTCACAATGTATAATTAATGATGTATATAAATTCTATCTTCTTAATCTTTTAAAAATATTCTAAAATTCTACTTTCTCACACACAGGATATACATACTGCAAGAACCATTCTTAAATTTGACCTTATATCAGTTGTATAGTAATACTTAGAATAAGGTGAGAAAAATATTTGACTTGGCATTATGTCTGTGTGGGTATGTGTGTGCATTTAAAGTGTTATAGGACAGTAAAATGTCTAATGTAATAGTACCTTTATAGCTTCTGGCTAAATGAATTTTCTGAATCATAAAGCACTATAAGAATATAAAGTGCTATTATTTTAATTAGGACAATGAATTTAAACACTTTTTTCTTTCTTTCTTTTTTTTTATTTTTTAAGGATGGGCTCTGAGCTCTTAGTTCCAGTCCAGAAAAAAGAAAGTGAATGAATTGGCCATTCTCCCCTTAACATGCACAAGATGACGAAAAACACTAGGCAGCATCAGGAAGGGCAGAAAACTAACACAAAACATAAGCTTATTCTACTGTGAAATTACTGTGAGGCCCCATCTGCAATATTCTGTAGTGTGATTCCTAGTAAAATTAAAGATATAATATATTTGGAAAAAGTCCAGGAAGATGTCATTTAAATGGTCCAAATGATGGAATGCTTCCATGGAAAACTAAAAAGTTAGGATTCTTCAGTCTGAGAAAAATGAATGTGAAGAGAATTATAATTAAAATGAATAAACCAGTCTCTAAGATTGATTCTAGCTCAAGGCAATCTTGAAAAAAATGACTAAAAAAATTGTAGCTACCTTTATCAAACACTAACAATTTGTCAGATTTTGTTCTGAGGACTTTATAATACATGCTTATTTATCTAATCCTTAAAATAATTCTACACAGCCGATACTATTATTTTTCTTACTTTGTAGATGAAACTGAAGGTGACTCCAGGTAACTTACGTAATACCATGTAGAAAACTGGGCTGGCCTATGAAATATGTGGAATAGATATATTGGAATGGTTTTCAAAGTGGAATGTACATAAGATTTTCCTAAATTGTTAATTGAAAATGTGGATTCCTGGCCCAGAATTAAGTATATCTGAGGTTAAGCCAGGAATATGGATTTAAAAAACAACATAGGTTTTAATGTAAAGTGAATCTATGACCCATATTTGGAGAAATACCAGGTTGGTAAATAAATACTTTTTGGAAATCCATTTGATAGATTACCTTGATCAAAACTATTTAACCTTTTTAAAGCCTCACTTTTTTGATCTACAAAAGATGTACTAATACTAATATCATTAATTTTAAAAAAGGATTAAGCACATCACCTATTAAAATTGCTGATAATAGAGCAATCAATACACATTGGTATTTATTTTTAAACAAAGTTAGTTGTGCCTGTAGAACAGCCAGAGTTATTCTACTGTAATTGTTGTTGCTTCTTACACATTTACATTTGCAGCAATATTTTATCTTTCCATATAAATATTTTAAATTTATTATATGCCCCCAGTCTCTCTTTGAATACATTTCTATTCTTATTTTTTTTTTTTTTTTTTTTTTATGTGTTTAATTTACCTTATTTTTAGTCCCATGTGAAACATTCCTTGGCTATTCCAGTCCACAACAATCTCTAGCTAGACCTAATTATGGAATCTCTACTACTTGTCAGGCGCTATGTTAGTCATCCTTTAGGCCATAACCCCTGTAAGGTAAACATTGCTACCTAATCTTTATAGGAAATTCAGTGTGCTTAAAGGCAAAGTAGGAAATAGAAGTCAGAAACATAATGAACTTCTATTTATGAAGCTCAAGGTCAGTTTACTACACAATTTCTTTTTACCTTATCTGTACCTCATGGGGGGTTATAATTTTCTCATGGTATTGCATAGCAACTTTTCTATGAGGTCTGTCCCGAAAGTATATTTTAAGTATATTGACATTGGCTAAATACTTTCGGGACAGATCTTATATGTGTTTGTCAGTTTTAAAAACTGTTCTATTTTATGAATACCTACAAAGAAACCTATAATTAACACACTTTATTTTTGATCTGCAGAGCTACTCTATATTTAGATGCATTTATTCCTCAAAGCCCTGAAAGTCAAAAAATTAGTAATTGAAGGATTTATGAATTGAACCCAGGTACGTCTAGTGTCAGAATCCATTATTTCCTACATACTCATGCAATCATTCAGTCATTTGAATGCTTACTAGTAACCAGCTTTACAAATAGCTCAGAATACACTCATGGACAGAGCAGAAAACCCCCTACCTATCCTTATAAACTAACATTATTTTCAAATGTGGTCTCTTATTTCTTTGACTTCATTGTGAGCACCTTGAGGGCAGCATTCAAGTGCTAAACCAACAGAGCCAGTGACTAGCTCTCCCAGAGAGCTGTCTAAAGCATATTAGTCATCTTGTAGTTGATTATTTGAAAGGATAATAACACACACTATAAGGGCAAATACTAGTAATTATTATTACTCTATCCCAGTACTTCAAAAAATGATTTCTTTTTCCAGACTCCAATGCAAGGCAAAATGAATACCATAGCACTTTCATAATAGTTTTTATTCTTATATTACTAAGGAAAAGTACTTAAGCCACTGCACTATAATTGGTTGTTTATATCTTCATTATTTTTTATCTCTAAGTTCTTCAAGGGCTAGGTTTGATTTAAAAAGTCTATCCATAGTAATCTACAAGGTAGAGCAAAAGTAGGTTTACAGTTGTGAGCACATATAACACAGAGTTCATTCTATTATTATTAATTATTCTATTATTTTCCACATGAACAACAATAAACCTATTTGCCCCACCCTGTATCACTGGAATGTAACAGGAAGTAAACAAATTTCTGTTGAAATAAGGGAGAAGAAAATCTCACCTAATATTTTATCAATGTGCAACATTCTCAGAAAAAATATATGAAAGTGTAAATATGAATAAGTATAAATTAAACAACTCATACAACTAGAATAACCTTTTCCAAGACTTTAATAGTCAGAGGACTTGAGCTTAAATTTTAACTCTGCCATTTATTCTCTACTTGATCTAAAACAAATCTAACTTCTCTAAGCCTGATTGCATTATCCTTAAGAGTTTAGATAGTCACAGATTATTTTAAAGATAAAATGAGATAATATGTGTAATTATAGATATGTTACTATGTAAAAGTAATGAGATATAATCACTTCTCTTGGATTATCAACTTACTCATGTATGAGATCTGTCCTGAAAGTATCAGCCATGCAAACTGTTTTAACTATATTGACACTGGCTTGATACTTTTGAGACAGGCCTCATAAAAGTCATACTGTATAATGCAGTGACTTAGGAACTAAGCTTTCAAACCCAAAGACTGAAATTCAAATCCAACTCTACCAATTTTATAAAAATGTGATCTTAGACATACTGGTTAATATCTTAATTGTACCTTACCTCCACATGATGATGTGATAAAAGTTAACAGAGGAAATATGAAGTTATTAGAATAATGCCTTAAATTTAAGAAACCATAAAAAGTTCAGTATCTTATTCATTTTTGCAAAAGTTTATAATGAAACATTATTTAGCATGTTCAGTCATCATGCTAAAGGATCATGAAAAAGATTTTAAAATTCCCATCACATTTCCTCTAGTTTTATTTTGTGTGAATGTCAATGACAATAAGGTCTTCCATTTCTAATCTATGGATTGTGATTTTTATACAGCTTTGCTGTTGCTCCAGAAAACTGGATTTGCCTCTTCCATTCAACTTAAGTATTATCAGCCTCTTAAAATAAAGGCATATTTACTAATTCTTAAAATATAGGTATACTTACTAACCAAATTTAAGTATTAATTGAATATTTCTTCCTTCATGAAAATTATAGAAAACAAAGATAAATATTGCTTTGATATTTACACATATTTAGTAGTTTGAGTAAAAGTGAGATCAAGGCATTGGATCCAGTGCTTTTCTCACTTCTAAATATGCCAGGCTGTGAAAAATCTGCATTTGGTTTCCCTTATACATCTTGAATGTATTTCATGTATTTTTAACAATTTTTTTATGATCTATTTTCTCACCAACCTCCACATGCCTGATGGAAGATGTAAAAAAGCTATTCCATATGCTCTGTATAAAATATGTTAAATGGAGAAAATTGGGCATGAAACTACTTAGAAAAAATGAGTAGAATAATTGCATATTTCCATCTGAAGAGACAAATTATATTTCATTGGTCCTTTAAAGTTTAAATTTCCAGATTAAAATTAAGGTGATAAAAATTTAGTGAACAATAAAGTAATTGGTATGTTACTCTTGGTTTCTAATGATAAGCATGTGTTACTTGAGATGTACTTTCTAAGGTGCCTTATAACACAGCTATGACAGATTAAGAATAATGTAATAAAGAGGAGCATGATTTTTATCTAATTTATTGGTGTTTATAATTCATGCACAAAATAGCTACCGTAAGAAATTTAAAGCAGTTTAAAATAAAAATTTTAATACTTTAAATTCTGACCTAATTCAAATGGAAAGCTTTTTCCCATTCTTAATGATGTCCCTCTATTATACATTGTGAGCAAGTCGGTACTCCTCCAAAAAATGTCACACAGAGAAAAAAGTGTCTAGTAATAAGTAAAATATAATAAGGTTTTCCATGGAATATATATTGTATTTTAAAATATAACCAAAAGATCATCATCTAGGTAAACTTAGCACAGGATATTCACTCTAGGAGTCTTTAGATGAATAAATAATTTATGTTATTTATGGTTGATAGTAACCTTATTCCAGAGATATAAAGCAATGAGGACTCCTCTATTTCATGATTAAAATCATTTTGATATAACATTAAATGACCACATTTTTCTGTCTCATGGATAGATTTTTTATTTTGCTAAAATACAAATAAATAGTACAGTATAAACTTATAACAAAATCAAAATTTAATAATCATTGAAGCCATGCTTCAAATCAATGATTTGGAACATAAGGAAAAAATAAACAACCAGAACAGAATGAAGAAACAAGAATTCAAAAAAACAAACAAATAAGAGTCTGAGACATGTTCAAAAGTGCCAATATCCAAATCATAGGGATGCCAGAAGAGAAGAGGTAGAGCAAGGAATCAAAAACTTAGTTAAATAATGAAGAAAAACTTCCTTAATTTGGCAAAGGAGACCTACAAGTCTAGGAAGCACATAGAGTCCCAACCAAGGTGGACTCAAAGAAGAACACATCAAGCCACATCATAATTAAAATGCCAAAGGTTAAAGATAAAGAGATAATCTTAAAAGCAGAAAGAGAAAAGCAGAGAATTACCTACAAGGAGTTCTCATTAGATTATCAGCTTATTTCTCTCAAGAAACTTTACAGGCAAGAAAGGATTGGCAAAAAGTGATGAAAAGCAAGGGCTCATAACCAATATTAGTCTGTTCAGCAAAGCTTCATTTAAAATGGAAGGGCAGATAAAGCTATTCCCAGAGAAGGTAAAGCCTTTGGCATTTATCATTGCCAAGCCTTTATTATATGAAATGTTAAGGGGATTTATTTAAGAAAAAGAAGATCAAAACTATGAACAATAAAATGACAACAAACTCACAACTATCAACAACTGAAAAATAAAAACAAAAACAAATTAAACAAGTAGAATAGAAACAGAATCATAGATATGGAGATCATTCAGAGGATTATCATCAGGAAGGGTGAGGGGGAGAACACAGGAAAATGAACAGGGATTAGGAAGCATAGTTGGTAGGTACTAAATAAGACAGGCAGATGTTAAGAATAGTATAGGAACTGGAAAAGCCAAAGAACTTTTATGCACAACCCATGGACATAAACTAATGGGTAGAGGTTACTGGAGGGAAGGGGTGTAAGTGGCTGGGGGGTTCATAGGGGGAAAATCTGGGTCAACTGTAACAGCATAATCAGTAAAATATACTTTAAAAAATGAAAGAGAACATAAAGTCATATGCTGATAAAAATATACTGAGTAAAGCCTGAAATGTCCATTTTATATATTATAAGGAAACTTCTATTTTTGTTTCTTTACAACTTAACCTTTTAATACATTTAGCCATTATTTTAATGCAGATGTGATTGAGTGGATAATTGAGAAATTCTTTCAAGTTTTCAGCTTCTAAGCATTAAAAAATTGAATTCAATAAAAAAAAAACTTGGACAGTTACAGAAACAGGTCTTTAAGGATTAATAATTTGAAAAGTTTTAATGTATTATCTCTTGAAAACTAAGACTATATGTTAAGTAGATTAAGAAAAATCATTTAAATAAATTTAACCACTGTGCTCCCTTCGGAAGCATGTATATTAAAATTGGAATGATACAGAGAAGATTAGCATAGCCCCTGCACAAGGATAACATGCAAATTCATGAAGTGTTTTATATTTTTATAAAGAATCTTTTTCCTCTCAAAAAAAATAAATGTAACTACTTAAAATAATGTGTAAAGGATAAAATTACATTGAAGAATCAATTTTTCCTTTGAAGTTTGTCAGTATAATTTCATCTAAAATGCCTTCATCTTGTCTTCAGGAATTTACATACAACTTAAATGCAAAATCTTTGCTGTGAAATTATATCAAACATGTCATGAGGAAGAAAAATAAAGTTACCTTTAAGTTATATATATATATATATATATATATATATATATATATATATGACTGAAATCAATGGAAACTTACAACTTGTCCAACTGATTTTCTCAATATGAAAAGAAGAAAAGTTATCTCACAGAAAGTGAAACCTTTAAAAAAAGAATGGAATTAAACCTGTGAACTTTCAATTTGTAGGATGATGCCTAACCCATCGAGCCACACCAGTCAACTCTTCCAAGAAAGCAATTATGTGGATTTCTAACTGTGAATGTCTGTAGGTACACCTACATGTACATTTTAGTGTTTTCACTGTGGAGTAGGTGGTTATGTAAAATATTTACCATGCTTTTGAAAATAATAATTAAAGTTAAAATCTGGTTCTTCATGTTGGGGTTTTAAATTTCAGATAAATAACATCTCTTTCTTTCCCTCCTGAGTTGGGAATTAATTAAAATATAAAGGCCCAAGAGACAAAGATTTGAAATGAAAATAAGAGCATTATGATGATAAACTGTTGAGACAATTTGTTTTAAATCTGCAGCAGATGGGGCTGGCTAATACTTCAACATTAAACATACTTGAACAGACCTAAAAAACATTCAAATCCTCCAATTGTAAGCTTCAGACTGAAGGCTCAGAAATTTGTGATTTGGGGTGCTGGCACTAAAATAGAGAGGAAAAATGCAGATGAATTGAATATAAATAGTTCCTTCTACAAAATTTAGTAAATAGTTCAGTCCTTTGTCCTTAGAGATGAGAATGTGAATAGTACAAAAGCCATGTGTCACCCTAAGCCAAAAATGTCTTTTAACTTAGAAATTGAAGCAGAATAGAAAGGTGTTTCTCCACTCATTAATATGCATTGGTAAAATGTACTTAAATTAACTGAATTAAAAACATTCATTTTAGAAAGAAAAAATTGACTAGTAATAAGACTAATGATAAATTATATATATATATATATATATCATCTTGTGATTTTGATTTTGTTTTGCTCACTTCAATGTTAATGTTGATCTTAATATGGCACATAAATTGCATCCCAATCCAAAGAATTAAACATCTGGTAAATTTTATAATATAAAGAGATTATTGTTGACCAAACTATCTTAATTTGTTTTTACTTTTCACTACAACATGTGCTATAAAGTAAAACCACCCTGAATTCTTGCCTCAGTTTTACACATTTGGCCTCTCCTTTTACTTGCTTATGGGATTTAAAATATCTCAAAATGTATACCAGAGGCACTGTACTGATGCTCTATAGAAAATATATGGACCTGTTTCAGTTCAATCTGAAATTATAACATTTTGAAATAAAAAGTCATCAACCTTTTAACTCATTATAACAGATGAAATTCAAATATTAAAAACTAGGGAGGGGGGAGGGAAAGAATAGAAATATGTGAGAAGCAGAAATGCTAGCAGAAAACTCAAAGCAGGCTCAGTAAACTAACAGCCAAGTTTGAGAGGATTCTGGCTTCCTTGTCACCTTTCCCTTAAAGTTATCTCCTTATACTTCAAGCAGTCACTGATGTATGTCCCATTTGCAGTCTCGCTCATCATCAATCCTCCCTTCTTCCTTCCCTCCCTTCCTTCCTCATCCAAAGATATGCTTATTGATTTTAGAAAGAAAAGAAGGGAGGAGATGGTGGGGGAGGGGAGGGAGGGAGGGAGGGAGGGGGACATAAAGGTGAGAGGGCAACATTGATTGGTTGCCTCTCACATGTTCCTCAAATTAGGAATTGAAACCCCATCCTAGTCATGTGCCCTGACTGGAGATCAAACTTGCAAAATTTTAGCATACATGATGATGCTTGAACCAACTGAGTGATCCAACCAGGGCTATTTTTCCCTTTTATGGCAACAGAAAAATGACATAGATACAGTAATCTCACAAATCTGTTTTTGCATTTAACCCTCCCAATGTAATAAGCACCAAGATCAGCATGGAAGGCAATGACAATTATAAAACAGCCTAGCAGACTTAACATGTTCTCACCCATGTTGGTAGGTTGTAGAGGCTCTCAGAATAGGATATATACTTCATAAGAGAAAGAAATGTGTCTTCTTTACTACTCCATACTCAATTTCTGGACACACAGTAGGTAGTAAATAATAGTTCTGAGATAGAATAAGATACTGGTATAAAATTGGGATAAAATATAGAAGGTAGAGTTGTAAGATGGAGGTTAATTATGGCAATTAGAGGACAAGAACTTGGGAATTTATTTATTGATTAGTTGATTGTTGTTTGAACATCCAACCAGCCCTTGTGTGTCCAAGCAATAATCAGAGCTCGATCTCCTGGAAAGAGGACTACATCAAGACTCACTAATTTTTGGCCACTGCTTTTTATTAAATCTTTGCCTGGAATGTAAGCTGATCATAGGTGGGAAGAGATGTACATTAGTCTTCAAAAGTAGACCAACATGCAGAAGTTTTAGAGCATTTCCCCCTCACATCTCCACTGCTGTCCTCAGTCCCTTTTCTTTTAGCTGTTTGGTTACATGGAAGACTGGAGGTCATTTTCTTGATTCTAGTGTCTCAGACACTACAGGAACCTCTGCCTCTGTCTGCTTCTTCTGCCTATTTATTAGGTGATCAGAACTGGAAGTGTTTTAATAAAAAAAAAAAAAAAAAAAGTATTGGAAAATCTAGCCTTTTCAAAACTCTTTGCAGGAGATAGATTTATTCAAGCTCACCCACTGAGTGAAGACAAAGAGTACAGTATCATATCAGTAGTAGCCATTGGTTCATCTAAAGTTAATTTGCTAATTTCCCCCAAGGTAGGAAAACTATAATCTGCTTAAATTTTAGTAAGATTTCTGCTATTGCTAGATACAATGGATGTATACCACACATGAGCCTGCTCATCTTTCTGCCATCAAATAGTTAACTATTTGTTTAATGCCAAACACAATGCTAGGTGCTGGGGAGGCAACTATCAACTTGACTGATATTACCCCTATCCACAGAACTCCTCTGGTGGAAGAGGTAAAGATAAAAAAATAAGCATTAAATGAAGTTATCAAAATTCTAGTATACACTATAAAAGGGGAAAAAAAGAAGCTAAATAGAAGAGAATTTAGACCACTAAATATCTACTTTGAATAGTGATAAAATTTAAAGTGAGAAGTGGAATAAGAATAAAGTTGCTGGCTAAGAGCAGAGGTGGAAAAAGAGCATTTTAATATGTAGTCATGGGAAAGTACTGTGTCCTGTAAAGAGCCAAGAATCACACATGGAGAACTTTTTGATAGATTTCTCACTAAAAGAGCCAAGCAAGTTTTTTCATACTGCACACTGTTTACACTGAGAGTTGTTAGATGTCTCAGACATTTCCCATCTGACTTTTAGGCTAAAGTCTATTCCCACAAAGCTTTGTTTCCAGTCAGCTGTCAATCCAACCACCAACAGTTTCAGACAATTTTTATCTAAGGAACTAGGTAGCAATGACCTACTACTATAGGGTACTTCCATTTTAAAAGTGGGTAAATCCAGATGTAAAGGATCCCCTGGCAAAGGAGTGAGTTGGGTAGGTCATGCTCACCTGTTACAGAAGCTAGGTATGTAAATCATCTCCTATCAACGGTCCCGTAAAACTGAGACTGATGCACTGAGGAACAGGGAGCTGCTGACTTTATATTTAATTTATATTTTAAAATGCGGTTGGTCCTAATTTGAATCAGCTAAACATGCACACACCCGCTTGCAACCCTAGTGATCCATGCTCTGCTGGGACCAGGTCATGTTATCAAAATTGTTTATTTCACCTTGTAGTCAACTCAAGCAAATCTTACCATTATTAGAGCCATTAAATTTGAAAAAAGTTTCTATTTTCTAAAATAATTACTCTGTTTCTCTGGAAAAAATTTCTCCCACACTTAGTGGCTGTTCTATAGCCACTAGCTATAGAAGAGTTAAGCCTTGCATA
Source organism: Noctilio leporinus (assembly GCA_004026585.1). Taxonomy (NCBI): domain Eukaryota; kingdom Metazoa; phylum Chordata; class Mammalia; order Chiroptera; family Noctilionidae; genus Noctilio; species Noctilio leporinus. Next base: position 360,556 of record PVIW01000842.1, read on the forward strand.
GCTCTGTCAATCCTTGACCTCTGCTCTATTATCAAACTATTTACATTAACACTGAAGAGTTTGACACATTGCCCCATAATCACTTGATTTGTCTCAATGCAACATGACCTCTGATTCAATAAGTAAACACGGATTTTTAAGGTACATGTATACTCAGTAGCATTTTGATTCAATAAAATGTTTTAAAACTATTTTTTTCCCAACATCTGGGGTTTGGCAAAACATAAAATGCCTTGGCCAAGCACTCTTTCTCCCAATTTTAAAGCCAGTGCATTTCAAGGGAAATTTAATTCATATGTTTCCAGTATATTTACACGTAGTTTATTTAAATGGTGTTTTTAAGAGCTCAGTGAGGTCCAAGAAGTCAATTACCAGTTTATAAAGTGTTTCAAGTTTTCTTTACATTGAACCAGGTGAGCAAATTTTGTTTAAAATAATAAAAAATCACTAATTTACTTAAAATGTAAAATCCTGTAACACTCATATTCCAACTGTGTAAAAGTCACATGTTATTCCCAAATAGGTCTCCATAACAGAGCATTCCCTGCCACCCAAGCATCCTGCATAGGTCGGTGAGAGAACAGAGTCAAAGGAGTGGGTTACAATCAACCCAGGGTGGTAAACATCTGGCCTGCGGCTTGGTGACTAAACCAGCTACACAAAGGAAACTTCTCCAACTCTTCTGCAAGTAGCTGGCTGTACTAACCGTTTCTTAGTCTTCCTATTCAATAACTGTGACTCTAGACAAACCACTTCATTTCCACCCCCCCCCCCAGCCATTCTCATTTTCCTGTATCCTAAAATAAGTTGATAATATAGAACTAATTTCAGAAGGTTAGAGTTAGAAAGAAGTGAAAGAATATAAACACAGTTATAAGTCTCTCTGAAGTGGATCTGCCTGCCGTTAAGTGATTAATAATAAAAATGATAGTTATGCGCACTTAAGATTAGCTACAAGAAGTATTTTACCTAAATTGCCTTTAGTTAAATGTTATCATCAGTTGAACACCATTTAAAAAAATATTGAAGTACCACAGCTTTTTTTCCTCCACTTATAGAACAAAATACTATGCTACCATAAAAAATGTTATGTTTTGCAAGAGCATGGATGGATCTGGAGAGTATTATGCTAAGTGAAATAAGCTAAGTGAAATAAATTTGTCTTTCACTAGAAAGACAAATGCCATATGACATTACTTATATCTGTGATCTAATGAACAAAATTAATGGAAGATCAAAATACAGACAGAGACATGGATACATGGAATAGACTGACAGCGGTCATGGGGAAGGGGGAAGAGAGGGACTAGACGAAAGAAGGTGAAGAGTTTAGCCAAAGAATATAAATACATAACCTGTATTTATAGGTAGACACAGAAAACAGTGCAGTGATGGGCAGAAGGAAGGGAAGCAGGGACTGGATGGAGGTGGGTAAAGGGGGGAGGAGGAATGGGGACATTTGTCATAGTGTCAACTGTAAAAATAAAGTTAAAAAACTAAGTAATTCTAGCTTGCATGGAAAAAGGAATCAGGCTGCAGAAAACAAGCTAGAATCACAGCAAAGATGGAAGCCCTCCTGCTTTGTCTCCAGTGGCGGTTGGTGACAGGAACACTGGACTGGGAATGAGGATAAGAGTTGCTACTACCTGCACCGCTATTGGCTGGATGATTGTAGGTAAGTCACATAACAGGGCTGGCTCCCAGCCTCAGCTACAAATGGCTAGATGACCTCAGTTTCCTCTCGACTTCAAACAGGATAGGTCTCTTGTTTACCTCAGCATTAGAATAAACTCAAAACCTATTATGAAAGGCAACTAATGATAACTATATGTTCTAAGTATGTCAGGTCAGGGACACCAAAACTTCCTTAAACTTTAGAAAGATGCCTGAGGTTGCACAATATAATTAATGTACACCATCTATGACCTTACTCATTTCTCTGCTTTCAAAGAATTATTCATTCTAAAGCACTCAGTGCCAAGCACAATGTTAGGCACTGGGGACAGAACTGTGAACTTGAGTAACATTATTACTCATCCCTTCCTAAAAAGTACTAGGATAAAAAGTTAAAAAGAAATGCAACTAATCCCTATGTGCAAATATGCTTTATACTTATATTTTCAAAAATTAGAAGTGGAGGAAGATAAAAATATAATTCCAAATATCTGACCAGAGCAACTTAAAAGAATCAGTATGATATCAATCCATTTTCCTTTTTCTAATTTTTAATCCAGAGAAATCACAAAAGTCAGGAGTCAATATATTTTTGTTATCCATAAGGGCATGGGCATTTTCAAATTATGTTGTTCTTCTCTTTTTACTATTGTTTGTCACAGGTTACCATTCTTAACACTTCCTTTGGACACAGTTTTGCTACTTTGCAATTAGAGAAAGAGAGCATTTTCTAAGTTAATCTAAAACCAAGAAAAAAGTTCAGCCCACAGTCAAAATAAGAGCCATGAGGTCTCATTAACCTATCAAACACTGATTACCATCCATATCATAGTTCATCATTAATCAAATTAAGAATGAATTAGAAATGCAAATAAAGAAAATCTAGTAAGAACAGAGACAGCAAAATTGTCAAGGATTCGAGAACAGTAAGTACAGGGTTAAACCAACACTAAATCAACTCTCTCTAAATCCAGAGGTATTTTCATTTCCATCTCTAACATTTGTCCTTTAGGGTCTTTCTTTTTCTCTCACTGTTGCCAAGATAAATTCAGAAGGAGCATACATTCTTAGCCACGCTGAGCCAGGCATGTAATTATTTTTAGATTTTTAGATTTTTAGATTGAGGCACAAATGTCATTGTTCTCTTCACAAACACCTTCCACTATTCCCCTTCTTGAACTTTCTCCTCAGGTTAACAAAATAATCATAATCTAATGCATACAGTATGGCTTTTGACACTATATCACTTCTGTTAAAATAAATTATCTCATTATTGCCACTGTAAACTCTATTCATTCTTTAATCTATCAGTTGCATAACCTTTGTCTCCTTTTTTCTCGATATTAAGGGACATAAAAGTTTCAGAAACTAATATGCTTTCCAGATGCTAACATCCTTGTTGAATGGAGAACATTAGCATATACGATGTGCTGAGAGGCAGGCTTCTGACCATATATACAATCAGAAATTGGAGTAGGAAGATTCTTCTGGATTTGAGGAATCTTAATTACTTTTGAAAGTCCTCAGTGGATACAACATACAGCTATTTTGCCTGGATGTGTTTCATCCTTCTCTGGTCTCATTCATATCTGTTGAGATGCCTGCTAAAAAGTTTCACTACCATCAAGGCCCATCAGAAGAATTCTGACAAAGAAGCTATGGTTGTTGCCGTCAATGGTCCCCAAAGTTGTGTTATTGTAGGTGCCAAAACAGTGCAGGTTTGCATGCAAAATTATAGTGCAAAAGGTCTCTTCTGTGTCCCTGTTACCATGGGCCACAAACTTTTCTGGACCCATATCTAACAAAAACTTTTGAATGTTCTATTCACTGTGCTTCTAAACATACCTAATGCTCTCTTCCCTTGTTTCAAAAACAAACAAATGAAAAACAGTAGAAGGAATCTAGTGGTGGGTAAATACATTATTATACAAACTGTGCTTCTCCTCCTTCTCCATCAATCCTTTCCTTGACAACATCTCTACTTTTTAAAATTGAAGTTTTAAAAATCCCACAAATAGGAGTGGACTGGGAAAACAAATGAAGGCAGGAAAGGAAGCAATTATTGACTGATCAGTAATTTTCTAAAAGTTATGAGATGCTTCTTTTACAGAATTGGAGATTGAGATTTAAATCACTTAAGTAACTTCCTGAAAATCCCAAGTCAACTAAAAGGTCAAACAACACTTAAAACCAAGTACAGTTCTGATTACTACTTCTCAATTAAATTAAAAAGAATTATTACAAAGTAATTTAAAAAATGAGTGCTAATCCAGTAAAGCTTGATAAAATTATTTGGTATTCAGACCTGGCTGGTGGCACAGTGGATGGGCACAGGCCTGCAAACCCAAAAATCACTGGTTCAATTCCCAGCCAGAACACATAACCAGGTTACAAGCCAGGTCTCCAGCCAGGTCTGTAGCTGGAGTCAGGTGCAAACCGACCATACATTGATGTTTCTTTCTCCCTCTCTGCCTCTCTCCCTTCCCCTCTCTCTAAAAATAGTAAAAACTTAAAAAAAAAATTATCTGGAATTTAAATCAACATTTTGAAGAAGATATAGGTTATTGGAAACAGCATAAGAACAGAACTACAAATTGATCATATTCAATATTCTGTTACATTGATTTGTGCATCATTTTTTTTTAAATTTATTTTTGTAAGATTTTTATTTATTACTTTCAGAAAGAGGGGAATGGAGAAAGGCAGAGAGGGAGAGAGACACCAATGTATGGTTGCCTTTCACCTGCCTCCAGCTACAGACCTGGCTGGAGACCTGGCTTGCAACCTGGTAATGTGCCCTGAGAGGGGATGGAACCAGCAACCTTTAGGTTCACAGGCTGGTACCCATCCACTGACCCACACCAGCCAGGGCTGTGCATCAGTTTGAATTCACTTAAGTTTTTAATTTATGTTTGTTATTTTAGAACCATTTTTAGTTTCAGAAAATTTACATCAACAGTTATTTAGATGCATATATAGAAACATTAAATATTTCTAAAATAAATCAATTTGGGATGTTTTCTGTCAATTAGCCTCAGTTTCACCAGCTAGAGAGAAGTTATTTTAGATGATCTCTAAGAACTCTTCAACTTTACTACCTAGTGATACTCTTAAAAGCTCTCTTTAAATAAAATATGTACTTTTATTTCATGAAGAAAATATATAATGATGTCTCACTAATTTCTTGTAAATTTCTTATACAGCACATTTTGAAACAAAACCAAAATCTGTTACCAAGCAAGAATAAAGTATTTTGAGAGATATATATGCTTTAAATTTTAATCCTGAATGTAGAAATATTTCTAACCTTTACAACTATATGATTTTAGAGTTTTGACAATATGAGCTTTTAAAGTTAAATTAAAACTTGCATTCATTTATCATTCTAATAAACAGAATTGAATTGAATGGAGAAATATAATACAATTTTTAATGACCAAATATGTTATTAATGCTATTAAAGAGTTGCCTGTAGATAAATTTATTTTTTTAAGATATTAGGGAAACATCCATTTTAGCTGTATTGTAAAACATCTTGAAAAATATACCCAGGAAACAAAAAATCATACAACCACAGACCTTTTCAATGCAGAAAGTTTAAAGCTTTTCTTCAAGCTCTATATTTCTTTTAAGCCTCATGTTACTGCAGAACAACATGTCTCACAGTGTATTGAAGCAAAAGAACAAAGAACAGCTTAACTTCATGATGGGTTAGTAGTGTGCTTTTATTATTAGGAATTTTAAATGTACCCACACTGAGGTTTTCTACTTTTTTAAAAAACATTTTCATGATTATTCTTGCTTCCTATTTCTATTACATTTTCCACATAAAAAGGATTAACAGTGTATCATGGAACTCTTTTGTATGTTAGCTACTTTTGTATGTTACCTACTTATGTATGATTCTACTTTTGATGTCTTTATTCCAAAATCTCCAGAAAAAGCTTAAAATACATGGTTTTGAAGTGACTTAGGTGAAAATGTCTAGGCTGTCAGTGGACTTCTGCCCAGAAATAGAAATCACTGTGACTCATTCTCAGAAGGCAATTTCTACTCTCTCACAAATATGTGGTTATGAAAGAGAATATGGATTCTGTGGTTAAAACCAATCTTTAATGTTCAAAGAAAAATGTTTTATGAATTGTGGAAGTTTTTATTTCCCAACTGTTTATCAAAGTATCTTTAGACAAATTAAACAAAAAAGCCCCTTATTAAAGCCTACTGCATGTCAGGGATTATACTGTGGATATATGTCCAAAACAATGTAAACTTTAATCTCAAAGCACCCAAAATCAAACATGGGAAACAGCAATGGAAGTGACTAACAATTTTTCTTCCTCACCCTTTTCATGGTTTCATTTTCTTCCCTAGACAATAAAATGCAACACTGCAGTCACTTTTCTGCTAATATTCTACATCCTGGTCTTCTTGCTGTTGGGTCTCACAAAACTCTACATCTTCCAAGTTGGGTGATCCTATGTCCCTTACTCCAAAAGCTAGGCTGCTGAATGTTACAGAACTGCACACAATCCTGGAGACTGGAGAAACTCCTATCACCAATTTTCTGATGTTTGTGAACCCTAAACACCTCTCATGCATCGAATTTAAGTATCATCAGCTCATTGGCATTCATTTTTTAAAATTATTTTTAACATGTAAATTTTATGTCTCTAGATAAAACTTTTCTCCTCTCCATACAGTTTACATGCTCCCTCACCCCTACGACTGCTTAACTCCTCTATCACTAAAACAATTATGGCTGCCCAACTGAACTCACCTAAATCTCTGTCTTCTACAACTGTTCTTACATTTTGTGAATCTTGAAGAAAGAAGATAACTACTAACAAGGGATCCTAGTTACTAACTGGGCTCAAATTAAATAAAACAGAGCCTACCAGCCATTTCTACACAGGGACTTCTCATGCAAACTTCCCTTCACGGAGAAGCCCTCACAGAATTACTTGCCTCAGCACTGAACTGCTGCACTATGTTTGTCATCTGAAGCTCAGCCTCTATAAAGGAGTTCCTGTAATTCTGTGCCAACCAGTAGGACTGAGGTTGTGGCCAATCAGAACTACGCAGTAATACCACCACCAACTTCTTCACTGATCAATAAAAGCAGCTATGTTCAGACCAACCAAGATAGTGTCTTCGGACCAATCAAGCTGCAAGTATCAGAGCTCTCATTTGTAGGAGGATTGACTAATCATGGACCAGGGGCACGACTTCTTTCTATACAAGTCAGCTCCCCTGTCTTTTGGGAGCACACTTGGCATTTCCAATGCAGACTGCTTTCCCTGGCTGAGCACCTGGGAAATGCTCTCACTAGAGCATTTTTCTTTGAACACTGAAAATTGGTTTTAGATCCAACTTAGAGGAATAGGTAGATCTTCTGTTTTCATAAGGATGTTAATTACACCTCTACTTTTCATGGCATACTCTTCTAGTTCTTTCCAACTTCGTTTTTCAACAGCAGCTTAAATTTGTTAGGGAGAAAACATGCTTGGGTCATGATATGTGTTTAAAAGAAGTGTTTAAAAATATTGTTGAAGAGAGGACAGATTTATGTGTTTGGCACTAATTATCTGTGGAATGTCAAACATGGTGTGCTTCATAAAATTGCATATCTTAAAAGTGAGTCATATTCCTGTTCATGATTATGTAGTGAATTAATACCTAATCAGAAATAGTCTCCTCCAAACACATTGCAATGAAGAGTACAGTATGAAAATAGAAAGCCAATAGGACACATGGGGTTAGAAAATAAGCTTATTGTTTCCATCCTGGACTTACAGAAGACCAAAACTACACACAAAAATCAAGGCCATTGCTATAGCCATGTAGTTCAAGAATAGCATGCAGTGGCTACTAGAAATGTAAACCACCCTATGGGGTAAGAGGGCTAAAAAAGGGTTCCTAGTAAGATAGGACACCAGATCCAAGCTCAACCATTAAAGATGGGTTTGATCCCACCCCTGCTCCATGAAAGAAAGCGAAAAAGCAACCTCTAGTAGCAAGACTGGTTCTTTGGCAACAGAGACTATTAATTGAACCAAGATAGGTGTCCACTCTCCCAAAGGCTGGGTCTGAAAAATCTTTACTATCTGAATTTTATAATTTATTGGAAATAAAAAATCATAAAGTACATTAAAAGTATACCTAAAGAAATCCCGTGATTTTGTAAGAATAGAGCACAAATTACTAACTAATGGGGGTTAAAGAGAAAAATTAAAACTAAAGTTCCAAAATATTTAAAAGATTAGAAATTCTTAACACAAGAACTTTTAGCATTCAAGTGAAAAAACTTTTAATGAGGAAAATGATAATAATTATTATGTACTATATACAAATTTATGAATAAAGGAAAAAATTAAATTAGTAGAAACTGTAAAGAGCAAATAATCTAGAAATAAAGGAATGAAAAAAATAACACCAAAAGTTGCTTATTTAGAAAAATAAAAGCAAGTAAGAAATAAACACATACCTAAATGGGGGAAAAAAGCTTATAACATCATTAAAAAAAGTAGGCTAAAAATAGCACTGGAAATGAAAAGGGGGCTATAACTACAAACTAAGTAAATATTGACCAACTATACCTAAAATATGTAAATTTTATATTTCTAGGTAAAATATCAATAACCAAACTTAAATCAAAGTGATACAGAAAATTGAAACAGAGTAATAAACATTAAAGAAATTAAATCCATTTTCTAAAAATATTCTATGACTCCTACTGTAAAATAAACACTGTTAACTTTATAAGAAAGTTTTCTGTATCAGTTAAGGATCAGAAAATCCATATGTTATTTACATTTTGTTGTTCCAGAGAACAGAAAAAGAAGGAAGGCACTCCTACTAATTTTACCAGTTAAATCATTGCTAAAAACAATGGAAAACAACAAGTCAAAGAGAATAACATTGCTCAGAGAAATCCCACTTATCAAACAATAGAGAAAAATCTAAATAAACTGCTAAGCAATTTAATATAGCATTAATAAAAAGTAGAACCATAATCATAGAATGTTAATGGTAAGCAATGTCAGAAAATTTAAAAATAAAAATTATCATATAACAAATAAAGGGGGGAAAAACAACCCCAAATGCCCAACATCTTACTTGATAAAATCAAATCCTTGTTGATTTAAAAGTTTGTCCTTGCAAAGTAGGAGTGCAAGGTAATGTCTAGAATCTGATAAATTTATTGTTCCATAATAATATAGCAATAATTCTACTCCATTATTAAATTTTAAAAGATAGCTATTTAAATTCAGGACATATCACTGCTTATACTCAACTCTGCAGCAGAAGTTCTAGTCAAATCAGCAAAACAGAAAAATACATGAAATTATAAAAATTGGAAAGGGCTATATTTATTTGAAGATACATATATAGAAATATATAAAGAAAATCTACAGAAAATATAAAAATTTTAGTTTAGCATGAGTATGGATTACAAAAACAAAAATAATCAGATGATAAAAACTATCATTTATCACAAAAGTATATAACAGAAATCAAACATAAATATATGTATCTATGCATGCTAACATTAACAAACACCTAAACATAACACTGAAAACTAGAACGTGGACTTGAGAAAATGCAGAGGATTTATATACTATGTTCGTGGATAGGAAAATTATGTATTAGAAGGAGACTTCTCCACAATTTATTTTCTAAATTCTCTATGATCTCTATAAAATTCCAGCAATTGTTTTTGTATCTAAACTTTCTCAAGTTTCAAAGTCATTATAATGCTATGGCAATTAAGAAAGTGTAACTTTTTTAAAAGAAATAACACATCAAATCATAAATCAGATTGAGCATACAGAAAGATTGATGACAGGGAAAGGGGAAGAGAAGGAGGTACATGGATTTTCATAGACAATGAGAAAATGAACAATTATATAAATAATAATGTAGAATAATTTGGAAACATAATGGAAAAATAAAGTAAAACTTTTATTTCACACTGTACAAACAAATTGGGAGTGAATTAAGTCTATAGGAGAAAAATAGTTTAAATATCTTGAGAAAATAAAATAGTATATTCTATTACTTTAAAATAGGTACTTTTTGTGTTTTTATTGGTTTATTATTGTTGTATCACAGTTGTTTCATTTTTTCTGCCATTGCTCTCCCTTCTCCCCCAGTTAATCCCCACCTTCTTGTTCATGTCCATGATCTGTCACATTAAGCTCCTCATCTAAATCCCTCACTTTTTTTCCCCTCCTCACTTCCTCCTCCCTTCCCCTCCCCTCTGGTCACAGTTATTCTGGTCCTTTTTTTCCTTCTTGTCTCTGGTTTTTTTCTGCTTGTCTGTTTATTCATTAGTCTGTATTACGTGAGGTAAAATAGGTACATTTTTTAACAAAGCTCAAAATGCACTGACCATAACACACACAACTGACAAATGGGAGTAAATTAAATATTTTAACAAAAAAAACCAAACTACCTAAAACAACAATCTAAGGTTGAGGCAGGTTTCCAAGACTAAAATATAAAATAGATAAAGAACCCTCTCAAATAAATAAGAACTCTATAAAAACTATGCAACAAAATACCCAAATAATTAAACAAGCAGTTCATCGAGGAAGAAATTTCAATAGATATATTGAATGATGCATAATCACACTTTCAATCAGAGAAATGCAAATTAATAGAATGTGGTAGTAACAATTTTTAAAATAAAATTATAAAATATTTAGGATGTGGACAACATGAACTCTACTAAACTTGCTGGTGGATATATAAATTTATAAAACTGTTTTTATAATAATTTAGGAAAGATGAGTAAAGTTATAGATTCACTACATACCCTTTGCCTTAAATCCACTTGAGGTCTATTTTAGTAACACATAGTTGTACCATAAGACATATAAAAAAGTGTTTATAAAACTTAGTATTAAAAATAAAGTCAAACAAAATCACTGTTTTAAAAAAATTTAAATTCAAAATGCTTAGCAATGTGTAAGTGAATTAAATAACTCTTGATTATTTATACAATAGAATACTATCTATCCAGCACCTAGAAAAAATAAAACTAAAATTATACATATTAACATGAGAAAATATTTTTGGATAAAAATTTGTAGAATGCTATATTATTTCAATAAAGATAAAAATTTCACATCAGCACTTCATCAATGTGTGCACATATATGAAAAACAGTGAAACATTAATTTCAAGATAGTGATTAAATTTTGGAAAGAAGAGATGATAATGCAATAAATGCTAAATAATTAAACATGAAGTTTGAAATCTCTGGAGTGCTTTATTTATTTAAAAATTGTGTACCAGGTGTGGAAGAATATCTAGTTTTGCTAAAATTCAGTGGATGATATGGTTTTTATGTTACATTCTATAATTTTATTTGTTAGAAATATTCCAAATTAAAAAGTAAAAACAGTACACAAAGTGTCCTTGAAATCAAATATCTTACTTGCAAATCTTCTCTTTTCCCTTGCCATACACACTTTACAGGAAGAATAGCCTTCCTATCCAATGATGTGTTAATTGGTCATCAGGTTTGCTTTGGCCAGTGGAATATGGATGCAAATGACAAAATGCCACTTTTGAGTAAAGGCTTTGAGAGGCCTAGCAAGTTTCTGCCCACCTTTTGTGTTCTTACTTCCCCATGAAAATATCACATCACAGATGGGGGTCCTGCATCATGATGGTTTTGGAAAGACAGGACACAGTGAAGCAGACTTCCATATGACATTGAACTTGGATGAGTGTCAGCATCTAACCCTCCAGCACTGACATAAATTGTGAGAAACAAATGCACATTTATGTAAGCCAGTGAAAATCAGCAGCTATTTGCTACAGAGACTTTTTGCAGCAAAAGCTGTCAAATAGAATCCAATAGTGTAACATATGAATGTAAAACATCAGAAATTTCATATTAGTATAATAAAACTGCCTCATATGTTCAATATCAGAGACATGTTCATAAAATGTATTAAATGACCTTGATTTGAATGAAGTTGGTTCATGTTCACTACCATTAATCCAATATATACCATAAACACATGCACTTTGCAAACCTCTATAATTTATAGTCATCAAAAATTAATTTTATAACTTACATATTTCCTTCTGAGGAAGACCAGAGCAGGGCTTAAATATTGTTAAACTATAATGCATAATTTAAAATATTGAACCACCAAAAATGTGATTTTGATTTTAGTTAGTACTGGGAGATCTTTCTCATTTTCTGTCACATAATTTTGTCATAATTTTATTTGTAGGGAAAATATCTGTGTTCTCCCTAGTGGAGCTAAGATCAGGGAAGAGACAAAGGTTGGGAATTCACCCCACCACTGATATACACAATCACAAAGCTGGAGCCCTACCAGTCCACTCTAATCTCAGGTACTGAAAATGTGAACACTTGCCACCCTCTCTTTGGTAGTCATCAGACCTTCTATGCAAAATAGCCGTCCCTCTGAAAGAATTGAAAATGCTAATTAAAATGTTATTTAAGTAATTATTTTAAGAGTAATTAAAAGAACCAAAATCTGAGTATGGAATTACTCAGAGAAGCAAACAGAGCACGGAAGCCTACTTTTCCTTAAAAACATTTGACAAACATGACAATATTTTATTTTAGTCACCAATGATTTTTCAATCTTATAAGGCATAGAAACAGAAACTGAACCCAAGAAGACCTCCATGCTGGAGAATCTAATAGGAAACCATCTGCATCCCTCTATTAAGAAAGCTAGGACCCCAAAGGATACCCTCAATCTAAGAGTGAAGGAAAACTAAATTCATCTCACCCCATTCTCACCAGACTTTAAGGAAAGTATTTTGGTTATAGCTAAAAGAATTGGGAATGTGTAGAAGTAGAGAGGGGAAAAGGGAAGGATAGGGAGAGAGATGGATGGAAAGAGGAAGGGAAGGAGGGAGAGAGAGAAATTCAGGTCTCCATTGTGGCCACAACACTTGAATGGCACAAACACAAAAATGCTGACTGCCACCAGTGAAAAATATCACCTCAAGTCAACATCATAGGATGGTTGCCCAATTTACATATATAAAATACTAGAACCAGATTACTGGAGTACCAGAGCTAAAACTACATAAATCACATGAAATGTAAATACTTTAGAATGCCATGATCTACATACAGGTGAATCTCACAACAATTTGGGGGGGGGGGGAGGTTCAGAGAATATGAATGAATATTAATTTCTATTAGGTAACTAATGGACCATCATCAGGGATACCACTAGGGTAAGGTATTTTACACCTATCCCAATGAAATATATGTATACATTAACAGGAAGGTTTAGTTTACATAAATATTTTTATGTTAGATAATATATTGTGTTGAATAATTTCATGATAAATACAAATAATTTTAAAATATCTTTGGTCCATCACACATTATCCTAAACATAGTGGGGTGAATGAAATGCAGTTTATTATAGACCTTAGACTTTCCTCTCCCTCACTGCCACCATAGCTTTACAAGTTGTGATAAAAATCATCCCTGAGAAGTTGAAATAACATGAAGCCCTCTCAGCCCAAATTCACATCACCTTAGTAGTAAAAAAATTAAGCTATAAATTTTAATTATCTCTTGTATCTTGACAGAAGCAAAGATAACTCTTCTCTAAAAGTTTGCTGTTGTTGTTTTGGTTTGTTGTGGTTTGTTGGGTTTTTAACTTTATTCAGGTCACAGTGAATTCCTACCATTTTCCAAGCAAGAAAAGAGACCCCAGTCAAAATAAGCCCAACATTAAAGGAAACAAGACCATATGTTGAAGAACTGACTCATACCAAAGACTCACAATGAGTGGAATTGAAATTTTCAAGTCCAAGTTACAAATAAATGATATTATAATGTTTAAAAAAACAAGATTGACAGTGTTGGAGCAAATGAGAAACTACAAAATAATTATTCAAACCTGGAAGTACAAATAGAAATTTCCAAAATAAGAGTATAAATAAATTTAAAAACTCAATGGATTAGAAACAGATGAAGAAAATAGTAAATAAGAAAATAATTTAGAACAAATTAGTCAATATGTAAAGAGACAAAGGAATAAAAGATGGAATCAAATAAAACATATCTAATGAGAGCTTCAGTAGGACAAAAAAGAGAATGGGGCAGATACATATTGAAGATAGAAATTCTAGAACATTCTAAAATAAAAGGTATCAAATCCAAATAATCCAACATAGAATACAAAAAATAAAACCTGCCACACTTGGACAAATCATGTCCAATTGCAGAAAACCAATTACAGACAGAAAAAACAAAAAAGTGGCAGAAAAAAAACAAAAAAATATACACTTCAGAGTATTAATAATTTGGTGGACAGCTCACTTCTCAACAATAATAGAATCCAGAATGCAGTGGGATAATTTTACTAGACTTAAAGAAAATAAGTGACCTTACAAATTATATAAAAAGAAAACTTTTTAATAATAAAGGCAAATTTAAGACACTTTGAGACAAAACCAAGAATTTATTACTGAAATTCTGAAAATTCTGAATATTACTGAAGTCTGAAATATGCAAAAAAGGTAAAAATAAAAAACAATAAAGGGGCAAAAAAGATATTCAAGATGAAGAAGCTGAATGAAAGAACAATGAGCAAAGTGATAAATATATGGGTAAACTTAAGTGCTTACAAAAAAACAGGTAATATGTAATGGGGTTAAATATGTAGACTTAAAGTATAAAGTGAAAAATAACTTGTCAAGAGAAGGGTAAATTAAATTGTTCTGTGGGTCATATTATTTTTGGAAATAATTATACTGGATAAATTTAGAGTTCAGTATTGAAAATGTATATATTATAATTTAATGCTAACCCCAACATCATTAGAAAAGTGGATATTTCACAACTAGTAGCAGGAAAAAACTATACCATAAGAGAAAATTGCCCAAAAGCCAAAGAGGAGAAAAAAGTATTAGAATCAACAAGAAAACAATATGTAAAAATCAATCAAACTATCTAACAGAAATTATTCCAAATATAACTGAACTCAATTCTCTAAGTAAAGAACAAAGATTTTCAAACTGAATTTAAAAATCAATCTATATATAAAGTAAAAAGAGAGAGAAATAAGCCAAGAAGTTTATAACCAAAGAAATTGTGGTTGCCATTTAATGTACTAAGAAAATAGAATGTTAGGCAAGACATTAACAAAGATGACTTTTTTAATAATAAATTTAATTTTGAGGAAGATATTGCACTGTGAAATTTCTATGTACTCTAATAACAGCTATGAACATCAACATTAATGACATATGTATATATATGCACATATACATATGCATATATATAATACTAAGCACAATAAGTCATAGATGTTATGGAGATAAACATTCCCTATGATTCCATTTTATAAATTAACAAACACAAAACTAAATAACATTGCTATATATATTTATCTTTTTAATTTTATTTTATTGTTGTTATATAATTTTTTTGAAAAAATGAAAATATTTAAATGAGTAACAAAACTCACGGCAGTGATTTTTCTGAAAGAAAAGTGGTGATGAGCTATAAAAGAGGAGCATCTCAGGTGGTCCTAATGGGATAGTGATATTTTCATTGTTAAACTGAGTGGTGGTAACAAGATGCTTGCTTTAATATTTTTCTTTAAAGTATGTATCTAGTATATTTGTAATTTCTGTTATATATTTCATAATTTAAAAAAATATGATCCTTAGATTTTAAGAATTAAGATCTTAAAACAATAAATAGCATAGTTAAGGTAACAGCTAATAATTGCTATATATGACTCCTATACTATGTTTTTATAATATGATATTTTACTACCTTAATAACATCTCTTATACTCTATTCATTAGTGGGCTACTTGTACAAACATACATACATGGCATCATGTATCTACCTCACAGATTTCTTGAAAAATATGTAATTTTTTATCTTATCAACTCATTTAGTAAATCAAATACTCATTCCTGAATAACCAGTTCCCTAGTGTTATATCTTAATTCATAAGTCTTGAACTGTCATTTTGTCTAACCTAAATTTCTACCTTTCTTCCACTTACAGATTTCTTCCCCTGTATGAGCATATTATTGCATGAATTTCAGCTCAAGTTAACTCTTCTTGCTCCTGACACAAAGACAAGCAGGTAACCCAGAACCTGGGCTTGGTCAATGAGGATAATACAGCCCCACCCATGACAACAGTGATTGGTTGGTTGGGCATGTGGCCTGACAGTGGCCAGTGAGAGCCCTCCACCATGTTACACTGAAAGGGTTGGAAGTTATACTCCCATTCATCTACAATTACCTGTGTTAAAGACTATGTAAGACTGGAGGTAGCCCAATAGTGTCAGGAAATGGAGACCAAAACAATTAATTTTCTGATAACATTATTTTGTACCCTTAGAACACATAATGTGAGCTCATAATTTACACTTTTTGTCTAAGAAAATTTGAGTTGGTTTCTGCCACCTGTGATTAAAATTACTATCTCAAGCCTTCTAAAATCTAAAATCTAAAATCAGAGGTTGACACTGAAAAGCCAAGAGGTACCAAGTAAGCAGCAAAAGGGTTAAGCAAGCAAATAGTTGTCACTGCTTACTCCCTTATTTCCCAAAGCCCTCAAAATTCTCTCCTTTGTCTCTACAAAATGATAAAAATATCAGTTTTAAAAAAGGAATTTCTAAGGTTTTTTTTGTTTATTTTTGTTTTGTTTTGTTTTGTTTTTGTCTTAGTGAAGTGTTATAAGCAATAGAATACTTGACATTGAGGGAAGTGAAGGGTTCATCCCCATCAGAAGGAGCTGCTGCTAGCTGGTTACAACAGACTTTTGTCCTTCAGTCACACAGGCCAAGTGTAGATGTATTTTCTGATTTTTCAATAGAATGTGATGTTTTTTTCTTTTCTTTTTCTTTCTTTTTTTTTTTTTTTTTGGAGAAACTCCCTGATTTTAAAATGTGGCAATTAATTCAAGTTTGTTTTAAACACTGTGCGTGCCAAACAAAACACATCTGCAGACAAGATTCATCTGGGGAGTCAGCAGTTTGGAACGTTTCCCTCATTGAACTGCCTCAGTCTAACATTTTAGACAGTTCTACCTTCCTCCTCCCTCTCTCTCACTCCCATCAAAACATTGCTTCTACCTCCTTTATTTAACTTGACCACGTCTAACTTGGTAATTAGAAAAAACTTGAACTTTATTAGTTAAGTTAAATAAGAAAAACTCTTAAGTATTTTATTAAGCTGTAAAAAGAAAAAATACATTCAGGGCTTACATCATTTAATGACTATTACTTGTTAAAGTTTTTGATAAAATAAAGTAGATGAAGAGTGATAGGAAATATTTTTAAATTATAATAAAACATTGTTAAGTGTGGAGAAAGTACCCTATTTGGGTTTAAGTTAAAAAGATACATAATTATTTCATGTGGCCAGGCATATTTTAAGTACACACACACACCCTTAGCTTTTGAAATAAAAGAAAACAAAAACAATGCATTGAATTGGAATTAAACAATCTCTATCTAGTCCACAAAGAAAATTGCTTTGTGGAGAAGATTGATGAAGCTGCCAACAAAGTATGAATATTTTCATGTTCTGGAAAATACTTTGACCTTCTTTTTTATAATATATTTTATTGATTTTGCTGTTAGAATTGTACCCATTTCCCCCCTTTGCTCCCCTCCACCCAGTACCCTCCATTCCCTCAGGCAATGTCCCCCACAGTTCACGTCCATGGGTCATGCATATAAGTTCTTTGGCTTTCCCCTTTCCCTTATTTTTCTTAACATCCCTTTGTCTATTCCGTAACCATCAATGTGTACTGGCCATCTTAATATCATAAAACAGAAAGGAAAACTGGGGCAGAACTTAGCAAAACTGTTTGTTTCAGGCGACTGAGCCCATTTGAAGAATATCATTAATGGTTAAAAGGGGATTTGTGGGCCTCTGGTTCAAAGTAGTTTCCTAAAAACACACACATCTCTTTTTCTCAGTGATATAGCTATAAAGATTATAATTAAAATAAATATATGTAAATACATTTAACATTGTCTCACTAGTGATAAAGGCAAAGGACACTGTAGCATTTATAAAATTGGCTAGGATTGTTAGCCACAACCTATCAACAAAAAACATTTTGAGTCCATTATGATTAAGAGTAACCAAATAAACCAAAAAGCTATGCCTCATGGAATCTGAAACCCGGTTGAGGATACAACCAACCTATACAGTCCCAGTAATCTCATCCACTTTAGAGATGATACTCAGATGTTACTTGTATACTTATGGTACATAAAGAACTTCACCAGTCCGTTACTGCTACAGTACAAACCACCTAAAACTTGGTGGCTTTAAATGATATCTTTGCTTCATTAGTCTTAGAAGTCTTATAAGGCTTGGCCATGGCTTAGAAGTCTGTATCATGGCTGCCAGTTCTAGTCTTATCTTGGCCTCCTCTTGCATCTGTAGTTAGCTGTGGGACAGATACACTACTGTGGTCATTTTGCCTGGACTCATGTATTTGGAGTCAGTGTACCTCTGAATGTGTCAGATCAGCTCCACTCCATGTGCACTCCCATCCTCCAGTAGACTAGCTTTGTCTTGTTCTCGCAGCAAAGGCAGAAGTGCAAGAGGGAGAACAAGAGTGTGCAAGGACTCTTCAGTCTTAGGCTCTGAACTGGCACCTTGTCAGTTCTACCCCATTCTGCTGGCCTCCACAAGTCTCAGCCCACATTCAGGGACCAGGGAACTAGGTTCCGGCTCATAGCAGAAGAAACTGCTTAGTCACATTGCAAAATGTGAAAAAGGGAAGATTGAACAATTTGTATCATCATTGTCATCAGTCCACCAAAGACATTCAGCACAGGTAATGCATATGGAAGGTCTTTGAATTTTGTTTAAAATAGAAATTTGCAACACCTTACACAGTTAGTCTCTCTCTCTCTCTCTCAGCATGCATGCCCCTCCCCCATATTGGTACCTTCTACTACAGCTCCAAAAATTAAAGGAGAAAAGGTTTAGCTAAAAGTTACTTTTAGCCCTGACTGGTGTGGCTCAGTGGATTGAACACCAGCCTGTGAACTCAAAGGTCACTGGTTCAATTCCCCAGCCAGGGCACATAACCAGGTTGCAAACTAAGTCTCCAGCCATGCCCCCAACTGGAAGAAGGTCAAGGACAGGGATACGTTGATATTTCTCTCCCTCTCTGCCTCCCTCCCTTCCCTTCTCTCTAAAAATAATGAATGAAATCTTTAAAAATAAATAAAAATAAAATAAAATTGTACATTTACTGAAAAGAAAAGTTACTTTTAATGTAAGATCAAAGAGAAAGCATAAGACAGTAGTGGATCGGTTATGACAATGTGTTTTCTGTGTGCTAACCTTGCCTGTGGCAGACAGCATCCCACTGCAGAAAGAACGCCTTGACATGGCCTTGGGAGGTCTGAAAGCTACTTTAGAAACCCATGTCTGAACCATAATCAGACTTGCTGCAAATGCAGGAAATGCAAATGCATGAGTCATTTCTAGGGCACATGATCTTAGGGCATGTGGCTTTTTATTTGATGTCAGTACCTCATAAATGTTCAAGGAAATACAAGTTTTCACAGATGCAGATTCTACATTTTAATTAGACTATTTTAGTGTTTAATCTTTAGAGGATCTTAAATGTTAACTTATATTTTATTGACTCTATTACCTGTGAATAATTGAATCAAATATCTTTCTAATGTTTTAGGTTATTAGTTACTAATAATTTTTGCAAAAGTTAGAGAGGTTTTCTTACATCAGCTTTTGAACTGTTCTAAAATGATTTAAAACACATCTAAGGGAATATCATCATCATATATTCATTATCACTATTCTCAAACCTTGGAACTTTTACTTCTCCCAACCTACCTTAATTCCCACCTCTCTATCATGGAATCCATCACTACAACCTGTGTATTTAATATTTAATTTTGTTCCAATTAATTTTCTTTTCTTTTTAATATCATTATCTTCAATACATTTTTGCTCAGAATATGATCAAAACTTTTATTTACATTTAGTCCCTTCCAATTTACCTATTTCACCCACATGAATTTTTTAAAACACAGACCTGAATAAGTTATTTCACTTTTTTCCTATCTTTCCAATACTCCTTAAAAACATCAGGAAAACATTGTCATTAGGATATCAAAGCATGTTTTTAACCCATCTCAACATTTCATTTCCCTCCCCTTGACCTCTATTATTCATCTGGATTCAAATCCTTAGAGACGTATAAGATTTGTATCCAGAATTCACTATTCTGCTAATGGCATGTAACCTTTCTGATTAATTTTAATATATCTTCCTGATTTTGTCTTCGGAGTTACTTCCTTTAAGAATCTTCCCCTGACTCATTCATTCAATCTGCATTGTTTCTTCTTTGACTTGTATAGCATTCCCATCACACTTACTACTCAACATAGCTGCTCCAGTCACTAATTGACTACATATTTTTTGAGGAAAACTTTCTTGCTGTGTTTGGGGTGTGGGTGTATGGAGTAGTGCTGGCAGGTTTTAATAAATATTGACAAAATAGTTGTCAGTTCCCCCGCAGAAGCCAGAGACAGAATCCAAGATTCCCCTTATCCCATATTTTACTCTCAAAAAAGTGATTTTTAAATAAACAAAATACCTCAATAAATGTTATTCTAAGAGTATCCAATTTCCAAAATGTAGAAACTAAAAGTAATAGATAGTTGTAAGGAAATACAACATAATTCTGAGTTTAATAAAGTGATGGAGGATCAAAGAGTTGGAGGACATCCAAGTTCATCTAGTAAAATCCCATCTACTTCAGTAATGTCCTTAGTAATGTCCGCATGTCTATTCTGAGCATGTTCTTACTTGTGTTTTATGAAGAACTACTTAGGGTGGTTCTGTCATTACTAGAAAATTATTCTTATACTATTTAGGTAATTAGTATTATTTTTAGAACTTCCTCGAAGAAGACATTTATTTGTTAACTTTACTATAAAACAAAACTAAAACCAAATTGTCCCACGTAAGGTATTCTATTTAACAGATTGCAGTGTCATCAAAATGCACTTTATTAACAGAAAAAGCACATTAGCTATTTGAATGTGATGAAATGAAACCATGAAAGAAAATAGCATCTTTTGTTATACATTTGACATTAGAAACTACTTATGCTAGAATGTTGTAAACTGAATCATAGACTTGAATCAATATGACATTATAATAATTGCCAAAATAATTTAATCATAGACTAAGGGCAATGATACCCCTCAATTGATAATCACTGTAGAAAATTATGAACACAGTTAGTGTTGAAATATAAAATGGTGGCGCCTATAAAAAATCAAGTTTTTGCTATTAAAATAGCTATTTAGAGATAGTTCAGTTGAAATTAATCTATTGTGATTCAAACAGTGACTCTGAGCTTGAAATTTTAATTTTCTTTTTTCCAGTGCAAGCTTTGTTATTCTTGGTAAATTTTAAAAATGTTTTTGCAAAATGTTATTTACCTATTTTCACATATACAAGTATATGGGCAAATTAATTTTTACAGTTCAGATACTTTCCTTATGTATCTCACTTATATTCCCAGTTCTCCCAACAAACATTTTGTCCTTGTCTTTTAAACGCCTTGTTTATTTTTTAAACATTTTTAAAACAAGGATGATGGCAAATGATACATAGGGGAAATTTTGTATTCTGAAATTAAAAGTACTTGTAAAATAAAGAATGAGCCCTGGCTGGGGGCACAGTGGATAAGGCACCTGCCAGGGAACCCAAAGGTCACTTGTTTGATTCCCAGCCAGGACACATAACCAGGTTGCAAGCCAAGTCTCCAGCTAGATTCATAGCTGGAGGCAGGTGAAAGGCAACCATACATTGATGTTTCTCTCCTCCTCTGCCTCTCTCCCTTCCCCTCTCTCTAAAAATAATAAATAAAATCTTTTTTAAAAAATGAAGAGTGTCCCACATTCTCCAAAAACTGTTATGATGCATTTTTGTTGGAGATTTTTTCAGGAGAGACTGTGTAGTAAATACAGGTCATACCAAAAGCAAGATAATATTTGAGTAGCATGAGAGATTGCAGAATATGTGCAACCATTTATCAGGCTGGTGGGGAAATGGCATGGCACTTCTGACCTTAACATCCTCATTTGTCACTGTCGACAAGAAAAATATGTACATATCTTTTTTACCTCTTCTTTTCAGAAGTGTGTAACATTTTCTAGAAGTCCCTATCAGATTTCTCCTTAGTTCTCATTGGTCAGAATCGTATCATGTATCTAACCTATTTAGATTACATGCCAATCATTGCCACCAAAATAGTCACGCTAGGATCAGTTCTGATTAATCATGGAGGGGTGGACATTAAGAAATAGGCAGGAACAACTATAGCAGCACAAATGTAATAATTATGTGAAGTAACTTAGGGTAATAAGGGTCAGGGGCTAAGTGGTGGTGGGCAAAGTGGGGGGAAATGGGGACATCTGTAATAGTGTCAATAATAAAAATAAAATTAAAAAAGAAAAATAAGTTTTAAAAGTTGAGAAAAAAACAAGTTAATATCTTCAGGTATCATTTCCAGAACCACAACATTGGCATAATAGTACCTAACGATGGATACACAGCAATAGAATTGTTTGACAATGAAATTGGGTAATAAATGAAGTAAATTTGAAATGTGCTTGACATATAGGGCATACTCATTATAACATAGCTATTGTTATTATGTAAATTTTAAGTAGTAAATGCTTGATCGAAATGCCTTTGAAAATAATTCTCCTATTATTTGGAGGAAGGAAGGTTTTCTGAACAATTCTTTTTTCATAAAAAGCATTTCCACCAACTTATACCACACACCAGAATTAACTCAAGATGGATAAAAGACTTGAGTGTAAGCTTTGATACCATAAAAGTCCTAGAGAAAAACATAGCAATAAAATTTCAGATATCCCATGCAGCAATATTTTCACCAATATTTCTCCTAGGGCAAGGGAAATAAAGGAACAAATAAACAAATGAGACTACATCAAACTAAAAAGTTTCTGCTCAGCTAAAGAAAATATCAGCAAAATGAAAAGGGAACCAACTGTATGGGAGAATATATTTGCCAATGATACCTCAGACAAGGGTTTGACCTTCAAAATATGTAAAGAACTTATATGACTCAACACCAGGTAGACAGACAATCCAATTAAAAAATGGGCAAAGGACCCTAACAGACACTTCTCCAAGGAGGACATACAAAGGTCCCATAGACATGAAAGAACACTTAACATCATTAGCCATCAGAGAGATTCAAATTAAAATCACAATGAGATACCACTTCACACTTGTCAGAATGGCCATCATCAAGAAATCAACAAACAACAAGTGCTGGCAAGGATGTGGAGAAAAGGGAACTCTAGTACACTGCTGATGGGAATGCTCATGGGTGCAGCCACTATTGAGAACAGTATGGAATTGCCTCAAAAAACTACAAATGGAACTGCCTTTTGATCTAGCAATTCCACTGCTGAGATTATACCTGAAGAACAGCAAAACACCAATTCAGAAGAACCTATGCACCCCTATGTGCATTCACAATAGCCAATTGCTGGAAACAGCCTAAGTGCCCATCAGTGGATGAATGAATTTAAAAACTTCAGTACATTTTCACAGTGGAATACTACTCAGCAAGAAGGAAGAAGGAGGAAGGAGG